>JAUCNO010001053.1:5191441-5232357 GCA_032353835.1 Enteromius viviparus
CCCCCCCCCCCCCACCCCCCGAGGTGGCTATTTGATTGGTGCTTCACCAGCTTTGCAGGCGTGTTAATTAGAAGCGTGGGTAATCAATGACAGAAGTCAGAGACCGTTAGATTGTGATGAGTAGCACAAAAGACTGTATGCTCAGTCTGTATGCATATTTAATGAATCAGAGACATGTTAAAAAGGAACTGTTAGATTTTGTGACGATTCTCCCAATGTGAAAGCTCATTTATAAATTGTAGATTTTTTTTTTATTATATTGAACATGTTTGTGCTTTATAGATTATTACATTTTTATTTAAAAAATCAAAAATGTTTCACTCTACTGCTTATTTATAATACTTGAGTATTTAAAATAACGTAATATCAAGTAAAATGTTAGTAATTTCGTTGAAGCCTATATTCTCCCGGAAAGAGGAAGTTACAGTATCTGTTGGCTGCCTGCTCGCCGTCCGGTCTGTGGACGCTCCTCTACACATTTCTCCTTGAGGAGGAGCTTTCAGTGTTTTGGAAGCGGACTCAGATGACTGCGGGATATAACACTGTGACAAGACATTCAAATATCTTTTTTCATGGAAAAGAGTTGCTTTGCTTCTCCGCAGGAGTAATATGAAATGCAATTTTATCCCAGTGCTTTTGGAGAGAATAAACTGATGAAATGGCACGTTCACTGCTTCACATGAGTCTTCTTGTGGCTATTTTAGTGATTTTGATGCCCAGTCTTATGAATGGAGAAGATGAGCCTTATTTTGAAGAAGAGAAGAGGTCTTGTCAAGGTGCTTTCGACTTGTATTTTGTCCTCGACAAGTAAGTGGCCTTTATATTTATGGCAGCTTATTCTCCTCTCACCGCGCGCTGCTACGCGACGCGTGCACCACTATTATAACAGTTCTTCGCTTAGACAGCCGAGTAAAATAATTTAATTCAGCCAAATGCGTTAACATGACAAAAAACGTATATATACTTTCTAGGTATTTTTTACTAGAAAAACGTCTGGCGAAATGTTGTGGGTAAAGAGCTATTCCCAAAGGAGACCAAATTCCTAACCACATAAACAATGAAACATTAACTGTCTCTTCAGAATGAACGCTCAATGCTGTTAATGGTGGATTCCTGAAGTTTTTGTCTAAATGTTAAATGGCTTTAGACGCGGCAGATAGGAGGACAGGACGCTGCCTCGGGCGATGCTTTAACAAGCATGATTTTCTCTCACCTGGTGCGGTTCACATGCACATTTGTGCATTATTATCTCAAGCGCGTCTTAATCATTAAAGGCAAAGAGAGATCTCATTACAAGAGCTTGCCCTATTAGTTAGCTGTACAAAACATCCGTTTATAAAAAAAATATTTAAGATAAATAAAAATGCATACACTGTAGGCTAATGTTTACTAAGTGCAGGCAGTTGTTTACATGTAATGTTAGAATGCAAATAGTTATTTATATTTATGTGTGTAATAAGCTCTTAGTGAGCATAAGTGGCATCCTACTCAGAATTCTGTAGCACCGTGGAGTTATGAATAGGCTACACAAACAAGCTTAAACATGCTGGAGAATGCTAGAGAACTTTTTTTTCGTGGCAGTCAGATTTTAATCACATATAAAGTAAAGGTACAAAAGTAACAAACAGAATGCCTTTTTAGTTTAAAAAATAATTTAGCTCATTTAGTAAAATCTAAAGAAATCCAGTTAAAGATCTATTACAGAACAAAGTTTGGGATTTTAGCCATAACCCTTTGTTACTGTGTTTGGAGTGCAAACACATATTAGTTACACTTCACAGTTTGCTGTTCTGTTTGAAAGTTTTCTGAATGCCTTTAGAGACCTAAGGGATTGCATGCATCATCAGGCTTTTGCCACACTTCCACACTTTTAATCAGCTGAATGGTTCTGGCTGAATTTTCGAGGCCTTAAATGCCACTCACTGACCCTACACTAATTGTAAATATCATGCCATCGGTTCAGAGAGTTTTGGAAAGAAAAGCAGCTCCACTGCTTTTCAGAGAGAAAATACCTTTGATTATCAGTGGAACGAGAACTAGTTTTATGCCACTATATGTGACTTCTTTTAATTTACGGCTCCCTTTTGAACGTATTTTAATATAACAATATTCTGAGTCAGCGGTTTGCTGAAGATTGATGTTAGTTTTTAGGATTAGAGATAAAGCCTGGATTAAGGTGCAATAAAGTAACAGACCTGTTACTTTAGACTGCTGCATACCAGCACCATGGATTTAAGTTGACTTATTTCAGTGGCTCCAAAAAGTATTCAAACACTAAACCACACTTAAAATATTGGAATGTCATTTCATTGTATAACAAAATATTAAATTTATCAAATCAAATGTATGTGTCATCTGTAAGCAGATTATGCTAGACTTAACTAAGAATTAACTACTTTTTGTTGCCTTTTTGCATTTTAAACCAGTTGTTCTAAAGGTGATTTTGATGCATTAGGATATGAAATCAGTTCCTCTTTAATACAAACAGGTGCAGAGTAACTAGCATTTCTGTTGCGATTGGTTTCTAATACAGCTACACCAGGTTGTGGTATTTATTTATTTTTTTTGTAAGTGTGGCCCAAATGTCGATTTTGGAGCCACCGTATAACAATATACAAAATCGCAGGTGTGTTTGAAACTGACAAGAGATTAGCATTGATTGCTGCTGTTACTGTTGCTACATCCACACGTCCAGTTTTATGTTTCCTGACCCCCTGTCAGAGATGGAGCTGTGAGCCTTTTTGGATGCTGATGTAGATGCCAACTCTATTTTGGATCCCAACCTGTTACACTCACCCATTGCCATCTGTTCCCATTCAAATGGCTGGCTCCAGGAGGAAGGGGTGTTGCTCTCTGCTAGCAGGAGGCAGATTCATCTGGCACAAAGGCAATTAGCCCTTGTTGGGAACGCTTTGGGGCCTGCAATTAATTAGTGGCATGTGCGCATTTTATAGAGTACTCAAGGACCTGCTACTCTCAGATAGTGTAAGAAAAGATGGTAATTGTTATGTAATTGTGTTTAAGGCAGCCATTATAATGCACTGAAGAGATAGTAGCTTCTGGCTCTTTGAAGTATACAGTTTTCAACATGTTTGATTTCATTATAGATCAGGAAGCGTCAAAAACCACTGGATTGAAATTTACTCCTTTGTGGAGCATCTTGCAGAGAAATTTATAAGGTAAACTTGGTTTAGTTTTGATGTGCTATTGTACATGCATACTGTAATACCTTTCAGAAGTAATATGAGAATTGTATTTTTACAGCCCTATGTTACGGATGTCCTTCATTGTGTTCTCGACTCATGGAAGAACGGTTATGAAACTCACAGAAAACAGGTATCACACAGATCAGCATCCAAAACCATATTAATGTTGCATGGAAATATCTCCATTTTAATGTCTTTCCTCCATCATCTGTAATTCAGAAATGAAATTACCACAGGCTTAAATGTCTTGAAGAGAGAAATACCAGGAGGGGATACAAATATGAATTATGGATTGAAGCAGGTATCTTTTTCTTATAGAATCAAACCAGTCCATTTAAATCAATCACGGAATCATCTTCTAGTCTTCTAACTTTCCTATGGTTAAAATTCCTGCATTAATGCTGTTTTAATTTGATTTTACTTCTGTAAAATATCTATGTATGTTGAGTAATTGCTCTAGTCTTCTATTCTTAAAACATATTCTTATTCTTAAACTGCAGGCAAATGAGCAGATATATCACGGAAATTATGGTAACATCACTGAATTACCATGCATTTAATTCACACTTCTGCTTTTATTCTGGGAAAGTCAAGCCTCAATGAGATGATGTTTGTTTCACAGGGACAGCTAGTGTGATCATAGCACTGACGGATGGAGAGCTAAACACCTATCAGTTTGTCACAGCACAACAAGAGGCAAGTACACAAGCAAGTGATGTCGCAGCGGATGTGCCATGTTCTGTGGCAGATGTGTAATTGACAGTGGCATTTGCTTGGTAATAGAGCTGAATGTTTGATGCCCATCTATGAGCAGGCGCAGAGAGCACGGACTTTGGGAGCCATCGTATACTGTGTGGGTGTAAAAGACTTCAATCAGACACAGGTAACTCAGCAATACTGCCCAATTTTAACCACGATTTCTGGACTTTTTCTGAGACCTGTATTGTGTTACTTTTTTAGTTGGCCACAATTGCTGACACCATAGAGCATGTGTTCCCTGTAATTGGCGGATTCCAGGCCCTTGAAGGAATGATAGACTCTGTAAGTTTCTCTGTTTATCTCTTTCTGTCCCTGGCTACATATGAAAACCTCAACAACAAACATGGATGCCATGCCAATCTTTTAACGCATTTGGAGTCAGATTTTTTTGTTGAAAGAAAATGTAAGTGCATAGAATAATAAAAATGGAAGAATAGAAAGTGAAAAAAAGCGATTTAAAAATAAGAAATAAAGTTGCATTGCTCAGTTTAAAGTAACACTGAAAGATACAGTTATGTTGTGAGATAAAAAAGTCCCATTGCTCGAAATTACAAGATATAGGAACACTGCAGGATATAAAGTCACATCGGAAGATCTGAATTGACATGGTGGAGATATATAAGTTATATTCGGGATTTGAAGTCGCATTGCAAGATATAGTCACATTTGAGATAGAAAGACACATTGCAAGATATAAATGAACATTTAGAGATATAAAATCATATTGCGAGATAAAAACAAAAGTTTTATTGTGGGAAATAAAGTCACACTGCAGGATACAGTCACACTGTGAGATATAAAGTCACATTGTGAGTTGTTGCAATTGGGAGATATAGGAAATTGTGTCACTTTAATGAAGAGATCTATAAGCATAACAATTTAGATGAGCTGTAAGCATCCAAAAGAAAGTGACATTACTGCATGACCAGTTAATATTTCCGTCTGATTGAAATTGATTCCAGATGGAATTGCTCCAGTACAAAGTCTGTGTATACTGAGTACTAAGCACTCTGGCACTCCTTTTTTCTTTGCAGATCATCAAGAAATCCTGCATTGAGATTTTAGCAGCTGAGCCATCCAGTGTATGTGCTGGTGGTAAGAGTCACCTCAACACTCACCATTTAAATTTTTTTTGAATATTTTGAAAATAAATCTAATTAACAACATGCTTTTTACATTAAATCTGTCCGCCTTATAAAAAAATATGAAAGCATAGTATGCACACCATAGTAAACAAAAAGCTTGTCTGTGCTAATTGTGTGAAAGCCCTGAGCGGTGTAATGGAAGCTCGTAAGTTGCGCTCTTTTGTACTAACCAGAAAATGAAAATTGATCATGTCTGGGCAGAGCTAATCCGCCTGTTCGCATCACCAAGGAGACGGCGCTGTAAGTGCATGCTAATAAGGTCATGTCAAGCCACATCCATCCTCTCTGGCCTACACACCAGTGCTCAATGTGGCAGGCCTGTCTGCTGAGCAGCAGCCAATTAAACAAATGGGCATTTCACTGGTAAGGGCGGAGCGAAACTGCAGCACAGCTATTCTGCAGCACCTCGGCTAGACAACAGATACGATGTGGCAAACTAGGCCAGGAAGAACCAGCCAGGCAAAAAACAGCTCTCTAATTTCACTTGAGCATTCCTAACAATAAGTTCTCTGTCAAGTTATGGGACATCAAACCCTGAAGCACACAGAGGGAGAGAGAGAGAGAGAGAGAGAGAGGGCACGCAGTGACCACTGGCAAACGATGGTGGTTAAAACAACAATACCCCTGCAGTTTGACCACACAAATATTTGTGTGGTGAAATATTTCAGTTAAGAGCTTATTTAAATATAAATTATTTATATCATTATCATTATTTGTATTAAATTAAAATTATATTTAAAAGGATAGTTCACCATGAAGTGTAAATTCTTGGAAATGTTGTTCCACACCCATATGGGTTTCTTCTTCTGTGGAACATAAAACATATTTTTAAAATGTTTCAACTATATTTGTTAATACAAAATACATCTAAATACATCTAAATATGAATCCTAAAACAATAGACGTCTGTTGTAAGGACAAAAAGAAGCAAAATAAAAAGGATGTCTTCTTTTGTGCTCTGCAAAACACCATAATTCCATATCTCTTTATCTTGTATTATTTCTCTATTTTAAAACCATTAATCCAAAACAAAAGTTAATGACCCCAAACCACTTAGATTAACATGATTAATGAACATGATCCTTAAAGGAAAATTGCATGACAATGAATGTCACAATTAATGAAACATATTGCTGTGTAATTAAATCAATCCTTGAAGTAATGCACTGTGAAAATTAGCATCCGTCATTTTTGTAATATGGTCATCTAAATATTACAGTTTAGCTGCATTCAAGATGCATTCAAAGCTTGAGACTCATTTTTGGTTCTAATTTGATTGTGGTTAGTGGTTTGGTTTGGTGTTTTAGTTGAGTGGTTTGGTTTATTTGTCTATTAACCTGATCTTTATTAGAAACAGTGAATGGCAACGAATGCATTAATTGATACAAAATATATACATTGTTGTATAATACAAATTATACAGCAATAACTGCATTATATTCCTCTAAATATTAAAGATTGGTGACAATGACAATGAATGTCAGAAATAATGAAACATATTGCTGTGTAATTAAATCAATCCTTGAAATAATAAACAGTGGAAAATACACATACAGCCATACATGCGTTTTATTCTTCTAAATATTACTGTTACCCAAAGCTTCAAGCATGGGACAATTTGGGATTATTTTTGGGCTAATCTGATTGTGGTTAGTGGTTTGGTTTGGTTTGGTTTGGTTTGCTGTGACAGCAGTTCCAGTGCCTGACATTCTCAAACAGCGATCAAACTGATGAGAAGTGACCAGCCTGTGCAGCCTGCAAACAGGCCATCATTCTCTGTTCTGAGAGGAGGTCCAGCCATCAAACATGACAGCAATCGTTGCTTTGATTAACCCTTGTGATTCCTCTGCACCCCATCCCCCAGTTCAGGCAGTGATTGAAGTGTCCGTGTTCGGACGTGGCACCTCTGCTCTAAACAGCCTGAGCCATCAAGCTCTCAGGTGTGGATGGGAAGCGTCAGCTCTCCCGTGCAACACAACGGGCGCGAGCCGACAGCGTACCAGCCCCTGCCCACCATCTCGCTGCCAGCGCTGCCCGCTACCAAGCCAGTGTTGACCTTTTTACCCCTGCGCTGTCCTGTCAGAACCCGACACACCATGTCTGACAGTAACGAGGGAAGAAAAGGACATGGATGTTGAAGCCCGGCCTCCAAAATTAAATGGAATTAGCCATTTCAGCTGTGTGGACGTCACATTAAGCAGGCATGAGCAAGAGAGCTGGGCAAATTTAGACACAAAGAGGTGGGGTGGAGAGGGGCTTCTGCATGGCAGACGGGATTAGTATAATTAGAGAGGAAATGACAGGTTAATTGGATCGGATGGGAGTGGAATTTGTTTTGGTAGATCCATGATGAGACAAGAGACATGCTGAGATTTTTTTTCTAGGCTGAAATTTTCCCATGATCAGCCTTTTTGTGATTAGCTAGGTCTTGCGTGCATAAAGGATCTTCAAAGTAAACATCAAAATTGATCCTGTTTACAATGTTAGTGTGCACTTGTGGTCTTATTGTGATTGATTCAACATTGCATGATACTCTTTGTTTTTGTAATCCTTTAAATTTGCATGAAATGAAAATCCTAATCTTGAAAAATCAAATTTTATGAATGCATATTATTGATATTATATTAAAAATAACTTTTCTCTGATAATGTATGCTGGTTAACCTCTGTATAGCTCTCATTTAGATCTGCTTTCATCCAATCGACAACTAATGAACTGAACAACATTTCCTGCATATGACACAATATGGGCAATACAGCATCTGTTCTATTAAGTTGCAACTTAAAAAATAATGAAAAAATTCTCCCTCTAAAATGGGTTTCCTATTCTGCTGATAAGGGCCATGAGGGCTGCTAGATAATGTTAACCAATAGTAAAACAAGCATTATTTAGCCATTACTTTAGCAACCTTGCATTCAGATTTGGCATCAAATGCTGGTGTGATACAGAAGAAGAGAACTGAGACTTACAGTATAGTGATATTTCTCAAAGCAGTGATATTCTCCTGACCTTTCCGTACAGCTGTCTTTCGCTGATGGCACACTGCACAGAATGTTTTTCATCTTGTGAACTTTACACACTTAAATGTTAAAGGTTTACAACCAGAACATTTTCTGAAGGTGTAGCCTTATTCAGAGATGAACGGCAGAATCAGTACAGATCCACTTAAATCTCCCTCAAACACACACTGGTGTGCGCAGTGCCACGAGTAAGGTCACATCCACTGTGCATCCTTTGACGCCCGCTGAGACAGCTTCTAAGTGAGCCTGTTTTTCTCTCTAACATATGCTGCTTAGCAGCCGTCAGAGGGTCTACGACATCGCCTGGAGGGTCTCAAAGGTCAGGCAACCAGCGTTGTCGACCACCAACGCAGCACCTCCAGCTAGAGATTTGTGAACCTCTTCACTTTTATTATTAGCACCACTGGAGCATATGCGTTTGCCCAGTTGAGTTGAGCGTTCCTGAAAGGTTAAGGATGGAGAAAAAAAAGAAAGAAAACATGCCCTCTGGCTGAGCACACTTTATAATTTCAAATCATGGGTTCTTTTTTTTTTTGGAAACAAAGATTTTGAGACAAAGATCTAAAGAGCAGACGTAGCCTTATGTAGGCATTTTTCGCATATTTAAAAAATATTTCATTATAAATAGTACGTAAAATGAATGTTTAATCTAATTTTTGGTTACATTTTTACTGAGAAAAAAAAACAGTTTTACTATGCAGTAAAGGAACTTACTAAATGTTTGTTATTATATTTTTGGCTTGTGTTTCTTTAAGATTCGTTCCAAGTGGTTGTGAGGGGAAATGGATTTTTGCATGCCAGAAACATCAATCAGGTTCTGTGCAGCTTCAGAGTGAACGACACAGCTACACTGAGTAAGAATGTTATAAACAGTACTTTTAATACTGCATTCTAAGTATTATTTTTTATGTAAATGGAAAGTATTTACCCTGAGAGTAGGTCTAAATGCTGATTATTAGTGTAAATATGTATCTTATTCTTTTTCACAGATGAAAGACCTGTCAGTGTTGAAGATACGCTCCTTCTTTGCTCCGCACCGATCATAAATGAGGCTGGAAAGTAGGTACACTACATCCTGTCACTTTATAGCTCAATGCATTGGTACCCTTGAAAAATTAGGGTCAATGTCATTTGTAATTATTCTTATCAGTCAATCTCTACGCACCCTAACACGTCGAGACAACAGGCATGTGGTGTAAAAAGCCCAAGATGAGCGTATAATTAGCCTCTCTGAGAGATTAGTCACCATGGGCTTGACCTGTGTGAAAAGTTCCCAGTCAGTGTGCATGTTACCCCTGGGCCCTGGTGGTTTTCTAAGTTGAGAGAGAAAAGAACAGACAGTGAAATACAGAGCCGCTCGTATCCACATCAGCCAGAGCACAGCCCCGGAGACTCACTACAGGTTACTTACCAGGCCTTCTACAACAAATGAGCTGCTGCTGGCGGCTCATTCCCTGCAAGCCCCCTGAATAATTATGTGTACCGCTGGCTGTAGACACCTTGAGGATTTCATCTGTCTTGTTCTTGTCAGGAAGATTCTTTGAGATGCCAATGAAGGAGCCTCTCATGGCACCTTAAGCAACACAGGGCTGTTTTTCAACTCTTGGTCTGCCTACATCACTACACACTGTATTGCGTTGCATTTGCTAATGTGACACAAAAACAGCTGGTGTTGATGTATTCAGCACTTTCCATTCATTCAAAACTTTTGACTGATTTATGTGCTCTTAGCATTATTTGTTATGGATATGATCAAAATGCACAGTTGTGGGTTATTAATAATAATATTGCCCAAGAATATAGAAAACAATAGGAAACAAATCTTTATCAAATCCCTCCTGAATACTAATTTGTGACTGATCATACATGCCAACAGTCATATGTTTCTTAATATTATTAGTATGATTTTAATATCTCTCTTATTATGCCGTGGAGAGTCTGATTTCTTAGTTATAGTTAAAATTACTGTACTTCAGTATTTATATTACTAAATATAATAAACTATTCTATGTATTAGTGAAAGCTTTATGATAATATTCAGTTAAGAAAAAAAATAGATACAAATCAATTTTGTAGTATTTTTTTGCTTATGTTTTGAATTATGTTTTAGAATTTAGTTTTAGTAATTATCTGCACTGTCATTTTTTACAAATATTTCTATTTATTTTTCATTTCTATTGATTAGTAGGCTACATTTTAGTATAAATTAAAGGGTTTTTTTTTCAGTTATTTGCAATATTTGTAATATTTTAGGTTTTTTGGCTAATATGTTTTTTTATTTTATTACAGCTTTATTTCAAATACAATTTGTAATAAAGTGTATTTTTCTGCAGTGACATCTGGAGATGTCTTGAGGCATTAGTCTGATTTGGTGTTTATTGAAATAGATTAGTGTCTAGGTCAAAAGTTAGCCAGAAAGGTATGCATTCATATAAAGTAAAAACAGAGATGAAACATTCCATCATAATCCAGTTATAAGGGGTGGAATGATTCGGGCTAATTAGAGTCAGTGGAGAGTTACTTCAAATTAAAAATGCCATCCTGTTATGCAGACTTTGATGTTGTGGTGTAATAATACCAATTATCAAGTCAATTGATATAACCTGAGAAAAGAGGATTTTGGGGCAAAGTCTGCCCTCTCCTCTGTATCCACATCTTGTGAGACAAAGCTGTCAGTGCTGTCACCTAAACGCGTGGTGACTGAGTGGCCTCCTGAAGATGTGCTCAAAAAGAGCCAGCCGCTTCCTGATTGATGGAAAATGAGATGGATCTGTCACTGGACCCCCCTTCATCCAACCCCCTGTTATCCTGTTGTGCCCCCTTTCAGCCCATCCCCCATCCTGCCAACAGAGTGGCACTGGAAGGGGTGTGTAGGACCGAGACAGGGCAATACCCCTTCAGTAACTTATTTTCAGCTCAGTCTTTTTCCCCACCAAAGCAGAAGAACAGGGGTCGCCTAAATCAAGAAAGCTGAGATTTTTCCAGCATACCAGTGCTCTGAATGCCCATGTGTTACACCCTTGTTGATCTTTTTTTCTGTTGTTGTTGGTTTTGTTGTTATAAATGGCCTTGTGTTGCGTTTTGGGGCTCTCCTGTCTCTTCCTCACTATCTCTCTCAGGTAATTACCCCCAGCTGCCACTCACAGCATGCCTGAGACAGAGTGGAGCAATATAGGTGTGGCCTTCAGACGCTGTTAGAGAGAATCACTTCTCCCCAGCCTCTGACTGAAACTTGTGTCCTGATTGTGTTTAGGAACTTATTCTCATTTGTGTGTGCTACATAACAGTGAAAATCTTGTGTGGGTAACTAAAAGGTAATCTGATAATTATTTCTACTTGATGACTGTGTGTTGCAGTTCAACTTACTTATCCTGTTTGGGGTATTTTGTGTAGCAACCTGTGTGAAACTAAACTAAAATCTCCCAGTTAAAAAGTTCAAACTTACCCATAACTACCTAAAACAGTGAGTTTCTTGTTTATTTCACTTTAATCTTCTTCTCCTGATTATTGGCAAGAGAGGGAGCTGAGGAAAGCTTATGTTGTTGATTTTCATCTTTGTTTTGTGTCTAGGTTAGTCAGCTCCTCTAAACCTTAGCTAGTTGAGTTTTGATTGTTATTTTAGGCTTACTCCGTTTTTCCCCTAGACATAAGGGGGATGTAACAACATGGTAGAGCCAAACATCATGGTAGATCCTTGAGGTTCTAAGAAAATCAATATTTGAGAATGTTGTCAGGGGGAAATGGACACATTGTCAGTTTTGATGTCCACAAGAATATTTTCATAGTTATCAGTCACATGACAAACCCTGCTTTTCATGTCTTTTTCATCTCAAGATTGTAAAATATGATGTTTTACTGAAGATCTTATCTATATCAGATTTGATCACTATATTTTGGCTAGAAATAGTAACATCTTTTTTATATTTACACTACCATTCAAAAATATGGGATCAGTAATATTTTTAAAGAGATAATACTTTTATTCTCCAAGGATGCATTACACGGTAAATAAATACATTTATAGCATTACAAATAAATTATATTTAAAATATATGTTGCTCTTTTAGGAAATTGTATTTTCAGAATCCACTGTATCATCACATTAGAATACATGTGTATACACATGTATAGAATACACAACACTGATAGAATAAGAAATGTTTTTTAAACACTAGATCAGCATGCTGTTTCAAACTTCCTGTTGCCCTCAAACAAAAAACGAAACAAGAACATTGTTTGAAGTATATCGGAGCCTTTAGCAGGATTTTTACAAGACACCGGAGTAATGGCTACTAAATATTGATTGGCTATGCCATCACAGGACTAATTTGCTATTTATTAAAATAGACAACAGTTATTTAAAATTTTAATAATATTACAGTTTTTTTTACTGTATTTTGATCAAATAAGTGCAGGTTTGAATGAAGATGCATGTAGATTAAATCCAGAATGTGATATTCAAATAAATTTGACTTCGGTATAAAATAGTAATTTTATTTACATGAGATGCTGCTTAGCACTTAATCAGGTCATCAAGACCAAACACATTTTATCTGACAAAAAACTCCAAAAAACTCTTCATTCAGACTCTCATTGTGACTTTTAAGGAACATTGAGAAACATTTAAAATATGTAACAGATCTCAGTTGAAGCCTAATCAGAAATCATTGCTTGAAAGGCTCATTGTTTGCATTCTGGGATATAAACCCAGGTTTTATGAATGCATAGTATGCATAGTGCTATCTTAGATAAAAGATTATCAGACATGTTCCTGTGCCTACATGCTTTTAGCCTGCTGGTCTTTGAGGGTTGGTGTTGTTATCCGTCAAAGAGGAATGCAATTGAAGTTATTCAGGCTCCAGATTACAAATTTGAACAAGAAAATGCTGATCTTAATTGCTTTAATAATAACCCCATTACAAGCTCACACATGTCCATCAGAGGAATGCAATGAATTTGTCTCCTCAGCAGGTGTAATTGAAGTGTGTTTGTGTTACAGGGTGATATATCTGCAGGTTAGCATGAACGAGGGTTTGTCCTACATCACAAGCTCAGTGCACATCACCACTACTGAATGTGTAAGTAATCTTGTTCCTTTGTCAAAAGCACTCCTGCCTGTAAAAACACGAATGGTGGATTATGATAGTCATTCAGTCTCTCTGAATGTCAATTCCTTGTTGTTTGCTGTCTACTACATTATTTTCTTCCCCATTTCTCTTACTCTTTCTTTTTCTCTTATGAGGTCTCCTCTGCTTTCTTTCATCAGAGGAGTCTGGTTTTGTCACGTAAGTTTAAATTAGCAGTGAACAGTTTAGTTCCATTGCTTAGAGTAGCTATTTGCGCTTTTCTTCAATGTCCTTACCTGTTTATGTGTGTTATGCCAGAAATACTCATGAAGATTTGTGTGTGTGTGTGTGTGTGTGTGTGTGTGTGTCTGAGTGCAGTATAATGGGACCATCCTGCTCGTCTCTTTACTGGCTGTTTTCCTGCTGCTGGGACTGGTGCTGATGTGGTGGTTCTGGCCTCTGTGCTGTACAGTGGTATGTTCTAAATGCTGAAGCTATGCACAGTTAACAATTACAGTGACCTCAAAACATATTTAAACAATTAAACATCACATTATTAAAACAAAAAGCTTTGAAAAGAATAATACTACTACTACTAATACTAATAATAATAAATTAAGAATATTACATAAAGCAGCATTATTTGTCATTCACACACAATAATTAAAAAATGTCAGTGAAATAATAATAATAATGTTGTTGATGATGATTATTATCATACACAAATCCACAAGGATTAAACGTTAGTAAATGTCGGTACATTATTATTTATAAATCATGCATTTATTTGTGTAATTCAAAGATTATTTAACAATATAATAATATTTTGTTTTGTAAATTATGTGTTGTTGTCATTTACACACTCAATTATTTAACAATGTCTGTATAATAATAATTATTATTATCATCACCATACACAAATACACAAGGATTAAACTTCAGTACAGAATTATTATTTATTTATTATCATTTATAAATGTGTTATTGTTATTGTTTTTGTAGTTGTTTTAAATTATATTTTTATTAATGTCAGTATAATAGTAATAACAAAAAATTTATTATCATCATCATTGTCATACACAAATAAACCAAGAATAAATTATATCAGTACATTATTATTATTATGTATAAATCAAACAAACAATAATTAAAACAATATCAATATTTTCATAACAATTATATTATATTAAAAATGATAAAACATACTTATTTGTGTTATTCACACACTCAAACAATGATTTTCCCCAGTGCTATATGCTATATAATGCTTTAATACTGTACTGTTTGTAGTGCTACTATTTATACTGTACTGCTCTTAGCTTAGATTACATTCTTTCACTGTGAATTATTTCTCTTTCAGGTCATCAAGGAAGTGCCTCCACCCCCTCCCCCTGAGCCTGTAAGTCCAACTCCCTCTAACCTCATTTTGTGCCTGTGTTTGTGTATGTGTGTATTTAGGCACAACGATACACCCAAATGAACCATGAAAATTTAGAGGCGATATGAATCGGCGCACAAAAAAAACAGAGTGCATAAAATGAATAACTCTCAGAAGCTGAATCCAGCGTGGCCCAGAAATGGCATCATTCCTTGTAAACCGCATTCCCTAATGCTGCCAATATCAGCTGCTAACTTCTTTGCAAAACTGTCTGTCACCATTTAAGGGCATTTTCTATGCCACGGCCGTGTAAATAAAGACAAGTGAGCAGTGAAAGTGGACACAGCGGGGACCACAGCCTCAACCGTAGGATGACTGAATAGCAAAATTCAAGCAAAAGGGCTCATAATGATCCTCTTGGGTTTGCTTTGTTCCCAGAGGTCAAAGGCAAGCAGTCACTGAGGCTGATGGGAAATAAAAGAGCTTTGTGGAAATGGCTTTAGAGTGTGCATCTGTGCTTCTTAACACTGTGAGCGCAAACAAGGCGCTCTGTCTCTAAAGCTTCCCTTTGATTTGAAGACACAATGTGGTTGCTACTTTTGCAGCTAACATTATTTGACCGCGTCTTTGTGTTTATTCTATCTGTGTAAACTAAAGGGTACGTCACCAATTTAAACGAAATTGGGCTGTTTTAAAGTATAGTCATTTAATGCTAATTATTACTATGGTGATATTAAGTTTACATAAATTTTGTGTGCTCAACAGGAGTCTGATGATGAAGATGGCATGCCCAAAAAGAAATGGCCTACAGTAGATGCATCCTACTATGGAGGAAGAGGAGTCGGTGGAATCAAAAGAATGGAGGTGATGCATGTATGCTTGTACACAGTGTGTGTGTGTTTCAGCGTTATATAGGGTGTGCTGATCATAGGTTAACCCAGGCTACAGGGGGATGAAGACCACACATGACGAGTGATGTTATGAACCCTCAAGGCACTAAAACACATCACTGTGACCTTAAATGCTCCCTGTCTGCCTGGTGCCAAAACTAGATCATGTGACATCATAAGACATGCTGACGCCTGTAGATTTACGCATGTTATTTGCAAAGGTAGCATTATTGGGCATCTACATTGTTGTACTTTGTAAAATACTCACCTTTGTCACAGTTACAGTGACTATTACTTGTTAGGTGCACTACGTAAAAATAATAGTGTTAAAAAAAAGCTTACATGAAGCTTTTGCTCTCAGGCTCGAGACATGCAAGCACTAACACAGCTAACACAGCTTATTAATACAGTTTACATGTGGAAACAATCGTTTTTATATAGCCTGTATGGGTTATAATTGCACTGTGTTCCTGTATGTCTTTAGGTGCGTTGGGGTAACAAGGGCTCCACAGAGGAAGGAGCTAAACTGGAGAAGCCAAAGAACGCTGTAGTGAAAATGCCTGAAGACGAATATGAGTCTTATGAACCCAAACTGAGAAATCATTATGGCCGCAGACCTGTCCATCACAGAAAGTGGTACAGTCCTATTCAGGTATATGATTTTTTATTTTTTTAATCTGCATTTACTAGATTTACTCTGTAACATCAGTTAGATGTTGAGATACTGTAATAGTCCAATATTTCAGAAGTCAAAATGGTTTTAATAGACCAGTTATTTGTGCCTTAGGGAAAACTGGATGCTTTGTGGGCCCTTTTTCGTCGAGGATACGACCAAGTGTCACTCATGAGACCTCAGCCCGGAGATCAGGTATAACCATGAGCACATTCAAGTAACAAACATTGACATAGAGATGAATATTCCTCCAAATAAAGATGCATAATTGTGCTTGCATATTATTTTCATAGTGCCTTTTAATGCCTGTATTATTTATTACTTGAATAAGAAGATTTTTTGAAAGGCTGGATCCAGCTTCTCTTTATTCTGTAATAGAAAAAGTATTTATGTGTAATAGAATGTACCTTAATATAATATTGTATCCAATTTATTTTAAGAAATAAAACTTAAATTATAAATAATAATAAGTAATAATAAATAATAATTAAGTAATAATCAAATAATCAAAAGTAGCAGTTCACAGTTGTAACAAAGAGTGTCTGTTTCAAATTATTACTTTTTCAACTTTTTATCCATATTCCAAAAATATTGTTAAACAAAAATTAACAGCACTGTTTTCAATAATAATAAGAAATGTTTCTTGAGCACAAAATCATCTCATTTCCAACTTATCATTTGATACTGGAGTAATAAACAATAAAACACTAACATTATTTTAAAGTGATAATAATATTTAATAATATAACTGTTTACTGTATATTTTTGATATAATACATCAATGGTAAGCATAAGAGACATTCAAAAATATTCTTAAATAAAATATGAATATTTTAACCCAAGATTAGTGGGTTCTGTTTAAATCTGCAATTACTGCGTGCTGCCATAGAAGGAAGCAAGGCAGCTCACTTGTTGTTGGAGCACAGCTGTTGTGACATTCCCATCTTTCTAAGCATGCTCAGTAGTCAGGACAGGAAATAGCAGTCTAATTATGCTGCTTTTAATTCCTCCTCTCATGAAGCAGTAGTGTGGCCGAGCACAGTCTCTCATTCTCTTGTGCCTTTTGTAAGAGACGTCCCTCAGTGTTGTAGCCCTGCTCTCTGCACCCTGCATTATTCCATCAGCACAAGCTGTGTCATGGCAACACATCTGTGTGTCTATGAAAGGCATCTTTCATGTGGCCGCAGCGTCGCAGACTGTACAGTATGATCCCATTGACACGGGCAGGCTATAGCTCCGTTCCCACTGTAGATGGACTGATCTGATTTACTTTGGTTTTATTCTTCATGCTTCATAATGGGCCGCTTGTCTGAGGCACTGCCAGTGTCCAGCTGCTCAGTGTACTTTGCATGAGCTTTAGAAGGTGCTGGAAAAGGCCGCGTACTCTATAAAGGACAGGGTTTGGGTGGAAACAGCTGTGCTATTCAGGGAGATTTGGGGTGTAGCTGTGTGTTTCATGCCCACCTGCAGCACAATGCCTAGACAGCAGACACAAACAACTTGCTGTGCCCAAACAAGAACTCTGCTCAGCTATAGACAGCTTAATCTTTATATTAGTCCACATTTCTCTCTTTATAACTCGTCTTTCTATGCATTTCCTAGCTGTGACTGATTCACTCCATCTCTGTATCCTCTTTGTCTTTCCTCTATTTCTATTCCTACTAAAGGGCCTTGTGTATATGGTTCTGATCTTGTGGAGTTCAAAGATGAGCTACAACTAAACAGACTAACATTATATTGCTTGCCAAGCAGCACTGTATTGATATTCCTCAAACACATTGATTAAGAGTTGTTCTTTCACTTCATTCTCTTTGTATAATACATATTTTAATGTTTGATATGTACTAAATCCCAAGCACTTGTATTGAATTTATTGAAGTAAAATTAACCATTTTAAGGATCAGTTTACCCAAAAATGAAAATCCTTAAGTAGTTTCAAACCATCAAAGGGCACTCCACCTCAGACTGCCTGTGTTCCACTGTCTAGTTAGTTGTGGACTTTTATGTTGAAAATGTCTGTTCCTTTCCCACTGTATCTCCACCCCCTTGTTTGTCACTATGGTTATTCATCAGCTCCTCAACCTTGTTAACTTGTTGTCTTGTCTTTTAAAAGCTCTGTGTTTTTGTCAAGTCAATTGCAGAGCATAGAATTTACCTCCTGCAAAGCGATTTCCATAGTTCTTGTTCTGTCTTTTATTTTATTTTTTTTGCAACCTAGACTAGACTAACTTGCAACCTAACATTTTCAGCTTTCTTACAGCTGTTTGCATGCATATGTTTATTAATAAATTTTTTTTATTATTGGTCTTGTCAAAAATGGACTTAGTTGACTACACAGTTAAAATAGCACAGTTAAATAGTGATAAATTTGAAATAAACCACTGCTATAAATCTATTAAATAAAGGTAACAGATTATAAAAAAGTCTCACAGTGTTTAGAAGAGGGTCGCATATAATAATATTAGTTCATTATTCATGATTATATTGAAGCAACTGAAAAAGTCTGGAAGAAACTACATTTACCATGGAAAGATTTTGTAAGGTTAATGGAAACAGCAAAGCGACTCAAATATATAATTTTACCAAACCCAGAAACCTATATTTACACAAAACAGCAATCATTTACTAAACACAGTTTGTTTTTCCAGAAAGTGCAAATCTGGTTATTATTTCTGACTTTTATCTTTTGGCTTCAGCTGCTTCTGTCTCTCCTGACATTTTATTAGTTTAGAAATATTAGTGTTATAATATTATAAAGTCAAGTAAACTGAACAGTATCACGCTGGCATCTTACATTTTGAATGAATGTTAAACATTAACGTGTATGACCTGTGCTAATGTGTAATGTGGATGAGTCCTGGGTCAAACTCTTTACCCATAGGCCTCAGTGCACACATTGTGATGCAGAGGTGACAGCCTTGCTTTATTGCTGACTTATAAGTGTTGTGTAAAGAAAGAAGCTCTTGTTGTTGAAAGTCTTTGTCTGGCTAGTTTACAAGCTTCACCTCCAATGCACAGTGTATCTTCCCCCTCACGTCCAAGAGCCACCTACATTTCACACAAAGAAACTCTGTGGAATAGAGAGCGTTTTTGTTTTTCCTAATGACCCACAGAGATGTAAAAGTTGTGACTCTGGTTAACAGAAGGAAGTGGTTTTTTAACCGAATTTACGAGTCAAGGTGAATGACATGTTCTCAGGGATTTACCTCTCTGCGCTCGAGCCTAACCCTCACCAAAACCAACACTTGGTGGTCTGATTTAACAGCTTATTAAACAGAGAGCCCCATAACGTGACATGGGGCCCATTGGGCAATGGGGGAGCTGAGTTTTATTGTGATGGGCTATTGTCAGGTTGGTGGGGGGTGGCGGTGATTGATTCACGTTTGTCTGGCTGTGGGGCAAAGCCATCATTTTGCCAGTTGTGTGCGGCGAAAAGGACAATTTGGAGAGCAGCACAGCAACAGGCCTGCACAAGAGTGAGCATATGGGCCGAATGAGAATGGAGACTCATGAATACTGTGCTGATGTGGGTGGAGGGAGTGGGGAAGAGAAATCTGTCCATATGGTGTTTTAACTACTGTGGATGGCCCCCAGCAGGCTACAAGATTCTACAGGCTTTACTTAGGGGTCTCAAACTCAAATTACCTGCGGGGCAAGGTGGTGCTTTTTATCAGCACCTATTGAATGGGTGCAGCAAATACAGATAGTTTAACAGGCGACAACATTAGAAAACTGACACGATACTTGTAGACCTTTCATATTTATGCAGATCTCCCCGGCATACTGAGTGAATTGACTACAATTCTACTATAACACATCTTTCCTTCAGACCCTTGAACCAACTGGAGGGAATCTCTACTGTGACAATTTAGCTAGTGGCCTTTAAACTGTCCATCTGTTTTTCTGATAAGTGCTCAAACAGCCTGACAGACTGACTCCCCCCTTAACCGCTCTCCTCTCCACTCAAGTGAAAGTCATTTAAATGGACTTCAGCAAGATCAGAGTAGGATGCATATTAGTTCATGCTGTGCTTTTTTGTTGAAGGTGATGGTAACAATTGCTGTGGTGGTTCTAGAGACTGATTAGCCATGGTTACCATGTTCAGCTAATATTTGACTGCATTTATTTATTCTTTGTTTGTTTGTTATCTATTAACATACTTATTTATTATTATCTTTTATTGTTAACATCCTTAGTAATAAAATTAGAAAATGAGAAAAAAGTGATCAAAAGTGACAGAAAAAAAATCTAAAATATTGCAACATTTTAAATAAATGCTTTTCTATTGAACTTTCCAATTATTGAAGAAATGATCATTCTTTGCACAAAAATATTAAGCAACACAACTAATTGATAATAATATCAAATGTTTCTTGAGCACAAACTCATCATATTAAAATGATTTCTGAAGGATCATGTGACACTGAAGTAATGGCTTCTGCTATCAAAGGAATAAAATACAACTGAAAATATAATAAAATAAAATTTATTAATAAAATAATAAACAATTAGTTGTGTTGAATTTGATTGTTTTGATCAATTAAATGCAGCCTTGGTGAGCAGGAGAATCTTAATTTTTTTTTTTTACTTACCACCATAAACTTGATTTACTTACATTAATAGAAAATAACCAAACCCCATATTAGAATAAGAGCCAGATTTCTTTTGAACCTGAATGTTTGTTTATTAAAAATTCTGTAATAAAATGCTGTTTAAAAGTTCAAGCTGTTTGTTTACCACTTTAATTTTCTAAATGTTTTATATTTGTGGCCTACGACAGCGTTTTATTGCCACCAGAAAAAATAAAATTTACGAGATTAAAGTCGAAATATCTCAAGAGTAAAGTCGTAATACTGTAAGATTAATGTTGAAATACTGCGAGATTTCACTTTTATATTGTGCTATACAATTGAAACAAAGAGGAAAAACACATTCATTTGAAAGCTGAGCTGTTTTGTATCAAAAGCAACAAAGCAGAACATTATTGTGATTGCTGGGTGTCTGGCATGCTATTAATAATGAATATAAGACGTTAAATATTATACCCAAACATTTACTGTATTATAGACTACCATGAATAAAACAGCTTGTGAATAGTCATTTAATGCTAACGTATACATCAGTGGCACACTATAACGAATCCAATGGAAGACATGAAATATAATTTCCAAGCATATTGTCCGCACAAATATTACACAATGTCATTTCTGCTATTAATCCCACATAATTGCCTTTTTTTGTATTAAAAAGGGGTTAAATAAGACAGTTACAGCGCCCCCTTCTCTCAATCTGGGTCATTTGCAAGTGCACTATACTAAATATTATTACTTTAAATTCAAAGATTTAAATTCTTGAAACATTTCGACTTTATTCGTGTAGTATATTGACTTTAATCACATAATATTTCAACTTGCTCGCGTAGTATTTCAACTTTATTCTCAAAATATTTTGACTTTATATTCATAGTATTTTGACTTTAATCGCATAATACTTCAACTTACTTGTGTAGTATTTTGACTTTATTCTCAAAATATTTCGACTTTATTCTAGTAACTTGACTTTATTCTCGAAATATAAAATTTTTTTACTTTAATCTAGTAGTTTTAGATTTATTTATTTTTGGCGGCACTAAAACACTGTCGTAGTAGCCAAGTATACTGTGTTTGATGGGAGAAGATTGAGAGTTTTGCCTCTTTTCAAGCACTTGCATATGAATACATTACTTTTATTAAGCCTTGACAAAAGTGGGTGTTGTAGTGGATCCAGAGTCATCCACAGTTTTCATTTTTTGCACCTAATGAAGCGTAAAGTGAGTTTTGAATGGCTTCGGTCAGTCCGTCCCAAAGTCTGAACCCTCTCTGACGATTCCCCCTGAACGATCAGCCTTGCTGACAACAATGAATCACTTCATCTTGAGGAATGTAAGTTTTTCTCAGCGACCAGCCTCTTGTTCCAACACCGTTTTCACAAATAGCTATTCTTCCTTAAGCGCAACACTGCAACTCTTCAACCCCACCCCCATGATTTTAGGGACAGAATTGCAGTTGACAGCTGAGTTTCTGGATGTCTGAAGTGCTGAGGGTTCATCTCCTGGGCATTTCGAGTGAAAGCTAGCAAGAGAACGCAGCCTAGGATCAGCTGTACTGAGCTTTTGTTTTTGAATCCCACGCATTTCGCAGTGAACCTGTCACCTCTGGGGTTAAAAATGCAACCTGTCCATAAAAAATATGTAAAGAGCATGGGTTATGTTTTATCCCCAGAAGTTATAGCTACTGATAGCAATGTAGGTTCAGCACTGAACTGACAGTGATCCCACCATCTGTCCTGTTTCCACAGGGGCGATGCATCAAATTTACCCGGGTGAAAACAGAGGAGCCAAGGTCACCACCACGCACCAACTGTCCACTTCCACCACCACCGCCCCCTCCAGACCATCAGCCTCCGCCCAAAAGACCACCATCCCGGGGACCCTCCATCAACCGCTCACCCCAAGGACCTCCACCAGCCCGGGCACCCCCGGGCCCCCGCAGACCCCCTCCTTCACGACCCCCACCCTGCCCTGGGAACAGGCTCTGAGAACAATGGAGGGCCTTCACAGCTACCCTAAAATCTCTGCCTTTAATTCAGATTTGTGATATTTACCAAGGCCACTGGTTTCCCAGTTTCAGATTGATCAATTTGTTAATTTGGAGTGAATAAAATGTGATTTGTTTTTCATTATAAACACAGGCACTGAAGGAGGACTGCAGAAATGCATGAAATTATTACATGTGCAAATTAATTGTTTTTAAGGCACTTAAGAGCTTTGAATGTTGACTTTGGGTATTTGCATATCAAATTTTGCATGAGGTTAATGTGTCAGTAGGTTAGAACTTAAGCAAGTATGGTATACATTATGCCCTGTTTGAATTTGTATTATAATATTAATTGGTCACATCTTTAAAAGGAAAATCAGATGTGTTGTGACTGCAGGGCAGTACAAACCACTAATTTATTAAGCCTTGGGTTCCTGGTAGGCACTTGAATATAAAATGGCAGGGTGTCTACCACTGATACTGGACACTCAGCATATTTTATGTAATATATATTGTCTTTTGCTTTATGGATCATGGTAATTATTAGCAGTCCTATACAGCAGGAAAATATTAATGTTATATGTTAATGGGTTGGACTTCAGGTGCTCTTTTGCCTTGTCAAAAAATGGTATTGCCTTATTTCTGTTTAATTTTTTTTCTCTTGAGAACATTATCACCATTCTATTAATATTATCACCATTCATATAATCGTATAAAAGCAAGGGATAATAATAAATTTAATAATAAATCATTTTCAGTTCCTAAACTGCCATTAACAAGCTTTATAACCATGTCAGTCAAGTATTGAGGTACTTATTTGGTGAGCACCTGAATCCAATTGTATTTAACGGGAAAAGTATAAAAAGCACTTCTGTAATCAACACTTTACTCTTGCAGTGTGACCAGTTGGATGGTAAAAAAAAATGCTAGAAGTCTTTCAAAAGTATTTAGAATTGTAAAAATAAACACTGAAAATGCCAAAGACAGTGAAAAGAAAGGTTTTAAATTAAGAAAAAAAGGCCTCAATCCTAGCTTTACTGGCACAAGGAATCAGTGAGAATCAAGTTGCTTCTATCCTTACTATTTCAAAGACGGCAGTTTAAAAAAATGAATCAAACGTGCATTGTTTTGTATTGGTGGTGTATTGGTGAGATTAACAGTTTTAAGAATAAAACCAAAGAGAAACTGATTTTTCTGCAGTGGTCTCATTTTATTCCAGATCTATATATATATATGAACGTGTGTGTGTGTGTGTGTATATTATTCTTTTGAATACCACTAAGAAAAAGCTAAAGAGACGCTCATGCATCAACAAATATTTTTTCTTTGATGAAGGCCAAGTTTGTATTGCATCATTTTCTTTTGAACCTTTCTTCTGCATGAGGTGAATGACTTTGTTGTGTATTATTGTTCAGTTTTAACAAATAAAATCCCTACTGCTTATTCAAATGTCATAGAAATAACAACTCAAACTAATCGAAGAGTTTCATGATTTGGCTTTATCTTCACTCGTTCTTCTCTGTAAGGATTTAACACTCAGCTAGAGCTTGATTCACATCATGTAACGTGACATGATTCATATGGTCTGATGACTGCAGCTCCTTTGGCTGGGTGCACCGAACACTCATGAGAAACAGCAGTGTGTTTACTGGCTACAAACCTGGAGCCCTGTGGCAGCACTGAGAGCACTCCCATCACAGGCTCTGACAGCCACACATTATGACTAATATTCCTCTGCCGATTGCTTTTGTACCACAGGAGTCTCATTCGGAGACTGCTTCTGTAAAATGGTCTATATTTTCGATATTTTTTTACATAGGACGTAAAAATAAAAACGGTATATGAATGCTAGTTTACTGCATTAGGCTCCTAGAGCTCATTTTACATCTTGCCGTCTGTTGTGAAGTGAAACAGTGCACTCTGTCGGCCAAAAATAATGCATCACATCAGACAAGAGTCGGTGTTCGGTTTAATGATTGATTGCGGCTTTTTATATTTTAATAGCGATTGCAAAGGTTTGCTGAGATCAAAATACGACGACCATACAAAACTGCCTTCAGTGAGACATCAAAGCTTCATTATAGTGACTGGTGAATTGCTTAATGTTCAGCTAAATTCAAACTATTATTTAAAAGATCAAACACAGGGGGTGAGGGGTTAAAATACAGAATAATGACAGAACCATTTTTGGGTCAACCATCACTTTAGTAACATGCCTTTGTCATGCACTGTTAATGAAAGCTTTCGAAATCAGCAGACACCACCATAAACTGAGTCTGTATCACTGTATTCTCATTGGGCCCATCAGATAAAATCCAGTCAAGCTTATCGAGTAAAAGGACACCTCGTTCACTCACACACACACAGCTGGAATCTACATTAACACCAGCAATATCCTCTGCTGAAAAGTATAGTACATGTATCATTCATGAGATCTAAACTACTTTTTTAGGGCATATGGGAACTATGTTTTTATAACTTCAATAAGTAGTAATTTAGAAATCATTCTCGGTACGCTTTAAGAAAGCACTACTGTTTAACTGTATTTGGGGGTTCAATACATGAATACTGGAAAGACTGGAAAGTGTAAGGAAATATGAGATTATTTTCTGTCCAACATAGAAAGTCCATAAATACATTCAGCACAAAGCTCTTGTCATACTGCTATGTTCTTAAATCCAACCACAGCACACATCAGCTATGACTCCTTGAAATCATCTTTCAAGGAGACGCTTCCACAGGAAGTTCTCAAACATTTTTACAAGAAAACAAGAAGTCTCCAGCTTTAATTTGATCACGCCAAGGGAAACGAGGCCAGATCTAGGAAGACCGCAACAAGAACAAACTTTAGGCTCTCCTCTTCTTTAGTATTCTCGATCCAGAGTGTGCTCCTTTCTTGGCCCCTCTGACCATGCCTTTGAACTGGCCTTGGAGTTTGGCCTTTTTCCTGTTAAAAGTGTAAGCAATGTTTGATCAGCTTCGTCACTCACATTTAAGAAGGACACATGTAAATACAGACTTTGTTCCTTACCTGCGGTTGAGCTGGGCTTTCTTCAATGGTACATACGCATATGGGTCACATTTGCCTGCCTTCTTAACATCACCTTTTCCCTTCTGCAACAAACAGACATGTTTAGCAGACATTCATTTTATGTATTAACGACTCACAATATTTGATTTTTGCTGATGCAGATACATTTCCTTTTATTTGGAAACAACACCAAATATCTCCTGCGTTTTAATTTTGGTTTGTTTTTAACAAGAACTTATTTGTTAGAATTCCATAAACAATAATGAAGGTTTTTGACAGTGCACTGAAGCTTTGAAAATAAAGTAATAATAAATATTCTATATACGAGTCGCTGCATTTCCCCCCCCCTTAGAAAGATGCAGTGTTTACCTTAACATTTTATTTTAAGATTTAACATTTGTAGATCGCCTAAAGCAAGAGTTGTAAAGACATTTATTTATAGCTTATGAATTGTTTTTCAAATAAATTATATATTAATGAATAAATTAGTGTGTATATATATATGACTTTAAAATGATTACATGAGAAGCTATAGCTTCTGACCTTTAAAAATCAAAACATACTCATTTTAAGACATCAATTACTGCATTATTAATCGGAAACAAATTTCAACAAATGTTTTGAAAGGTTCAAAACAGCTGAGTGACGTTATACTGTTTCCCAACATTCTGACACCAATACAAACCCACCGATTGCATAGCCACCTCGGACCAATGGTAGCTCAAAAGGTGTCTAGGAGCTAAAACGTCCCCGAGTCCCCAAAAATTCGCTTTGGTCCGATTTAGTTCAAAATGATGTAATTTCAGTTCGTTTCTTCGATTTAGTTTGTAGTATATCAGAGCCTTAAGTGTTATCCGTGTAGGCTATTTTATTTTAGTATAATTAGATGTAGGCCAATAGCGCCCCCTACAGATTAAAACTCCTTACCAAACTGGCATTAAGACAAGGGGGAGTCTGCCACTGCACATGCTCTTAACCCTCTCAAACTCTGAATGCATCACTCTGTACGTGCTTTCACAGAATAAATCTTAAGCTCAATCGAATCATTGTTCAGACAAAACTTTGCTTCAAGAATGAGACCAACTGCTGACGTGACCCAATCACTACTACACACAATTTCTCATATGGGCAGATACTGATTAACATTTGAAGCCAAATATCCGCTGATTCCGATATTAGTCTGATAATATTGTGCATCCCTACTAAAAACTTTCTGATGAAAATGACTCTTCACTTCTAACCTTAGATTTAAACTCCGTCCCAAGCTCTGGTCTTCTATCCAGGGGTCTGTGGATTCCAATGCCACCAGCTGAGGAGTTCAGAGAATCACAATGTACCATGATATTACAATCATTTATTGGACACAGTACCATAGTAACAGCTGTATTTTGCCAATTACCATAGTACCATGGTAATTACACTACATTCTTTGAAGTATCTTGGAAAGCAATGGTATTAAAACGGTTGACATCGAGTTACTATCAATTCTAACAAACTGTCTGATTAGGGATTGAGTGAATCTGAAAGTCTGTGTGTGTAATTTGTCCAATATACTATATTTATATCTCCAGACTATATTATTTGTAAAGGAAAAGTTAACGTGCACAAAAAGATGCTGAACTTCAAAAATGTTGTCTTACCTTTGTATTTCATTGTAGGTTTGACATCAATATCATCATCATCTAGATCATCATGCATTTTCCTCTTTGGATTCTTCTTCTGTTTAACAGGGAAAGAGAGAATTTAACATCACACACAGCAAAACCTTTCTGTATACTTCCCAATTTGGTTGAAGGAAGTTAAATGCATATACACATACGATTTTGACTCCAGCCTCTTCAAGTACATCATCCATTTCAGCATCTGTAGAGATACGGATAAGATTTCACTGTGGCTTATTACAATTATAAATGTGAGCAATACACTTAAAAGACGATAATGTCACACCTTTAGATTTATGATCATCGTCATCATCCTCCTCTTTGATGATCAGCCTTCCATCAGATGTCATCTTGAATCCATGCTCTGTTTTGATGGACTTCTTCAGATTTGGGTTGGTGGCTAGATACATCGCAAAATAAAAAGAAACAATATATACACAAACGCACAGATATATATGAATGTGACTCGATCAATTTGAGTTAATCATGATTGGATCTAACTGGATATATCTAAGAGCCCTTACCCAAAACTCTCTGCGCTGCTTTTGGATCAAGGAAGTTGAGTGGTTCATCAGATACACCTTCCTTTAACCAGGCCTGGCCCTTTTTCATTGGCTTCTTCTGACCCTTTTTAGGTTTCTTATCTTCATCCGAGTCAGAGTCTGTCTCAGCCAGAATGTCCTCAATACTGCAGAGACACAAGTCAAAGCAAAACATCAACTCTCTATAGTCCATCCTGCTCCGCACCGTCAACGAAGCATAAAAAAAAATAAAAATTATATATATATTTTGGAAGCACTGTACCTCTCTTCTTTCACTTTAGGCTTCTCATCCTCAGTGTCTGATCCATCCTCTTCTGTCTTGATCATGAGTTTGCGCCTCTTATTCCTGGCCTCTGATTTACGGATGTTCACTAGAATCTTGTGTTGATCAACCGGTAACATGCTCTTGACCAGCTCAAATCTGAACACATTTTACATTATAAAATCACACAAAGACACAAAAGAAATATAACGCAGTAAGAAATTAAGGACCAAGTGGTCAGGTTTGTTTAGCTGCTTAAACATACCCAAATTTCCTAATCATCTTGGTGTAAATGTTCTTAAGTTTCACCCTAAAATGTCTTCGCATATCATTCATATTGCTGATGCCTTCCATCTGCAAGATAATAAAGGGGGGAAAAATGTAACACGATCACTTTTATCAAACACTTCTTAAATGTTGAAACTTGAATGCACTCGCTCTCTTCTTCACTTACAATAACAGCAATATGACTGGCTAAAACCTTGACATCCATACAAAAGAGCAAGACTTTAAGGAAACCCAGAGAGGCTTTGACGACGTCTCGTGTCCTGCTTGAAAGCAGCAGACACACATTTTGCAGCAGCAGCTCCAGTGACGACACGTCAATGGAATCTGCACACAGAGCACACAATATTTTTGCTTTACAGTTAAAGATTATAAACATTTACTGATTCTTTACAATTCATGTATCACTACTTTTTTTGAAGAAAATGAGTAGTGTTTCCATCTTATTTTTGAATGAATGGACATGTCGGCAGCTATTTATAAACTGACAATGTCATATTTTAATTAATTAAAAATAAACCATTTATCTGTAACAGCAAATGAACCAGAATTATTGCACATTCAAAGAAATTAGATTTCTTCCGTCTTGCAAATGAAGGAGGATGACAGAAGTCACTCTTACCTTTGTAATGGTACACTAGTCTTGTTAAAGCCAGAACTGTACAGGTGATCATCGTTACAGAGCTAGTTAGTCCAATGAACACATGGCCTAAATACTCATTTATGGCATCTGAAAACACAAGATTACATAAAAACAGATTTCAGCTTATTGCTCAATAATGGAAATAAAATGAAACACTTTTTTTCCCCTCACCTTGTATGTTCCCACAAAACCTTACAAATGCATTTCCGATCTCAACTAGAAGAGTGTAGGCATTTTTGCGAGCACCAATAGACATTTCCTTTGTGCAAAGGATGACCTAAATACATTAAAAAGTCCAATATTAAAATTTCATAAAGAATAACATTAATTTATGACTGCTCTATACGAGCTGTACCTCAGGAAGCAGAGCTGTGATAAAATCCCGGTGTTCTTCATTCAGCTGCTTCACTATGTGAATCAGACACTTCAGTCTAGGCTGTAAAAAAGCACCACATTAGAATCCATTAACACTGTGTATAAATGCGATTACTTTGTGGTGTTTTTCACAGCTCTCACCCGTTTGGAAGACGAGGCCGTTGTCGTCAGGCTGTCCATCAGCATTGCTTTCAGATGCTCGAGATTCTGCAGAACAAAAGCCTTACAACACGCACTCTCTCCTCCACAAATTTCCTCCAGCACACGGTAGGCTTTCTTCTGAAGGCTAGAGTCCTTGCTCTATATACACACACAGAAATACATTACATGACGTACACTCATAGCACAAAGAGTGAAGATATGTTTTAAAATAGCAACAGGAAGATTCTCACCTCCACAAAAGGTTTAATCAAAGTTAATGTCTGAGTCATGGATGCTTCATCTACAAACGGAGCCATTGCCACAATCAAGTCGATAACTGCAAGTCTACAAAATAAGAGTCACTTATTTTAACAAGACACAAATTAAGGTGCATTGAAACAAAGCACTTTATATGCTGAGAGTCCAACCACAAATACAGTCTCAAATAGTATATATTTTTAGGTTTTCATTAAGGTCTCTACCCTTTTCTAAGCATCTCAAAAGATCTGTTGAACATTATCTAAATAGAGGCAATACAGGTGCTGAGTTGTATTACCGTGTGAAGTTGTCAGCACCATCAAGTCTCTCTGATGCTTTCTGCAGAAATGTGCACACCATCTGAACCAACGAAACAAATATTCAGAACCAGCAACAAGGCAAATGACACAATACATATATGCAGACTACATATAAAGTCATTCTTACTATGACTTAAATAATTTGTTAATATGGTCATTTAATTACCGCTTGTTCTGTAATGCTTAGGTAGACCCTAATTGTGTCCAGGACAGCCATTCTAGCAGTCACTGACTCTCCAGGTTTTGGCTGCTGACTGTAGACATTAAACAGGATGGGAAGGAAGTTCTTGGAAAATCGTTGCAATTCTGCCTTTTCATCCACTGCAGATGATACAGTACAAATAAAAATTCAAATAAATCTCAATGAGCAGTCAGAAGAGAAAATAGTCACAGCCATTAAAAAAAAAAAAAGTTATTCAGATTTTGAGTTAAAAACACAGCTGACCCGTTTCACAGCTCTTGTTGACAAGAGTCCTCAAGGCCTGACAGATGCACAGACGGAGGTCAGGGCGATCATTCAGAGCCATACCCAGAGAGCGAGCAATGCCCTTAAACGATGTGCACAGATCAGTGGGTTTGGTGCAGAACCCAGGTAACATGGTCCACAGCTGGGGGAAAAAAATTACAATTTTGAAACACTGGGAAAATAAGTCAAACAGATAAGGATCCGTGGAAGAAAACAGTAAATACAGTATTCCAGAGAGCATGCATGAAAAAAAAAGCATTATGGTGGGTATAATTTATTTTTGTGGGAACTATCCCTTTAACTGCAGTCACTTCAAACATAGTAACGATCAAAATAATCAGCCACTGTTTGTCAAAATATTTAACGTACCTGCATCTGTAGAGTCTGATAGACTTTAGCTATCAATTTCTGTCCTGACTGCTCCAGTTCATCAGCTAAAATATCAGAAATCAACATATGCATTTATCACATGGGCAATTTAGTACAGTAATACCAACATCTCACAACATTTCGACACGTAAACCAATGTGTGTGTGCATTCAAAACATACCTGTCTGTTTAAGTTTGTTTGCCAGCGGGAGAAAGTATGAGGAGAAGTAAGCTAACTGAGTGTTTTTCACATGATCTCTAATGACTGGGATCAGCCAGCTACGTGGGAACTCCAGGTCATCACTGCAACATAATAATAAAAAAAAACATTTCACAGCATTAATAAACAAATTTTTAATGCAAAAAAACTGAGATGTACAAGCAAAGTAACTCACTCTATTCCACTGATAAGAAGTGGCACAGCTTTTAAGACCACCTCTGGGCCCATGCTCTCCACGGCACAGCCCACAACCAGATCCAGCTCTCCAGAGAAGGGGAATTGAGGGGTGGCCCGCAGGTCACTGAGAGACTGCAAACTCTAAGGAACACACACACACATCTGAGAGTAAACTACCTATTACATAGAAACACAAACCACAAAAAAATTGAGTATTTCAGTCAACCTTTATCATTATAGGATGAGCCTGTTTTCCTGCAGCTCGGTAGAAACAGCCCAGGATCTGCAGCACAAACGGCCAAGAGGCATGAAAGCGATAGGACAATCCTTCCTCCACGACACTGAAAGAGAAATCATGCATTAGCAAAACCATTTTCCAGATAAGGGTGACTTTACAAAAGATGGAATTTAAGAGGTAGCTCACTGAAACATCTTTAGGATGCAAGCCCCATTTCCCACTGATGTGTTTGGTAAAACAGAGCCCATCTCAGCCATATGAGGAGCCACACACTCATTTAACAGAGTCTGAATGGACAAGGGGAAATTAACTCGTAACAATAAGAAATCAAATATCTAACAAATAACACACTGCTGATACAAATACAAACCTTCAGAGTCTGAGCCGCAGCAGAGACTACTTGTGTGTGTGGGGACAGAAGACACGACATGGTGACAGAGAAGAGGCGAGGAAGATGACCGATACTCAGAGAGCTCTGTAAACTAGAGGCGAAACAATTATGTAAATGACCAAGATTCTTCATAAAGGAAGCAAACAAAAAACTCAGTGCTGAAATGGCCTACCTGGAAAGATGAACATGTGCTTTCTCCATTACAGCAAGCCATGCTAGTAAAGGCTGCAGATCATTCTCACTTGGAACAAAATCATATAGAGCCTAGAGGGAAGGTTTTGAAAGTGGTATCAATCTACATCTTAGGAAATTGAAAAGCAGAGCCAAACGTGTTTATTGATCATCATACTCACTGTGATGATCTGTGCATTCAGTTCTGCAGACATGCTGGCAGGGCTAGGCTTGCTGCTGAAGAGCTTGTGGAAAGCCTGCATGGCATTTGCTGTTACCAGCTTTAGAGAAACAAAGGCAGGTGTTAAGAGTTAAGCCAATAGAAATTAATAGACTGATTTTTAAATAAAAGCGTATCACTTAAACTGCTCTCTTACCACATGGCTCAGGGTCATCACACGGAGAAGGGTCTCACAGCAAGATTTTACAGAGTTCAGAGGAAAAACAGACAGTAGGTCTTTCAGAAGACCAAGCACATGCAGAGTTGTAGTGTCCTCTTTGTTGCCTTAAGATGGATAGAAGGATAATCAATCAATCAGTAAGCAGAAAATCATTTCATATAGTAAAATTTAAAACTGATATTTTTGAGCATTGTCTGCATTAAGAACATGAGGTCACTGACCACCTGACTGCTCCAATTCTTTGCAACAGAATTTGGCTGTGGCGGTTGCTGCTGGGTGATGGGCCGGGGCAGTATCAGAGAACATGAAGTCGCTGTAATGAAGCACTGAGCAAACACCCTGCTGTGCTGCTTTTCGCACCTGCAACACACAGACAATCATCATTCAGAAACCTGAAATAATCAGTCAGTCATTCTGCAATGCAAGCACAAAGCTAGTATTTCTATTGTCCATTACTACAAAAACAGCAATGAACAGTATGATTAAAATCTTTAATGGCAGAAAAGGAATATCAGTTATAACATTTCAACTCTGAGTGAATGGGAATCAAACAGACAGACCTTGGGTTTAGAGTGTACTGTGAAGCTCAATAGACCATGATACATTTGTAGAGTCGAAGGGTAACTCCAGACAGACAGATCCTGTTTACGCAGCAAAGTCGATAGACAGGCTATGATCTGCAAAGAAACATGACAACAATAAGCATAGATTCAATTAGAATATAAGTGTAAAATAATAAGAGTCGAAGAGCACGCTTCCTCCTCACATCACCATCTCATTACAAACATTTTCCCACTGGGGGTGTTCAGTCATTTTGGATTTAAAAAAAAAAAATTTTTTTTTTTTTTTTGGAACTTGCTATATGAACAAAATAAATCAGAAATATCAGAGACTAAAAAAAGAAGACTAAATGGTCTTTAAAAAGTCGTAATTATGATCTCTTACAGTCAGAAGGAATTGCTCCAGGAAAATACATTACACTACTTTAAGGCACAATTCAGCCATGAGGTTTTTATACCTAGTCTTATATAAATATATTTGTAATCTACCTTTGTATGCTTTAGATTGGAAATAAATTTAATTTATTATTAACTGAAATATTGTATTAATTAAACATTTAATCCTTTTAATAAACTTAAGAGGTGAAAAAGGTCTAGCACCATGAAATCCTAAATACAAAATCAATATGACAAACAAAATACAGCCCATTCTCATAGATATTATATAAAACAAGCTTCTGCTAGAGTGTTAGATTGATAAGAGAGTGTTTATAAGTGTACAAACCCATCGAATGCAGGACAATGAGTCAGAATTGGCTTGGTTTGACATGATGTCTATTAAAGCCTTGGCTGTGTCTGAGAACTTCTTCTTAAGCACTGCCACGGGCATCCTTGAAGAGATGAGCAAAACATATAATTATTTAGATTAATAGCTCAGGCCAATCCAAATTCCTTTATATTAGGGCTAGGCTATATATCACATGCTATAGTCATGCGCATCTCATCAGTAAAGCCAGTTCCATGATTAGCAATAAGTGTCCATCACTTGTTTTCTAATGGAGCTGCAGTTAATACACAGCCATAGATCACTGCTACACAATATCATGTACAGTTCATCGTAATTCATTTGTGATACTGAACACCATCTTGCATAGCTAGTCAGTGATCTTCGCCTCGGTGTATTAACTGTGACTCTTGGAGATTTAATGCTAATCAAGGAAGTGGCTGTACTGACTAGATGCGATATATATTGCAGAGCCCTACCTCCTGTGCTGTTATTTATTTTACTCACCTCTTCATGACCATGTTTAGAAGGTAGGCAACAGCTGCCAGAGATTCACTGCTATCAACAGCTTCGAGTGTTGTCATCTGCCATTTGAAAAATGCAAAATGAAAATACATTTATAGATTAATCCACAGAAAGTGAACTTATAAGCATTTATCTGAACAGCCAAGTCTGTATGAAACAAATTGATTTCATGGTGACATTAATTTACCAAGGCTGCAAAGTACTCAGTCTCTGTCTCCTTTCCTCCCTGAGACCGAATCACTTCGGTTACAGCTGCCAATACAGCACATATCTGTAGAAAAAGATGACATCCATTATGCACAATGTGGTTTAAAATTGAAAAAAATATTATAAAAATGTAAATAAGTAAATTCTTCTTTCCAAACTGTAAAGTTGCTCCTCATTAGAAAAGATTTAGAGAAATTGAGCAATAAAATCACTTGCTCACTGCTGGATTATTGTGATTTTTATATCAGCTGTTTGAATTCTCATACTGACAGCACCCACAGCAAATTAAGTAAATTCAGCTATTTCATTTTTGGTGACTTTTTTAATGAAATCCTATGGTATGGTTCAGCTGACTGGCCATCAAACTATACAAATACCTCTTTGTGTGCCGCAGAGTTTGACTCCCAGTAGCGCTGTACTTTTCTGAAAGTGAGATTGGAACAGTCTGACAGTCCACTAAGGAAAGTCCCAGAGGTTTTCTCTGACATGGCTTGATCCTCCACGGGATCTCCTGCTTCCATGGCATCACTGCTTCTCTGCAGAGTTCCTGTCTGAAGCTCATTGTGGAGTTTCAAGGCATCTACCGTCAGATCACTTTTTTCTGTTTAAATATAGACAGAGGTTTGGTGAATATCACCTTCACATCAACCAAACCATCTCAACACGGTTATATAGACTATATAAACTATATGACATATAGTCGCGAATACAGTCAAAACGTGCAGTCCAACTAACTATCAGATAAAATGCAATGATTTAAACTACTCTTCAATAAAACATAAATAAATTAGTCGTCGCCCTCAAAATCAACCCAGCATGATTTTTTTTAGCTTGTTTACGAAGTTCGACCAGCTAGCGCTACCCACGTGTTGTCAGACAGGCCAAAGTCTTACCAGAGGGACGGCTAAAGTATCGGCTTCTTGCGGCCTTTCGATAGCGACTTGTCTCTGGATTGGAGTCACTACTGTGACCTTTCTTCCATCGCCTGATTTTCTGGGCTGTTCCGGATCGTAGTTTTCCGGACTTCACCATTTTGGCAGCTGAAAACCCTTAAAGCGCAGCAGTCACGCTTGTCTCTCCAGTCGGCGTGTCGCGCTAAGGCTTGCGTCATCAGCGGGCGTCTTCTTCGGTGGGGATCACATACCGCCATCTACTGAGCATTAAAGAATAATCTCCTTTTTTTTTTGCCCCTTGCTCCCTTTAAAACTTGTTCCAGTTTAATATTGAAATTTTGATGGCCTGAGTTTAATTACTCTTCCTGCTCCTCGACAACTATGTAAGAGATAAAGGTTACCTGAAATGTAAAATTATTTTCTTATTTTATTCTGTTTTCGTTCATGTTTAAAAGATAGCATTTTAACATGTTCTGTTGTATTAACTTGTATTAAAAAAAATTAACCATGTACAGTTAAAGACCATTTTGTCTACTTTTAAAATTCCCTTAATTTTACCATGAGCTGGCACTCATATTGAAAATACAATATTAGATTTAATACTAGATTTACCTCATCTTGTATCCTATTATTAAGATATTAAAAGATCAATGGATGACGTTACAGGTTTCCACTTATTCATACATGACAGGAAATATGATGAGCTGATATTAGGAAAATAAACCAGTTTGTCATTCTCATTAAAAAAAATTATAAATAAAAAAATCTCATAATAAATCCTCTCTGTGGTGATTGGCATTACACCAAAAATGTTGTTTACAAAATTTCTCCAGTATTTACTTAAGCCAATTCGTAAATGAAGACAGACTAGCTTTTAATTGAAAATTCAGTGTAAAAAACAAACAAACAAAAAAACACTTTTGCCACAGTATAAAAAGCTGTCAAATTTATTAAAAACGTGTGAAATGTTGACAGTAAGAAACTGATAAATGAAAAAATTACAATATACAGTTGCTTTGTTTCAACTGATTACAAACCGTATTCATTTAAAATACTTTTTTATAAGAAATACTTGACCTGTCTGTCCTGCAATAAATTACAAATCATATCTACAAACAAATGTATACACACAATCTTCAGAATATGAACAGAATGCATTTACAAAAAACACAGTTACGTGTCATAACAGTCCTAACAGGATTGTACTAATCCATTCGCTCTAGCTGAGAGTTCTGCTCAGTAATGGACAGCAGACTGAATCAAGGATCAAGGCAAATATTCCCACATAGAATATGGAAATTAATATCCACACAACATATTAATTAAACACATTAAACACATTAAAACCAAGAAGAATTTAATGCCGGAATTACATATTGTTTAGCATTCAGTTAACAGAAACTTAATAACTGATTTTGCTAAATCTTTTGAATTTACTCTCCAATTGATGTATAACTATATTAGTATAACTAAATGTATAACTACGTATAACTATTGTATAACTATTTTACACATGCTTATATGCATGTATATTTGTCCTTTTCAGCTCCTTGTGGGTTCAAGAACATAGACACTTCTGTTAGAAATATTTGTGTGTAATATTTGAAAAGCACAAGCATTGAAATTAAAACCTGATCAGTGACTTTATATATTGGAAATCATTGAGTCCCAGTTCAAAGTTTTGTGTGTTTAGTTCGGAACAATGGGCTGACTTACATTGACCTGTATTACAAAGTCCTTCTGGATCTTGGTGTCTTGTAAACGTGTTTTATCCGTGAGTAGCTTTCCAGAGAAAAACCAGCGTTGGTGGGTGGTATCAATGTCCTCCTGAATTTTAAGCTGTTTTTTTAGTTGACGAATGGAGTCGGCCATCGTGGCGCTGAGGCGAAGGTCTTTTCCAGTGGATAGACGTACCTTCAGCTGGAACTCCTTCTCCTTCTTCTCCTGCAGCTCAGATTTTTCAGACACATTATGATCGTTGCACTCGGACACCAGGTTGATTGGAGGAGCCAAGCAGTATGCAGGGAGCTGATAGCGGTTCCCCAGTTCATCATAGCACTCCATAAGAGACCCTAAAAACGAGCAAATCAAAAGCTCAAATTCAGCTCAGTTGTCATTAAACCAAATGTGCATATTTAGTATGTGCATATGTATCTATATTTATATGTATACTATTCTCAAAAAGTTTGGGGTAAGCAAGATTTTTTATTGTCAGCAAGACTCAATAAAAAAATACTTCAACAATTGAACTGTTTTGTATTTAAATATATTTTAAAATGAAATTATTACTGTGATGACAAAAAGAAATTCAAAACAGAAATATTTTCACTAGAACTTTATTTTAAAATGTGGTTTAAATGTTTACCATGAGGCAGTGTGATGCTGGCTCCATCTACAATAGCCTGCGCCAGTTCATGGTCGTTACATTCAATCGCTACAGCTGCAGCTTTCAGCGCATCCCAGATCTCTTTACGGCCATCAAAAGCTGGGGCTGTGTCCCAGAATTCATCTCTTTTACTGCGCAGCTGGCCCTCCGTCATTGGATATTCACATTTCCACTTGGGCTTATCTTTCTTCAGGGGCTCATTGCGCCCTACAGCAGAAAAATACATAAATGTAGAAATGTCACTTTAACAATCTCATGATCATTGTGGCCAGAGCAATGTATCCGGGTGACGTATAAAAATCCTATTTCACAAAAAGGGCTCTGATATCTTGTTAAAGAACTAGGACAACAAATACGTCTTACATAGTGCTTGTGTGACATCACAGCTTTTGCCTAAATGAGATTTAGTGGACCTTTCCAAGAAGCTGATTTTCCATGCTAGAAGCTTTGACATGTAGCAAGGATTTTTAATCACATAAATTGTAGTTTAAAACTTATTTTTATTTTAATTGAACTATAAAGCTATGGATCAAATGCAGTAAAAATCAGCATCTGAACCACAGCCTTATGGATAGCAACAGTAAAGCCAGCCTAGCTCAATGTCAACTGATGACAAAGAGCTCATGTACAAGTGGGCTAAAGGGAAATCCCTTTGAAGGGTTTTGGCTCAGATCATTAGTGACTCTAATGATTTCTAATCTAATCTAATGAATCATTTGTGTACAAACAAAACGTGACAGAATCACCGCACAGATTTCAAAAGAACCAGCATAAGTGCTTTAAATCTTTATCACAATTGTAATACACCTGTTTTCGCGTCAACGCAGCTGTCACTGTGACACACTAACAAAAAAACAAAAACAAATTATTTATAGTGTCTGAGATTAAAGACTTAATCGGGTGATGCAAAACAGGATTTAGTGGCCTCTTTCCCATCATGCATCACTCCTAGTCAGATGAGAGTTTACAAGAGTAGAACGCCACAAAACAAACACACTCCATCAGTCAGAACTTTTAACTTAAATTTGAAAAACAGAAACTAATACCAAACCATTTAGCCTTTATTACTAAATATTTCCTTTTTACAATGCATTCTTCTGATAAACAAAGACGTATAAAGTTTAAGTCCATGATGTACTGTAGTACAACAGCAAGATACTGTAATTCTATGCTCACACAAATCAAACTGACTCGGTAGGTCATCAAACTAAACACGGCCAATCTATCTGACATCTTGAAGTCTTATAAATTCTTTTTAATGACGAAATACAAGACATTAAAATTATCATTGGTTTCCAATGACAGAGAACTTTGGTGTGACAGAACAGGTATGAACAAAACTGTATCTGATAGCATGACCAAAAACCTTATACTAACAAATAAGTAGACTACTGTACATCTACAACCTCAACAGTACAGTAGTATTATCTCTCATACACTGCTAGTAATTGTGCGCTGCATGTACGCTACTTACTTTTTAGCACAACTGTTATCGTTGGTTGATAGTCTCTTGAGTTTGCAACTCCCATGGTCTGAGCAGTCACTTATTCCTTTAGCCAATGAAACTAGGACTTCATGCAGGGGTTTTTGAAGGCAATCAACATGCACGGTGCTACGAGTCACAGCTAAACTCACGACACTCCACTAGTAGCTTAGTTTCTTGCAAATTGTACACGCCCATCACCTGTTCTCTGTATCTAAAAATAACAACTGAACAAATATAAATTAAACCAGATCACCAAGATATCTTCTAGCAGCAAAAAATAGACCTTTGCTTTTATAATCCTGTCTTGGGTTTAGATGCATGAGCGACTTTTTACAACCAACCTCATTCAGGAAGCTCTATTTTAGACCAGGACGGATAGTCAAAAATAAACTGTAAATCCCAGGATTGTCTAGAGCAGGTGCATCCAAGCAATGCCAAAAATACATCTAATCTACAATATCCCAATCTTAACGGATTTCTAGGGAAAGGAAGAACATTTTAGCATTTAAGCAAACAGAAGAATATAAGAAGTATATATAATATACAATGTTAATCTTTTTTTGCACTGCGAAATTAAGTAATTCAAGGAAAATGTTGGTTTGCTCAAGAAATGAGCTCCTATGGGTTCTTTAGCATAAAATCTGCCCTTGCATAAGCAAGAACATTTTATGTACTCTAACTGCTTATTTTGAAAGGTGCCTAGAGGTTTTAAAGATGATTTTTGTGGTCTAAGAAAGGCTTTTCAAAAATGAGGTCCAGGGAAATTCTGCTTTTTTTTTTAAATGTTATTTCGAGGCACAAGGTCATATTTAATGGTCCATGGGATTTAATCAAAACATACAAAAACTATTTTAATAGGAAAGTTACTTTAAGTTCTAGAATTCTTATTCTCTATCAGAAAATATCTAAATATCTGAATAATAATAATATGTAAAAAATGTAAAAAAAAAAAAAAGATTAGGACAAATACGAGAAAACATTACAGCCTACGATTTTACATTTGCAAGCAGGAATTTCTCGAAAGATGAAGTCTTACCTCCTCCTTTAGTGCTGTATCTGGATGCATTCCTGGAGGACAGGTGAGACCTTTGACGTATCGCTCCAAAACAACTTCCCATCACTCAAACTCACATCAGTACCAAGCCTCAGACGCCTGAATGCCCCAATAAATGCATTTCTACAGGATCCAAAATAAAATAAAGTCCTAGTCAATGACGTTAAAAATTATACTTTGTTTATTCATAAGAAAGTGACTAGTTTATTATTATTGTAGGTTATCTAATGAAACGTTGTTGTCCGAGGGCAGAAGCCCTTCGTATTCCGCTGAGGCGACATTTAAGACTTAAGCTGATCAGGCATGTTATTACACTAATGCAGTCAATGGACAGCTAATAAAAACTTGATATTTAATTATCTTCTGAGTTTAACACACACATACTTCCTGATGTAGTCCACACTCAAATCCATAAAGA
>JAUCNO010001053.1:5246611-5257501 GCA_032353835.1 Enteromius viviparus
CAGTTCAGTAAAGCTACGGGCTAAAGTCCGCCCACATTAAAAACAGTAACTTTTGATTGGCTCTCCAATAAAATGTACGGGACGTTTCACATGGTTGCGCATCGTTCCGAGGCTTTGATTGGTTGAGCGCTGAGATGGGGAGGTCGGAACGCCATTCATTACAGACTGAGATGAGAGAGGAGGGTCTTTTTGACAGATCTCTTTACAGAGCTTAACAACCTGTTCAATCAGAGCTCACTGTGCTGTCTTTAGCTGCTACCTTTACTATTAGTGTGAAATGGCTGCTTACAAGCTGGTTCTTATTCGCCATGGCGAGAGCTGCTGGAATCAGGAGAATCGCTTCTGTGGCTGGTTCGACGCGGACCTGAGCGAGACAGGGGCTCAGGAGGCAAAAAAAGGAGGCGGTCAAGCTTTAAAAGGTTTGTATGGTATCATGTTAATTTGTGGATGAGGTTTGTAAATCTGCTGTCCTATGTATATTAGCAGATTAGCTCCAGTTTAGCTTTAGAACATGTGCGTTACGTTTAAACAAAGCAAAGTATCGCCCGCGTTACTGTCCTTTTATTGATGTTTGCTTTGAGATTTTTGCGTTTTAAATGAGAAAAATTAAACCGGAAAATTCAAATGACTTTCAGAAGACTGTGCATCCCCAGCAAAGCCCCGCCTACTACATGACGCGTGTACGCTCTAAACCAATAAGCTGGCGGTATTACCAACTCGTGAGTCTGAAATAAATAGCCTTTCTTTATTTTTTCTTTTTGTAAAGCATGCAGATATTTAGAAATAAATGTTGTCACAACACTTGTGGAACGTGCACAACTGAAGAATTATTTTTCATATTTAGGACAACTGCCTTCTCTGAACAGCGTCTCATCACACAGGCCTCAGTAGGTAAGCAATTTTGTTAGCTGTTATACCCAGCAGTTTTGACTTCATAAACACTGCTGCACTTTATTGACAATTTCAAATAATTTTTTGCAGATGCAGTACACCTGTAACCACTATATTTCTTGTATTTTTATTTATTTAACGTTATTTATTTTTCAGATTAAAGAGGAAAAAAAAACCTCTAAAACGTATGTTGCTACTTTAATTGTACAAAATATTGTAAAATAAACAATGATGACTTATTGATGACTAATTGGAACTTTGACTAATATCTGTACTGTATTTTATGTTTTAACCTTTTTTGCATCTTTATTTTTTTTTCCTAGAACCCAGATTTGATGACTATTTTTTTATTTTTATTTATTTTTTTGTGACTACCTCAGTTACTTCTACAACCAACCTTTTGTAACTACTCTCAGTTACACCTTAAACAAATACATAAATGTGGGGAAATCAGCTTTGTTTTTGCTTTTATATCACTGAGATGTTTGCATGTCTCTCCCAGTGAAGCCTGCTGGCAGTAGGGCTGGGCGATAATTCGATTTTATCGATTAACTCAAGAATGTAGTTTCCATCGATTTGTTTGAATGAAAATCGTTTTCTCTTTAATATCCGCCGATGCTCCTCTCTGGGCTCCAGCAGTTCCGAATGGGCTCAGCCCTCCCTCGCACATTTACCATATTAGAAACGCACTAATATATATTTCTATTCAGAAAGGCACAGAAGACAAGTAATGCGAGCCAATAAAGGAATAGGCTATATTAGCTGCTTGCTAGCAAGTTAATCGGACCCGATCAGCATATTTGTCTTTGCACTCAGGGGAGCTTCAAAGGTTTTGTACGTGTTTTTGCAATGTAGAGTAATGTGTCACGGACATATTACACGAATCCTTTCATAAACAAGGTGTAGAGAATGTAAATAAGAGATTGATTGTACAGTATAGCGAGCATCGTTGATTGTAATACAACTTTGTGATATTGCGAACCAAGATGAGTTGAAAGCTTTTAATAATTTTAAGGGAGTTTGTAAACGAGATATTGATTTAATACAGCAGTTAAATAAACAAAAAGTTATTACTAAGTGACTTACATTGTCTGACTATAACACCATTGCCTGATTTTGCTCTATTTCATCATCAAAATTAGTCTTAAGCATGCACCGCATGGAGGACGCATAACAGTTACTCAAGGACTGATTACGGTCTACCATGGCAATTTTAACTTGGTGAGATGGTTTTGTGTTAGTCCAGTATTGGCAGTTGATGCATAGTAAACATTGTTTTTGCTTACAAATATGGGGACGTTGTTCTAATCATTTATCTTTTTGTATACTTGTGCAGATGCAGTCATAAAATTTGGTGCCACAGAGGACTTTTTATGGATAACTGCTTCAGAGCATCAGAGCTGTTTTAGTGTAGTTGCTTGTTTCAATTATATATAAATTGTATGTATGTATATATATATATATATATATATACATACAATTATATACACAATATACATTTTAGATTTTATTGTTCAACTTTTCTTTTTTTTTTTGACAACCAATGTTGATTTAGAAATGTTTTGATTTACAAATGTTTGGTTTACAAAAGTGTAGTTTTACAATGCACAATATTGAAGTGATGCTAATTTATGTCTTAATGTCTTAATTAGTACCCACAAAATTAAACTAATCTGTTATTAGTAATGTTTGTGCAAGTTAAAAACAATAAAGATTGTAATGAGTGGCAATTCAATTGTGATGTTACTACAGTTATGAATGTAAGCCGCAGTATAAAATATCAAATATGAGTATAAATTTGATGTCGAAAGTGCGTCCACAAAGACTACATTTGACCTTACTAGCCTGGGCCCGCCAATACTTCCTGTGGCGCTACATTCAATTTCGTGAGCAAAGTCTGGCAAAGCTGCCGTTTTAGAGCATTTCCGTTCCTAAAAAGGGGGAACCAATGTAAAATTACTGTAACTACTAGCAACTCTCGTATTAATTGGGCAAAACCGGTAGATATCGCTTGACGACATTTTCCTACTGCTTTAATGAAGCTAGCTACAATTGGTTACGGTTGCTTCAGGTTTCGTCGCTATGCATACGTCACAGGAATGAGTGGTTTGATTGGTTGTAGATTCGTCCAGTATTATACACATGGACCACAAAACAAGAAGCTTAAATTTTGAAAATAAAGGTATTTCGTTTTTTTTTTTTTAAACAAATTAAAAACGAAAAAATGACCGTTTTCTTGTTTCTGAATATTTAATTTCAAATTTAAAAACAAATGGACGCAAGGTACAGAGACCATAATGTGATGTTTAATGACTCATGATCACTCATCACTTGGAAACTGCATTTTGCCACACCTTTCATTGGTTACTTCTGGGTTGGTTATTTTTGAAAATCAGCTTACAAAAAACTATTTAACATTTCCACTGTTGTTAATAGCCCAGGAATTAAAACAATATTGTCACAGTGGAGCCGTCCATTAAACTAAAGGCCTTGCCTTGCTTACTTTAGTCTGCATATTTAAGATTTTTGTTGCCCATTACTCTGAGTCTTTGTAAACACTTTACACACACATTTATTTGTAATGTCTTTAACGTTTTTTATTTATGTCTTTTTAAATTTCATCCTAATTTCATGTTCAGCACCTTTATCAGCTTTGTACAAAAGTACATTTAAATAAAAAAAAACAATATCAACATTTTGTAGAGGCTGCACAACCATATATTTTGCTTTAATTTATTTTTTAAAATTAATTTGAACTTTTTTTCTGGCAGGCCATGCTTTGTGGAGGATTTGGCGGGAAAAAAATCGTCACCGACTTAAAAGTTAACGCTATATTCTGAATATTCAAGTCAACAGTTTCAAGTCTCAATAATAACAAAACATAAACAATAACAAGAATTTGTTTGTTTTTTAGTTAACTAGTTTTTAGTTAAAACTAGTTTGTGATTGCTAGCGTTAACCTGGTCTCCGCCCGCCTCAAGGAAAGAGACGCTACGGAGTGCGAGTGGATGCTTGTGAGCTCGTCTCGTCCTTCAAATAGTTGTCGTTTTTGGATGCTTTTTGTATAATTTGTGCAAAATGCAACAGGCCACTACTTCAGCTCGGATAGCCCACTGGTTTACTGTCGGGGTACAGTTTGCAAACATCACAATCACCGATGAAGTGAAAAAACAGGGAAAGGCCGAAGCTTCTGCAGACAGGTAAGTTAACGTTAACTTATTCGTAAGTCTCGAGTGTTTTTGCTGATTAAATCTGTTAATTTTATTATGCAGGCTTACTTTAAGAGTAATATGAATAATACATATTGATTAAACGTGTGTAGTTATCGCTTATTAGTATAGAAACACAACAGGAGGCACGTGCTTAAGTATAGCTAACGTTAGTCTTACATACGCATGCACTTCATTTTAATGAAAATGACTGCGCGAATTTAACGCCTTTTATGAAATAAATACCCTTTGTTTAAGTTTAGTTTAAAGGGTCTGTCATACTACACAACATTTAGCATTTTGACAGTATAAACGGTTTGTTTAAAAAAAGACCATTAAAAGTGTTTTAATCTTTTTGAACCAGGCTTTAGTGTTGCGCAGAACTGTATAACGTTAACTCTATGCAGATGAATTAGTATGATTGACAGCTAGTGGTAAACTAGACAATAGACTGGGAGAAGACCCAAGGACAATACCATACACCATTTCTCTTTGTGTGTGCATTTGCTGCAGCTCTGTGAAGGAGTTGTCTGAACAGACTTCTCCAAAGAGGGCAGGATCAGATGAAGGAGACCAGAAGAGCAGGAGGCCAGAACTATCAACCTGTAATCACCCACTTACCAACTAAAGACTGTCTTTAATATGTGATTTAACTGATGTGATTAACTAGAATCAGCATTGTGCAGTGCTATTAACATAACATCTGTCCTACCACAATGTTACTCATTAGGATGGAATTGCATAACTTACATTTACAAATCAAAAGTTTTTGACATGTAACCTTTGTACTATAGGTCCAAAAACCACACCACCTTCGCTCGGCATTTATGAGTATCCAATTCTCCCTATTACTAAAAACAGACAAGAGGTACACACTTGCAGATACAAAGCAAACGGACACATTTGCTCATAATTCAGTAATAATATTTATAGAGTTTTACATGTTTGGTAATGTGTATTTTGTTATATGTGCATATATCAGTCTCTCTCTTTGTTTGTGTGTGTGTGTGTGTGTGTAGTTGGTCTCCCTGATTGAGAATAACTCTGTGATCATCATTCGTGGAGCAACAGGCAGTGGGAAAACCACCCAGCTGCCACAGTTCATTCTGGATCACTATGCAGAAAAAAAGACGCCCTGTAACCTGGTTGTCACTCAGCCACGCAAAATTGGCGCCACCAGCATTGCCCGCTGGGTGGCACGTGAACGCAAATGCACCCTGGGAAGCTTGGTGGGGTATCAGGTGTGAGATGTATGCAGTAGAAACTCTTTACCTCAAAAGTGTGAATACAATCACTATCTTGAATGGGGAAAAAAATTATGATGAAATTGAAATGGTAACTTTTTTGCCCTTTTGTATCGGTGTGGTTAGCCTTGCTTCCGAATCTACAACCAATCAGACCACTCATTCCGATGACACATGTGTAGCGATGGAACCTGAAGCCACCGTAACTAATTGTAGTTTGTTTCTCGTTGGTTCCCACTTTTTTGGGAACGGAAATGCTCTAAAACGGCAGCTTTGCCAGACTAACTTTGCTCGCGAGATAAAATGTAACTTCACAGGAAGTCTGGGCGGGCCCAGGCTAGGTGTGGTTGATTAAAAAAAATTAATGTTGAGTGAGGACTATGCATGGGTTGTGAGCATTAGAACTAAAATAAATCCCTCATGATTTATTTTCCACAAAACCAAAACAATGCAGGGTTTCTTTTAACTTTAAGCATAAGCTACTAGACTCACTAAATACTATGTGCATTTATTTCATGTTTTTTTTCTCTCTCTCCAGGTGGGCTTAGAGAAGATGGCCACAGAGCACACAAAACTGATTTATGTGACCACAGGAGTCTTGCTGCAGAAATTAGTGTCAACCAAAACACTCACAGAGTACTCTCACATCTTCATAGATGAGGTAGATCCAAAATCTGCAAAAAGTAAAAAATACAGTAAAATTGTAATGTTTTGAATTATTACAATACAAACTTTAAATACTTTATAATGTTATGTATTGCTGTGACACCAAAGCTGGATTTTCAGCAGCAATTATACGCTAGTCTTCAGTGTCATATGATTCTTCAGATAATATTTAAATATGCTGATTTGCTGCTTAAGAGACATTTTTTTATTTTTTTTATGTCAAAAACAATTGTGCTGCTGCTGAACGTTTTTGTGGAAACTGTGATGCATTTTTCAGGATTCTTGAGAATAGAAATAGACCGTTTGTAACAATGTAAAAGACTAAATCTAAGAAAAAATCTAAATGATCCTGAACATTTGAGGGATGGTGTACATTTATAGAAACAGTTACACTTATCAGGCTAGTGATATTCACAATACCAAAAGTTCCCGGTATTATGCCATATTGGTTCAATTGAATCAGACCAATGTAAATATTACATTGAAACAAATATGGTACTATTAAAAAGTTACCTTTTATAATTAACATAAATTTATGTTAAAACAATGACATGCAGACCTAATTGTTTGTATTTTAACCTGGTTCAGGTCCATGAGAGAACAGAAGAACTTGACTTCCTGTTGCTGGTTGTCAGAAAACTGCTGCGGACCAATTCCAGATATGTCAAGGTTTGTTCAGCACACATACTTTAATTCACACATTTAGATTTCACACTGTAGTTCCTACCTCTTCTCAATTTATCCCACCTCTCTCCCCGTAGGTCATCCTGATGTCAGCCACCATAAACTGTGCTGAGTTTGCAGAGTATTTTGGAACTCCGATCCGCAATCAGATGAATCCAGCATACGTGTTTGAGGTGGAAGGAGCCCCATACGCCATTGAGGATTTCTACCTGGATGAGCTCAAAACCATCCTCCCTCTTGGAGTCAATGTATGGGAAGCAAAATAAATGTTATGTTTTGACATGTTCTGTTTAAATTCCTCATGTAAGTGTGTGTGTTTGTCAGGTGGACCTAACTTTCCCAGTAGACCCTTATATCACAGAGGAGATGTATAATGTTGCTGTTTCTCTCATCCAGAGCTTTGATGAGATGGAGGCTAAAGATCAAAGGTCACGAATCACAACGAGACGCGCATTCATTAACATTCAAATTTGTTTTCTAATGTTTCTGAAAGAAGCCTTTCCAAGACTGCATGTGTTATCGAAATACAGTAATAGTGTGAACTGGCGCTACAGTTAAAGTTCGTTTTCTGTTTTAATGTATTTTAAAATACATAATGTGCTTTACATTTGTTTGTTGTATGTTGAATAATAACAAAATCGTATTTTAAGTAATTAAAACTTCATAAAGTGTGTTTGTGTGGAGCAGGTGCTCAGAGCAAACTGTAAGTGCTACTCATCCAGAGAGAGGTAGTGTGCTTGTCTTTCTGCCTGGGCTGGCTGAAATACAATACATGAAGGAGGCCCTCGCAAAACTAGTGCGCAGGAGGTACGTCTGTGTGTGTGGTGTGTTTAGATAAGCGCGCTTCTACATAAATGTGTTAACGTGTGTTTGATTGGTTGCAGGTTGCAGGTATACCCTCTTCACTCAACCGTCACTTTAGAGGAGCAAAATGGAGTTTTCCTGGTTCCTATACCTGGATACCGCAAGGTAAAATTTCCCCTGAAGCATATTTGTATCTTTAGAGTGTTTGAAGGATGTAAAGGCATACATTCTTGCTCTGTTTGTACTTCTAGATAATTCTCTCCACAAACATCGCTGAGAGTTCCGTCACTGTGCCTGACGTTAAATACGGTGGGTGTTTATTACTTCGCCTTCTGTGAGTTGAGTTCTTCCTTCAACTGGTATAAATTGTGCTTTATTTTGTATGTTATGCAGTGATTGACTTCTGCCTTGTGCGTCAGTTGGTTTGCGATAAGGAAACCAATTACAGATGTCTTCGAATCACCTGGGCATCTAAGACCAGTTGCAACCAGCGTCGAGGTGCTGCATATGTGGGCTGGTGTCTGACAGCACAGATTTACTTTAATGACTCACGGTTTCTATAAAGCACTCTGTTTGCATATCTTTCTGCACATCCTCCTAGGTCGTGCTGGACGGGTGTCTAAAGGCTTCTGTTACAGATTGGTGAGCAGACATTTCTGGGAGCATGAGATTCCGGATTTTACAATCCCAGAGATGCAGGTAGGGGAGTATTTTTCATCCATCCGTAGCAGCTAGGAATGCAACAATTGTAGATTTTGTTGGTACAATTATAGTATTCATTTCATAACATTACTAATGTATGAAATCACATGAACACTCTTTAGATATTAAAGTGTTTTTTATCACTGGCTTTTAAAACAAATAACACAGTAACCATTAATACAGACCATAAAGGACTCTGCCATCTGACCAATCACAGCGGTAAAAGGAGGGGTTTAGACAGACTGATTCTTTTACAATCAGTGTTTGGTGCTTGTACATCAGTGTCATCTATCATTTCCTCTGATTTTAGGCATTACTCATGGGTAGGGTTAGATTTAGGTGTAGAGATATGGTCAAAACTAAAAGTTTTTTATAAAATGCTGTTCCAGGGTCAACAAAATATGTAACTCAGTAAAATCAGGACGTGCGGTGGTTCACGCTGTGCATTAAAATTGTTCAATGTACGTCTAGCCATCCGTTATTTATTATGCATTCTTTCTTTAGAAGCATTTTTTTATGGCAGTATTTAAATGACACCACCTTGGTGCACCCAAAATTGTCTCACACTATCAACAGACATTTCTCTGGTGGAAATAAAGCATCTGTTTAGTCCTCTGTCATGCGTGTAGTAGCCTCTGTAGTCCGTGTCTCTATAAGCGCATTATTTAAGCCGGTGCACCACTAGTGTAACATTTGTTTTAGTTTTGCGTAAGCTGCAACAGTCCCGTTCTGTATTGTGGTTTAATAGCAAAACCGGTTAATCGCAGCATCCCTAGTAGCAGCTAGAGTTCAGAAATGACACTTATTTTAATTTTTATTTTAAAGTTGGTTAAGGCAATGTGTATTGATTTGCAGCGATCACCTTTGGTCAGTACATTGTTGAAGGTGAAGTTGTTGGATATGGGAGATCCCCGCTCAGTTCTCTCCACAGCCCTCACACCACCAAACCTAAATGACATCGAAAGAACTGTGCTGCAGCTCAAACAGGTCAACGAAGCTTTGTGTTTGTTGGTTACTGCTTGAAAACTGGTTGCAAGTTTTAACAGTTTTGAAAGATTATTTTTAACTTTTAAAATTACATGATGTATCAATGCAAACACACAAAATATTGCGTTCTCTCTCATATAATATATAGTTAATTTTTACTTTATGTTCTTAGTTTTCGTTTATATTTATAATTTATCTAATATTTGTATTGTATTTTACTTCAGATTTATTTTAATTAATACTGTATGTTTTTATTAATGGCAGTTTTAGTAAAATATGATTATTAACTCTGACCTGTGTGTGTAGATCGGAGCTCTTTCTGTGCAGAGCAATAGTCAGAGGCAATTTGATGGTGATTTGACATTTCTGGGTCGTGTGTTGGCGCACCTGCCTTTGGATCTGCAGCTGGGCAAGCTGATTGTTCTTGGACATGTGTTCGGCTGTCTGGAGGAGTGTCTTATCATTGGTATAACATCTTGTGTATTAGTGCGTGTGTGTGAAAATATCTGTATATCAATTATATAACAATGTCCGGTTACACCAAGATGCCATGATATTGTAAAAAATGCTAAAACTATATAAACTTTCTGTCAGCTGCGTCTCTCTCTCTGAAGAGTTTCTTTGCCATACCATCACTACAGCAGTTGGCTGGCTACAGGTAGAATGACCTTTCACCCCACATGCACTTCATTGGATATCTTAATCCTTTGCACTGGGTCTTTGTATGTACTGTTGCGACTGTTTGCCCTTACAGGAGCAAGTTGAGCTTTGCACAAAATGTTCAGAGTGACTTCATTGCTTTCGTCAGTGCCTTCAAGGTATGAAACGCCAAAACTGAGCTTGCACGGTAGACTGGTTTAGTTTACAGTACAATTTCTGTAATGGTAAATGTTAGTTACTACACAGTAGTCTGGTAATATTATTTTATATGGGCCAATGTCAACTTTTTTGTTTGTGTTTAATCAATTTGTCTGTTCTTTTGTTGTTCAGGCTTGGTACACATCTAGAGCTAAAGGAGAGCTCAGACACCCAAAGGTAAATACATATCGATCATATAAATGAAGATGGGAAAGGAAACATTTGTGCTTAATGGGTTAGTTTACCCAAAAATGAAAAATAGCCCCGTTTTACTAAATTTTTTTAAGCATCCTATGTATGTGACTTTCTTCTTTAAGACTAATCCAATCTAAGTTAAATTAAAAATTGTCCTGACCCTTCCAAGCCAGGAAGTGAGAAAAAAGCATTTATTATGTTTCAAATATAGATATTTATCTTACAAAAAATCTGATGCAATACAGCCCCCCTTTATTCACCCCCCAGAAACGTGTGAGGGACGTTTTATTACAGCTGCGCATACTTTATTTCATGTCTTCTGAAATATTGACAACAAACACCTGCTTACTCTCATTAGGCAATGACAAATTTTTTTTTAAATGTAAAATTTGATTCATATAAAAGAAGAAAGTCGCATACAAATAGGATGCTTCTAAGGTGAGTAAAACAGACTCATTTTTATTTTTGGATTAACTAACCCTTCAAATACAAATCATACAAGGTTCTTGCCATTAAAACCACTAGAAGAAGCTCAATTCAAGATATGTTTTTATATTTACCTTGACAACTGTCTTAAAGGAGAAGTTCACTTTCAAAAAAACTTTTGCTGATAATTTACTCACCACCATGTCATCCAATATGTCCATGTC
>JAUCNO010001053.1:5266920-5304478 GCA_032353835.1 Enteromius viviparus
TAATCAACTGGTAAAGTTTCATGGTCCTATTTGTAAGTTAAAAATTTTACCCTATTCACCTGTAGTGTCTCGCCTTAGATTTTAATCAGAATACCAGACACTTCCATTGAAATGAGATTTCTCTGGTGGTGTATCTTGGGTATCGCTTAGTTCAACGACCTTCTCTAATTTTGCTATGAATGACAAAACAAACCCTCCTACATTAAGGAACATTTATTTTTCCCATTCGTTAATTAAATACAGAGTGCAAATAGTTAAAGACTTAAAATAACTGAACACTGAACATCGTACAAAGTTGGACAGAGTTTAGTACAGCTGGAGCTCTGCAGTCTGACAATCAGGTGCCCTCGAGAAGGACCAAAAAAACTTGTCTTTTAACACCTACACGTATCCCTAGTTCTGCAAAAATTACAGTTACACATTTAGTAATTAACATCTTCAAATTATCATTGTGCTCGAATACACAGAAAAGAACAGAAAAAAAAAATCCATATTAATATTAATAAGTATGTCTGTACACAGAGCCACTACCAGTGACGGTGAATTGAAGCGATTAATCGACATGGCAGCAGGAGATTATATGACAGGCATGATTTTTCATTTTTGTGTCACATTTTACAGCAGGAAATATGCACTGCAAAATAAAGCAGAGAGAGGAAGAGCACTGCAGAGATAGCAAATATTTACTCAAGACTGGACTTCATGCACTTAAATCCGAAGCAATGGAAGAGAGAAGCACTGTTTGTGTCCCTCTGGTATATCTATAGCTCTACAATCGCCCACAAGGTGTCATTTGTGTAAATCAGTGTTAGTTACTTATGCAGGGCTTCACCCGACTGGTAACGGGAGGTGGGGTGGGGGTATTGGTGTTGTTAACTAACATCATGATCTCTTTTTGTTGCTTTTTTTTTTAATTCTTTGAGGTGACATTGGCCTCCTGTGTAGTTGGGGTCCTTCAGTGCTGGCAAAGTTGTATATTTTACTGGCTATAGTGGTAACTTGTACAGAAGCGAAGAGTTTATTCCTTCTTTTTGGCCCCAGGAACCTTTTCTCTAATCCTAAAAGCAAACAGAAAATTAGACCGATTAATCATGTACAGTAAAAAAATAAAATAGAATTTAAATAATATTTATAAAGAACTTACTTTCCCATTATTGAGTTAACCTGGGTGCGCACCAGTCCTAAGTACTGATCAATCTGTGTCTGAAAGGGAGAAAAAAAAAGTGAGGATTCACCATGCACAAGATGGATGTCAAAAGAATCGATCCTAAAACAATTATACAAAAATAAATTTCTGCCATGAAAATGTAAAAAACAAATTTAATTATCTCTTTATTCTGTGGCAGAATAAAAAAAATGGCTAAATATTACCTCAGTATTCTGAGAAAAGAGTTTCTATCTCACAATTCTGAAGCGCAAGGGAACAAAATTCTAATCCTGTGGCTGAAACAAATTTCCGTAATTCACTATTTTTTTATTTATGTTTTGAATAAAGTAAAGTTGCATGTTTAAAAGCATATTATCACTCAAAACTTTTTTACTGTTAAAAGAATCAACATCCTTAGTTCTGATATTGTGGCAAAACATGGAACCTAACAAAAAGATAGTTGTAGGGATTTGGAAAACAGTACCTGGTACTTCTGGTAAACCAGTGGCACGGTAAACATGGAAACCACCGCTAAAGAGAGAAAGACCAAGGAGAGATACAGTCAGGACATCTGTGCTGTGCTCCCAGAATGCTGTGTAATGTCACTTGACACTTACAGTTGTTTGAGGTTATAACACTCTGACCTACAGCAGTGTTCATGTGTGTGTATGTGATAAAGGAGAAAGGTTATGAAAATTCCAACTAGCGGTTTACAGCCACTGGTTAAGAGCAGGACAAATGTATACTGTGTATGCTAATTGTAATAATATTTCCGAGTATTACTTTTCTCTTTCTGTATATTTGGTCAAAAAAAATGAAGCCTAAGTGAAAGATGTAGAAAACTTGAGTGGTAGTGTGTTTTCTTACCCAGAATCAGCAGGGTCAGGCCATTAAACAGAGCTCCAACATAGGTCAACAACCACATCAACACTGCAAACTAAACACACAAACATATGTCAAATCAGCTTTTTAAGGAGCACTCAGTAACTCTGTATAACATTAGCAGCACATATTTTTTTAATTATGAGGTGAAGACTGAAGTCATATCACTGGACTAAAACTGCTGCTTTATTCTACATTGAGTGAGCACCACTCATGGCTTAAAAATCACATGAGCCAAATGCAATTATTGGGCATTTTTTTGTTTCAAAATATGCTTGTAAAGAGTTATGTCTTGTAACTGGAAATCCTTGTGTTGTACTAAATTCCATTAGGTTTCAAGACCACTGTTCAACCAATAAAAAAAAATTAGTGAGTGCACCTTTAATACTAAAGGTTATCACGTGTTCGGCTTTCACATCACAGAAAATCATTCAGGAATGTAATGTTAATCAGCTAGCATGTTTTCACCTTTATGGAATCGACCAGATCCTGAACCAGGAACAGCCTGCGAAGCTCCTTCATGGTGGAGTTGATGTACAGCTGAGTCTTATCCACATACTTACTGATCTGATCTGCAGACAGAGCGATCTCAACCTCCAGATAGGTCCTGACGAGAGAAGCCATGAGAGTCAATCAACAGATTCATTGCTCAGTACTTATAAAGGGGCAAAAGACATTGAGGGGTGGACTAACTTGAAGGGGTGGCCCTCGTCGGTTTTTTGCACTGCCTGCAGGACTGATTTGTAGACACGGAAACTGATGGTGGCGGAGAGGATAGCCAGAGCGAGATAGGCTATGACACTCACCACGCTGAACTGGGTTAAAGAGAACAGCAGCAGCAACACACTGCCGAACACCAGTCCAGACTGCTTCACATCCCGCCAATGTAACAGATCTACCACTGAAGAGAGGGAGAAAAACAATAGTGTAAGAATTACACGATCTGTCAGCATCACATCTGCACAATCACAGATTGCATGCGTCTCTCTACACTTGTTCTATTTTCGTTCAGTAATTCTGATATGTAAAACATTGTACAGCTGTGTAGTATTTTATTATGTAATAGGCAGCATTGGACATTTACTTATCCCTGCTAAAAGAAGGTCTCCTCCACTGTATGTGTACATAAAATATGACTAAACAATTAACCTTTATTTTTGTAGCGCTTCATGCAATATAGAGTGTCTATACAAAGATAAATAAGAGGTCTTCACAAAGATAAACTGAAAAAAACTGAATGCTGCTGTAAAGCAGATTTATTTGGCTCAGATCAATAACAGTGTGAAGTTAATCAGCTATAGGCATAAATGTTCATTTCAAATCAGTTGAATGTTGATTTAATTTAAGTTTAATATCAATGTCAATGTTGCAAGATGTGATTTGGATATAAAGCAGCTCTACAGAAAACAATAATGCTATTATCCAGCAGTCAGTTTGGTCATACACTGTAGATAAATAACTTCAAGTTAAATGTCTTTCAGAACCAGTGGAACTCTATCAGAAAATGATCTCTTAAGTTTTTTCTTGACTGTATTCATCATGCATTTTCAATGAAGAGAAAATGTGCAGCCTTGAGGCTATCAGTTCACACCTGTCTACCTCCCACAGCACCTGTTTGTTAACTTATCTAACCCTAAGCATCTGTGTGCGGACACACACACACACACACACACACACCGTGTAGTGGGTTAATTATTGCTGTAGGGTAAGACAAATAGCCGTGTTATCAGAAGTGTTGTAATATATGACCACACACAAAGTGAGCTATGAGCGTTCGCCATACTAATATAAACCTTAAAACAAATCTAGCAGTGGAATGAAAAGGACCATGAAGGTTACAACTTTTATATTGCATGTTAGTTTTGGCACGTGCTTGAGTATATTCATGTTAAATGAAACAGATAAAAGACAAAGCTAGTCTATGGTGAAATTATCAGCACTCTACATAGAGGTGATAAAGTGTATTTCTACAGCGTCACTATAAGCGTGTACCATCTCAAGTTACAGTGGTAATCCCCCTTGGCGCAACCTAATGTCAAGTGTCTTGCTCAAGGATCACCCCTTGCAGGGTTCTAACCTTTTGGTTTCTGGCCCTAACATGCATCTCACAAAACTGTGTAATTTCCATTCAGACCGAGTACAAATTTGTCCCACCGCTCTCCAGGTCATTTACCAAGCACTGGAAGCATGCAGTATATGCATTAAACAGATTAAAACCAATCAAGCTCGAGGACCAAATATAACTTTCAAAACACAATGCTGTGTCATGCTCTAAGAGCCAATCCTTCTAGAGCTTGTATTTGTTATTGATATGAATCTGACTGATGATGATGAAGAAATAATGTCATGTACTGTTTATGTGACATGCTGCTTTCCATATAATATTTAGCAGGCAAATATCAATGCGGTTATTGGTAATTGCTGATTAATCAATATATAGTTCTAGCCATGCTAAGGTAGAACTATTGTTTAAATGTTTTGGATCTATAGGAAGGTTTTATGCTCATCAAAGCAGCATTTATTTAATCAAAAAGTAACATTATGAAATATTACAATACCATTTTTATTAATGGATTTGAAAAATGTAACTTTTTCCTGAGATGAAATAAATCCAACATTCAGTGTCACATAATCCTTCAGAAATCCTTCTAATATGCTGATTCACTGCTTTGCTGATCAAGAAGCACTATTATCACGCATTTACTGCTTTATGTTATTCTTACAGTACTGAATTGCAAGTATAATTTGAAACGGAAGTCTTTTGTAATATTGTTTTATTTATGAATGCATATTGCTAATATTAAATCACCCTTTTCTTAAATCTTCCCGACCCCAAACTTTTGAACTAGTAGCAGGTAGGACAGGTTACGAGCACTGTAAACTAGACTAGGTCTTTCTTCTCTAACTGCTGCAGGACAACACTTTCCACCTTCCCATCACCTTTCCAGTCAAATTCTACACAAGTAGAACTTGTTGCCATGAGAACCAGTAGAGTGAGATCTCTGAATCATCTCTTCAGTCTCTGCGGCAAGCGAGAGCTTCCAGTAACTTCTGTATTCTTTTTTAGCACCTGTATATTTACACCTATTGCTGCTGCTTCAGAAGAAACTGTTACACACTGACAGAAGCTGGTCTGTCACACTCAAGCGTGTGCATGACATCTGTAGTCCCCCGTGTGATTCTCCCATCAGTCCCGCTGGGCTAAATTTAGCCTGGCAGAGCTTAGAGGAGGGCAGAAATATCGGCCATTTTTATCTCGAGATTTCTGCTTGAGTCCAAGTTCAAGATATAGTGCAGACTTCATATCGGTGAACACACTATCAATTATAAACAACTGATGGTCTCTAGTAAGTAATAATGTAAAAACCATAACTATTAAACTATAATCTCTGATGGTGATACTTGCCTGCTCTGACAAAGCCTTCAGTGTTCCGACTCTCTAAATAGAACAAAACTAAAAATAGCAGCGTTCACATTCTTTTTTCTAACACACACCTTAAAGTATTTATTTAGCTAAAGCAGACTGATATAAGACTTTTGTTTGATGATATCCAGTGACTTAACATAGACTCACAGATGGACACTAAAGAACCACTAAAATCCCATTAATTCCATCCCTATAAACAATACACTAAGAGATGCCTAATTTCTATTCTAAAACACCAAAATTAACAGAAGACAGAGAAAGCTACTGACCTGAACCACCCATGACTGCAGACAGCAGGAAAAAGAGAGAGAGACAGTGAGTGGAAACGCACACAAAAGGAGAGAGAGAAAGGCAGAGAATGAGAGGGAGGGGAACCGGCTCATACTACCATTGGCTAATAATGGACACATGCATGCATACAGGGCGACAAATAACCCAGGCTGAAACAAAAAAGTTTAAATAAAAAAAAAATTACAATTATGTGTGACCCTTTCACAGAACCTAATTAATCCACCTTGTTTCATACGTCCTATGTGGCAAGTGTGTGAGAGATGAGAAAGAAAGGGGGCAGCAGCGGTTGCTATAGATACAGTGTTCCAGTTTCCTTTACACACATTGCTTAGGGGGCCAGCTTAAAATAAGAAGATGATGGTGGGGGGTAATTGTGTGCGTGTGTGCTGGTGTTTAAATGTCGGAGTGTAATTATAGCATCAGAGATGCACATCCAGCTTGACAACCAGGCTAACATTATATCCAGCTATTCACTTCCTGAATGAATTTCATTGCCAGGGGCAAAGGCCTATATGGAGTATGGCAGTTGAATTCTAGAAATAAAAATCACATTCATTAAAATCAGAGGGTTTCAAGTTTTATGGATAAACTGATAAAGCTTAAAAAACAGACCTACAAGGTTGTTAATCGATGACTAGATCGCTTTTTTTTCAACTTGATTTTTTAAATAATTGTATTCAACACACTGATCTATATACTGTATAATGATTATTATAGATCAGTGGTTCAACAGCACAAAATCTGGTGAAAAACTACATTACCCATGGTTCTGCAAAAAAAAATAAAACTAAAATTATGTAGCTGATCTAATTAAACACTCAAACTACTCATATGCTTGTATATGTATGCATATTTTGCAACAGTGGTAAAAATGTTGTTTCTATATATACACAATCAACCTTTTTCAAAACAATATTTGTCCATATTTTGTGTTCATTTTAATTACATTCACAATTTGTATTTATTTTAGTCGTATTTGAAATGCTTCATGGGATTTGAATTCATTCTCTGTAATGGAAGTTAAGCACACAGTCTTGAAAATTTGTCTTTTTTTTAAATCGTTTTTTTCTTAAAATCTAATTTTGTAATATTGTGATTTACCTTGAAGCTGTTCGGTTTGATTCATAGCTTAAAACTTTCAAGGAAAGGCTTTTTAAATATCTCTAATACAAAAATGAAAGTGCACCAAGGCAGCTGAAAAACGTTTGTGGCTGAAAGCCTGAACGTTCGATGGACGAAGGTCTTACGAGTTTGGACAGAATGACAGAATCTTCATTTTGGAGCGATTCTGAAGAAGGCTGGAAACCAACATTTTGGTTACTTCCACAGTACTGACACAAAAAAATCTCAAAATACCTTCTTTTATGCTCTAAGGTAAGAATGCCATGCAGATTTGGGTAAGTAAATATTAACAGAATTTTCAGTTTTTATTTGACTCTCTTTTTAAAACAAGTTAACACTGCCTTGGTATTCCCTAAATCTACATGAATGCCGTTTTTGTCAAATTTTGTGCCAGTTTAAGTTTTTTTTAGGGTTGGTAGTAGCTTATTGGTTAATGATCTGGGCTGCTGACACAAAAATCTCAAAAATAGGTGACCCAGGCACCAGAGTTACTGCGATCATAATCCTGGTACAAATACACTGTGCTTCCAATTATGACCCATACAACACACACACACACAAGCCTGGAAATTTCAGAGCTAAACAGGAAATGGAATCAAGCCCCACCAAACGATACAAATATCATAAAAATCTGGAGGGAATATATGTTCCTAATGTTTCACTGATTGGTTACGCATAACAGGGAAGGGGTGTGTCAAGCTGATTTGAGGCAGACAAACACTGATACTGGATTTAAAAATAGTTTTCCAATTAAAAGTCTACTAAACTAAACCTTTTTTTTTTTTTTATCAAAAAGAATATTCTGTCCTGGCATTAGAAACATATATTAGCACATTGGAGCAGAAATTTTTCTTATTTATTGAATTACTTCATACAGACAAACGTTTCTCGTGTGGATGAGATTAAAATAAAAACAATTCCTTCAGGCCTGTGAGTGGTTTAAAAATACAGCACTGAATATTTTATATGTATATATATATATATATATATCTTGTCTTGATTTATGCATGCCGCGGCGTGTATAAGGATGGCATAAATACAGAGACAAACTGAGTAAAAATGTATGTTTATGCTTTTAAATGATCACGAGTAGAATTTCTAAATGGTTTAAATACATACATGTAACACTAGGAATAAACTTAAGATGCATCTACTATGAATTAGTTCAAAAGGCCCTACACATATCTAAGCACTAGAATGATAGAAATCCTTATGTGAACTCCGTTTTCACTTGGCCCATGACAAAACAACCACCCAGAATACTCTAGCAACATCCTAGAAACCATTAAGTACGCCTTATACTGAGAATACTGTCAAGCCAATTATAACGTGGTAAAGTTTGCATCTGCTAACAGACAGTAGTTTCAGCAAACACCATTACACTCAACTAGCTTTACAAACACACTCACACAATGCTGTCCCTGTAAATAGAGTCCAGGAACACCATTTATCTAGATGGACATTTAAAATATGCCCGCAGTGTACCCAACCCTGCTCCTGATGATCGACTGTCCTGTAAAGTTTAGCTCCAACTCTGATCAAACACACATACCTTTCATTTTCAAGCGATCCTAAAAATACGTAATTAGTTGCTTCAGGTGTGTTTGATTAGAGTTGGAGCTAAACTTTGCAGGACAGTCGATTGAGCACCCCTGGCCTAGGGAATCCTAGTTTGTTTTTCTTCATAAAATATCCTAGCTCACAATTTCCCAGTCTTGCATGCCCTCCCTCTTTCGTTCTCCAGGTATCATGGATGCCTGCTGAAGAGAATGATGTAATCAGGATGGGTGTGACCTGGTTGCTATAGCGACAGCCTCATCCAGCGCTGCTGTAACCGCGATTGAAGATAAAAACAGCCTAAACTCGGTTCCGTGGCAAACAGAGCCTAATCTGACGACGCTGGGTTACCATATCAGCATTACTATAAAACTGGCAGGCCACCTGCCATCCCTTATCCCAAAACAGATGCCTCTCCATTCGTTTCTTTGTCCCACCGGCGCAGATACAGAGGCTTCACGTAACACGCAAAACCTAATAACGTTACGCGCAATATGTTACAGCATAAAAACAAAAGGCGTTGTAAGATTAATACCATAAAACACGGTTTTATACAGACAAAAACGAAATCTGTACCCTGCCCTCTCCAGCTGCTCCAGGTGCACTCTTTCTTCCCTTTATCCATGTCTGTTGTTTCTCTCGCAGCTGTCGTCTTTCTCTTTTGCAGATCTTATATCTTCCCGAGACCCACTATCTCACGCGTCCGAACTGCATGAATGGCCAGAAAAGAGAGGGGAGAGCAGAGGAGAGACAAGCTACTGCTATTTAGCAAGGAAACGGACAGAGAGAAAGAGAAGGAGAAGCGCTGCTCTGCCAGTTGAAACCGTAAACACTGCAGCCTCCACCGCAGAGAGCGGAGCGTACCATATGCAACGCCCGGGGCGTGATGGGGGGGAATCAGATCAAAGAGGCCCCACCCTAACAAAGCTGATCCATAAACATAAGCGAGGTCACGTGACCTCGTTGGCATTGTTGTCGATTCAGAATGGGCGGAGCCTGCTGGGTTTTATATTGCTTTTTTATTTGATTGCATTCATATTTTAAGAACAGCAGACTAACATATGTGAAAATAAATATGCCTACGAATCTAGTAATAAATATCCATTTAAAACTATAGTGAAATTTTTATGATAACATATTATTAATATTCTCATTGCAGAGAAACAGAGACTAAAGAAACAGAAACAAAAAGCCAAAAGAATAAATCTAAAATGAATAACAATCTTTCAATTTAATTGTTTTGCTTATTCATCTTCTATTTTTGCCTTTTGTTTCTGTTGTAATTAGTTTTAATAACGTATATTTACACATATGTGTGTTATTAATAATTAATATTATATTATTAATTAGTATATATATATATATATATATATATATACACACACTAATTGTTACTAGAATATTAACTACATTTATAGTATACTTATATTTATTTATATATTTATATATGTAGACACACACACACACACACACACATATATATATGGAATTAATATGGATAGCTCAATTGAAACATTTCATAATTTTTGCAGATTTCACAGTTGTGTGTAAATTAATGTAGTTTTGCTTTTGATGTTAAATAATAATAATGGTGATGATGATGATGGTTTTTCAGAATTATATTTATGAATCTGTAAAATCGAGGATTTCAGTCATGGCTTATTCATTTTCATCATCTTCTGTTTCCCTCAGCATCTTCTCTTGTCTCTACGGGCTCACCACGGAAACAGCTTAAGCGCTCTCTCTTCCGTGTTACTATGGAAACAGGCTGATCTGTGCTGATCCAGATTGTCTCAGAATTGCAGTGTAACATAGAGCGTCGTTGTTTTATTATTATTTTTATATCACCACATTAAAAACACCAGGCTGTTCACACGAAGACATACATGAGCACAACTGTGATCTGTTGGTAATGTTCTTATGAAGTTTTTCAAATGATAAAAACCCAGAGCTGTGTTACATAAACCGGCGGTCTTTTTCGCCCTCTGCAGGCGATTTACGGCAGCGCTGCCGTAAAGGCGTTGACCTCCTTTTCTAACATTCCAGAACCTTCAGTTTGAACAATCACCAGACAATAACAAGAATATATCAGCAATTCACAACATTTGACTTACATAATGCCTATCTGTTATAAAACATTAGTGTCAGTTCATCTGTAGCTGCCTACAATTTTCTAATCTAAAAAAATTAATAAATATTGGATATTGGAAGCAATATAGCAAATGAATGTTTAATCAACTGCTTTTCCTTCAGACAAAAAGAAAAGCACTTCACAATGCCTGAAGCACCACATGTGCACTGTCCCACTTTACAAGAGGATATATATATATATAACAGTTAACAACACAGAGTCTGCTTCTCTAGAAAGAACCACTAGATCCAAAACAGTTCTTATGTTTTAATGTTCATTCCTCCCCCTGCTGTCACAAATTCGTGTCACTCAGGTTCACGTAAACAACGAGAGACGTAACTCCTAAGATGAGCTTGTGAAGAGCTGTTTCTGGTTCTGTTGAGTTTCATGAACACAACAGAATATATTCTTGCTCCTGCTATGAATGTACAATAAAGTATTACAGTTTTATTATTATGAGCAACAGTAATACGTTTCAATGTAAATGTTTGCTTAAAAACTAATGACGTACAGAGTTCAGATCTGTGATATCTTCTCCTGGGTTGAGCCTTTTTGCTTTTTCTTTGTTATTGTGAAGCTATGTTAAGAAGCCACAGTGCAGTTGTTTAAACTCACCACTAGAGGGATATTATCCCCTTAATTCAGCCTCAGTCGACCCCAGAAAAGAGCCTCTGGCTGTGTGCCCGGTGAGTCAATATGACTTCACAAGCAGCATGTTTGTACGAAGGTACTTCGCAATGAGACTGATTTCATACCAGCTTTCAAGGGACCATGATGCACAATGATTCACAAAAAGCTTTCACTAGGACAGTACCCTTTCAAAAGGTTAATACTGAACCATTTAGGTACTAAAATGTACACTTACAGAAACAAACATGCACTTCTACTAATCTAAATGCATCTTTTTATGGGTAAATCATATACAAAGGTGTACCTTTTTAAAGCGTACTATGACAGCTTTTGTACCTTTTTGTCTGAGAGTGTGTAATGATGCCTAATGACCTAAACTAAATTCCTTTGAGCTTTTGTTATATAAAAAAGCATTTAATAACTAAATGGTTTATTTATTGCCATAAATGTGAATATTTATTAATTATTTTACTCCATTGAATCATAAACCTATCTTTCTTTTAAATTAATAACAGGCATGATGCGAAACAAATACTGGATGTTTTTTAATGCCTTACTTAAAGGTTGTTGCTCGCTTTTGGACATACTGTACAGTAGTCATTGTCTCTCAGACTCTCCACTATCGAATCAAATTAGTCCTTGCAACATAAGCAGGCTTTTCTAATTAAACTTTTATGGAAAACACCAGCTGTGACAATAATCTGCTCAGCACTGCTTCCTCTGAGCATTGTAGAACTATGATTTGGCATGACTATACATTCAAAGAACAGATGATAAAGAATGGTAGATCAGTGAGCAAAGCAAATCCAGGAAACGTGTGATTTAAATGAATATTTTGGATTCAATACAGTAAGAATTAGACTTAATTTTCATTAATTCAATTCCAATTTTCAATTCAAATGTATTTGTATAGCGCTTTTTTATTATCTGTGCCATTATGTAGGAGTTTAATTTATTGAAAGCAAAGGTGGGTAGAGTACCCAAAAACTGTACTCAAGTAAAAGTACTTATAAAAATAATTACTCAATTTTGTTGGTTTTCATTTGTTATGTTTTATTTATTTATTTATTTTTTATGTAATTTATTTCAGTGATGCAAATAAAAAAGCCTTTAGGCTTCCTCAGCCTATGTTGGCCTTTATAACCTATAGTCACGTAGAAGAGTTAAAATATTTCACATGACCGCTACTGAACATCTGAACAGAATGAAACAAATACACATTTACGGATCTTCTTCTGTCTGTTCTGCAAAATGTAAACAAATATTCTGTAAGCATAAATATTAATTGTGTCTAACGTTAGGCAAAGGCATTCCGAAACAGAGCTAATGCAGGTTTGGTGGGTGATCATTTCATACTTTGTGACAGCTTATTCAATGTATAAATTAAACTTTGTATTCAAGATGAAATTTGTATTTATGTATTGAAGTAATTGGTGCGTTTGGGATAAATGGAAGCATTTTTAACTTTTTAGCATTTTGATTAAGTAACGAGACGAGCGTCACCCACAGCAACGAGGTAAAAGTGCAGTTTTTCACTAAAATGTACTTGAGTAAAAGTACATATTTTTAAATATACACTAAGGCCTGGTTTCACAAACAGGGGTTAGTTTAACCCAGGACTAGGCATTAGTTTAATTAAGATATTTAAGCAAATTTTACAAAAATGCCTTATGAGAAAATCTTACAGGTGTGCATCTTAACACAGAACAATGACACTGACATGTGAGATATGTGAGAGCAAGATATTTTCATCTGAGACAGCTCAAACATGCAATTTAGTCTAGGACTAGCTTAAGCCTTGTCCGTGAAACTGGGGGTAAAAGTATTAGTTACCCCCAAAATGTACTCAAGTAAATGTAATGAAGTCAATATAACAAAGTAACTTGTTACTACCCACCTCTGATTGTAAGAGACGACTCGAGGGGTTTGTTTGTGAATCAGAACTAGTACACAACCCAACGGAAATACATTTCGTGTATACATTATTTTGTACTTTTTGATTCACATTCAAAACAAACTATGAACTCATACTCAACACTCAACATAAAATCTGACTTTTTCCGTTAGACATTTGTCTGGCATGACAGTTTTGCAAAAGGAAAAATGCTAATTAGATTATACTAGTAATACATAAATGCTGAATGCTCATAAAGAAACAACTTAATTAAATAAACACGTGTTGCATTTAAGCTGCTCATAACAATCTATTTAAAATTGTTTTCGTTTTGAAATGCCATTTGGTGATAAATAGGAGATGAGCTGGTACTCCCACATCATCACTTTATGACACTCACCACCTCTCATCACAGATGTCAGGCAGTGGATTTTTTCTGCGTCACAATGTTAATGTTAGCTTGGTTACAGACCTGCAATCATCTGTGTCACCACTGTGTCAAACACAACATTTGAATGTTCCCCACATTGGCTATTTCCTCTGCTATTTTGTTTGTTGCTACCAGGGGTGTTACCATAGTGAGTTAATTAAACATGATTTGTTTTCAATACAAAATAATCCTTATTGATGTGGAAAAGAAATATGATGTCAGTTTTCATTTGGATTTCTTGTGTTTTCAGCATTTTCATTAAACTAATTTGGAATTTTGCTAAACCTTGGTTGAGAACCACTGTCCTGAACTCTCTTAAATTAGGACATTTAAGTATTTTTTTTATTTGTAGGCATCTTAAGACAAAACAAAGGCACTGACATGTTTTAAGATTGGTCAGAGCAAGTTCCTTTCATTTAAAACAGCTCAGATTTACATTTTATTCTAGGATTAGGCTTAAGCCTTGTCTGTGAAACCGGGGTAAGATTGTGAATTTAGTTAATCACTACAGTGGCAAAATATTCCCTTAGTAATTTTTCACTTGAACGCACATTTTCATGGTTAATTATGAACAACATCTGATCTAAACCCTTATGTTATAGTAAATATATTTAGTTTTTTCTCTATAGGCAATTTTGACTCATATTAATGAGTGGGTTTCTCTTATAAAAACTGTTATTGTAGTAGCATTGTCACGATCACCAGCCAGAGTGCCCTCGAGCTCCACCAGAGGGCACTCCACCCTGGACTGTTATGTGTGTTACCCCTGTATTTTTGCATTGTACTTTAAGGACTCTTATTATGAAGAGTGTTTAAGTGTTTCCCCTGTCCAGTCTCTGCCCCCTTGTTAGTTCCCATAGCAATTGATCAGCTCCACCTTCTCGTTAACCCTCTTGTCTCGCCTTTAAAAAGTGTTCATGTTTGTTAGTCTAATTGCTGCATATTGAGTGTCTTTCCTCAAACAAAGTGTTTTCCCTCTCTGTTCTTGTTTGCCTGCTTATTTGTGTACGGACCGCCGCCTTGCCTTGGATTATTGTTCTGGTTTTGCACCGTTTGGACATAGTTCACCAATCGACCGGCCCTCACTACGACTATTCTTGTGTTTTGCCTTTGCTATTCCTATTTGCTGTTGTCTCGACCCCGCCTGTTTGACCACGTCTTTAAATAAAGCTCTGTGAATGGATCCGCATGTCTAAGTCCTATTCGTAACAGAATACGCAGTCTGTGCTGGTCTCCTGTGCTACCCTAGTCTCCCATTTCGCCTGTGCCACCCTGGAGGGCCTCTGTCCTGCCTGCTCCGCCTTGTCTCGGCCACAGAGGCTTTTGTTAACCCCTCTGTGCTTTTTGTTCCAGTCCCACCGGCTCCGCTCTCGAAGGTGTCTCTGCTGCCTGCTTCGCCCTGGAGGCCGTCTCTGCCATCTGCCCTGTGTGTTCTTGTTTCCCTGATCATTTGTGTAATGCCCTCCTCCTTGCCATGGATTATTGTTCTGGTTTTGCCCCGTTTGGACTTCCAACGCTCGCTACTGCTCTGAACTATTCTTGGGTTTTGCCTCTGCTGTTCCTGTTTGCTGTTGTCTCAACCCTGTCGTGTTTTTAAATAAAGCCCCGCGAATGTCCCGTTCGTAACAAGTATTTACAATTATATTACTTATTAAATTTTGCTTTTTTTATTTTTGTTTTTATTCTAAGTAAAAAAAAAAAATCAAATTTTTTGTTATTGTTATTTCAGCTTTGCTTCACTTGACAAATGCTTTTTTTATTAGTTATAGTTATAAATAACAGTGCTGCTTGTAGGAAGAATAACGCAATGCCTCTTACCTTTCTGTCTGCTGACGCTTTGGAAGAACAGGGACAGATCAGCCTCTTTCTCTGTGGTGGAACTCACAATACTGCTTTTGCTTTTATTCTCCTTCTCCTGACTGGAATGCTGTTCTGGAGTTGCTGTAGATGTTCCCATTACTGCAGGCCTGGGTTTGGTGGACCAGCTGTCCTCTACTTCCGGCTTGGGCTTCTCGACAGGTACAACTTTCTCTTTTTCCTTCTCTTTTTCTTTTTCTGTTTCTCTGATGGTGCTAACTGGGGGATCGGTGAAGGGAGAGGCCATAGCACAGGAAGTTGTAATTGGCTTAGAAGATGTGACGTTTGTGGTCACGGGAGAAGATATTTCTGGAGGTTTTGGGGCAGAATACTCCTGCTCCCTCTTGGGACTTTCCTCAGAAGCTGATTCGATTAGGAGGTCGCTGTCGAGCTCTGCCTCCCTTTCCTCTCTTAACAGACTGTAGAGTGGTGGGTTGCTGGATTGACCAAAGCCCCCCTTGGAACCCCCAGAGAGGTCAAATGGATTACTAGCACTGACCTTGTTGGTTTGTGGCTTGTCAAACGGGTTACTAGCTTTATCAGTGGCAGATGTGTAGCTGGTCTGCTCAAACGGGTTGCTTGCTTGGCTGAATCCGACTTTTGAGGGTGGGGTCTTAGATGTCAGATCGTATATAGGAGAATCAGGTTCTTCTGCCACTTGCTCAATTTCTGAATCTCCAGACTCATCTCCACTGCCTTGAAGGTCTTGAGCCCATGGGGATGAGGGTTTGCCTGAGCTCTTGATGTCCTGGGCTTCAGAAAGATTGGGATGAGAGCTGATGCTACTGGAATCTTGGGTGGAGCTTACAGACTTCATTGCTGCAGGCTGGAACAGCACATCAGACGGAGACTCTCGGCCTGGAAAAGAGAAAAGTGACAGAAATGTCAGATTTCTATATGTATCTATCTATCTATATATCTATCTATCTATTTGTCTGTCTGTCTGTTAGATGTTATTAGAAAAAAGACACCTATTGATCCACCTACCATTATATTTTTACACTTTTTAAAAGATTTGTTTAAAGCTGCAATCCGAAACTTTAGGTGCTCTGGCTGTTATAAATTTAAACATTTTGTGGAAGAACATTGTAGCCAGAGCTACTTCTTTCTGTTTATGTCATTTAAATACAGAATTAGATTTGAAAAATAAAAGGCTTTCTCAATTCAGTTTTGAAAGGAGCAGCAGGTGCATCACAAGTGGGAGGGATCTACCTGTAGGGGAGTGGTTAGGGGAGTGGTTAGCTGAGGAGGCTGCGCTGTCATCTTCTGGTTCTGACAGTGTTACCGTGGGAAGACCCTGCTGACCGAAACTAAGCACGCTCTCTCTTTCGGACATGCCCCCTTGTGGAGACACTCTCACCGGCTGGGCTTCTGTTGTAACCGTGATCTTTACAGGACTGGCACTTAGTGGCGTTTCCATCCTGCGGTATGATCGGTAATCTGCCATCTCTTCATCCGAAGGATCCTCCACGTATGGGAATGCATGCTGCCCACCAGCCGACCCCTGACTCTTCACTTCTGTTTCCTCAGATCCAGGGGGGCTCTTCTCCAAATAGCGACCCAGATCAAAGGGGTCGTGGCTGGATTCTTTATTTTCTTTTTGCTGAATCTTAGGCTTGAAATCCTGAATGTCATCTTCCTCTTCTTCATCATCATCATCTTCATCATCTCCATAACCAGACATGAGAGGCTGCTTGTTCTTGGCATCACAAAAGTCATCCCCCATGTCCATGTAGCTGTAATGGTCAGTCTTCTGTGAGCCCTGCAGGGTCGTCTGATGGTCTGAGGGGTCACCTGGGGTCATGCCGATGCCGGAGTCAGTTCCGGTGGGAGCAGGTGGAGAACGGTTGCCCTCAGTGGAGAAGAGAGAGGCACCATCATTAAAAGGATTAGAGGAGGACTTTGAGGAAAGGAGAGAGGTATACAGATCACCCTCTCCTGATGATGACTTCATGAACATGTCAGACAGAGAGTCACCTAGAGAAATAGAGAGAGAGAACATATAAATGTTTTTAGTAATTGAAATCAATTTAATTTTTTTTATGTTTTGGGTAAAATAATAATAATAATAATATTGGATGTAAAAAATGATTTGCATGGTGTTTGTTTTCATTATTGGCTTGTAAATGTGTGTATTTTTGTGCTGATTCACATAAAACAACAAAATAAAATAATATTTTTTATTCATATGATAATGATGCAAAAATACAATATGGTTAATACAACCTAACTCATGAATTGACTTTAAATCTAGTAATGCCTTTTTTGGTGGGGGTAGGAATGCTGGGTCTGAGTCTAAATGGTTAATCACAATTTAATATATTTGTTTAGATAAACGTTTATTTGTGTAGAATTCACTAATGGCATTATGTATGTAATGTTTATATAATACTTTAAAGCACATAGATGATTAAATCCTCTCAATTTTCCTTATACAGTCACAGTCGACTCCCTGTTGAGCCCTGTGCAGGATCAAGAAGTCAGATTTACTACATTTAGATATGTAGATGGTCATAGACTTTTCGATTTAGTGTATATAAGGCATCTGAAGTTGAAATGCAGAAAAGACAACCGACAAAGAAATAGCCCTACACTGAGAAAAGACACAAAGTAGAAAAGCTGAGCAAAAATCTATGTAGAAAATGAACATGAAAGTTGATTCTTTTCCAGAAGTGGTCTGATTCCCACTGGACTAAGAGGAAAAGCAAATAGTGTAATGTAGCATATATTCAGGCTGGTCGGATACTGTGAACACTACACAGCCCTTAAGACACAACTGGCAACATCTGCTCTGTCTCTGCGAAATCAGCTGAGTCTTAAGAGGATTAATGAAAGTTGGACAACAGACCCTGTGACTGTTACATCTCCAGTAACACGTGCACCAGCTTCTACTAAAATTACTAAAGGAAATATCATCATAATGGACCAATGGTTGACCGCAGTTTTGGGAAAGTAATGATGTGATTCCAAAATCTACCATGCCTTTTTAACTGTATTCCAAGGCAGCATCAACTCAAATGAAAATAATGCTGCCATACAATAACTACTTACAGAAACTAAATCTGATTTTAAAATAAATACATTTAATAATTAACTCATTTCCTCCACAAAGTGATAGATTCTTTTTAATGCAAAAAAATGTGCTTTATGAAAGTGCCTTCCCAACTTTTGTCTGTGCACTAAATGTGGAAATATCAGATAAAGGTGTATGTGTCTGTACTCTGTGACAGCCCAATTGTTTCAGCAACCTTGATTCTGATAATTTTCACATTAATTTCAACAACAGACGTTTTTCTTCCAATTCTTCAGTTCAAAATTCGAATCCACAGACCAAAGCAGCCATAAGTAAAAAGTTTTTTGACAAAGGCAAAATTAGTTTTAGGGGTGTGGCTGAATTCGATATAGCATCCTAAATGTACAGTTGTAGCCGAATCTTTACATAGTTAGAGTAATATGTTATTTTGAATTCAGCCAGTCACTCAATCACGTCATTTGCAATGCTTGCTGGGAGTAGGCGGACACTGCTGAGCTCTTTTGGCAAGACTCACATTTCCATGGTAACAGAGACTTCTCTAATTGTTGGAGGATTATGGGAAGTGTAGTTCTTTGCCAGAACTTAAGCAGGTTTATAAATGTAAACTCTGTGCAGGCTCTCTTCCAATTCTAAACCTGGATGACTACCTTTCTTCTGTGGAATAGAAGAAATTGTGAAAAATTACTATGTAGTACAAACAATGAAAGTGATTGGGGTCCAATGTTGTGTGGACTTCTGTTGTGTTCTGTAAAATAAATAGGGTCATACAGGTTTAGAATGACTTAAACTTGAGTAAAAGATAGAGTGCTGATAGAAATAACATCACATTGTCTGCCACCATTTTACAACATTCTGTCTTGATAGGTTTGCTACAATCAATTTCTCTACTACAGTGTTGTGCTCTATTCTAGTTGTCCTTGTATGCTAACCGCCTTTGGCTGAAAGTGACAGAAGGAACGGTCTTTTCACATTCACCCTAAACTGTTTGTTGATCTCGCTCGGCCTCTCTCTCTCACGCCCGAAAGACTTTGTAAATGCAGACAGACAGTACACACCAGCATTCCTCCTCGTCTAGGCCTTTTCCCTCAGCGTATTAGACAGGCAGACAGAGAGAGAGAGAGACAACTAGGGAGAGACAGACAGCCAGAAGTGGATTATGGTGAACATATTGACATGCGTGAGCGATGTTACTGATGGCACGATCAGAGTTACGGGATTTCTGTTGTGTTGAGCTGCTCACCGCGTGGACAGATCTTTTTCCAGCCTGTCTTTTAAAGATCCATGAACTCACAGGCTTGGCTACTGTAAAAAGACTCTGATGTCTCACTCTCTCTCTCCTATAAATAGACCTCCTTCTGTTTATTTAAAAAGGGAGAATGCTAAAGACGGAGCCAACTACAGGCCAAACCGACATTGTATGAAAGACAGGAAGAGAGAGACAGAGAGAGAGAGAGAGAGAGAGAGAGAGAGAGAGGGGAAGGGAAGAAACAAGAACCTTAACATAACCAGATTGTGAAAGAGAGAGAAAGAATCTTTGTGCGAGTGAATTTGAATGTGTTTAAGAAAATATGTGTATTTGGGCTTGTGTCCATGAGAAGAGGAAAGACTTTGTGTGTGTTTTTGTGTATGTGCAAGAGTGTGTGTTAAAGCTAACCCATGCACGGGGGAGCTGAGGGATTTCAGGCCCTTGCTCATGAATATTTGAGCATGTGCATGGGCGTATGTGTGCATGCAGTTTCCCCATTGCTAATAATAGCACTCTGAGCCATAATGGCGGTTCAATCAGACTCTTAATGGACCAAAGAGCACCTGCAGAAGCAGAAACTGACAATTAGCAACAGGAAAAAGCCATGAAAGTGAGCTGTGATGGCTTTCCGTATGAAAGTTTGAAAGCATGCGTGTGTATTTTGCCTTATGTATTTTACATGCTATGTGTGTGATAGGCTATAGTCACACGTCTCCACTCTGAAAGGGTTTCTATAGATACATTGTTACATTATCTGTCACATTGATCCACAGAAACACTAAAAGCCCATTACATGATGCAGCATGTTGTACAATTAATGTACCACTATGAGTGCTAAGATGTCTGCCTCTGAACCTCTGATCATGTACACTTCCTTTTCAATAAGGTATTAAATGCACATTATTGTCTGAGGTTTAGGAATCAGGCTTTAAGATGCCAGACCATCTCATCTAATGAACTCAATATTACTTTTAGTTACGGACATTTAGGATTTAGCTCAGCAGACTAGAAATACTCAGAAAGAAAAAGCTCACAAAAATAAAAGAGTAAACTGTAGCGTTACAATGCAGGATAATAATTTCTTGATGAGATGTTTTTCATAGCATCAAAATAAAGTTAAAGCAACATCATTTATGGCAATAACAAAAACTTTACCCAACGTACTTCCATAAATGTTGACATCCTGAACTAATCAGTCTGGGATATACCTTTCTTCCGCTCTTCTTTGTTTTATTAACCACGCCGTACTCAAGAAATACATCTAAAAAGAACCATCCAATACGGAGGAAATGTGAACAGTTCTTAGTCAACCACAATTAATTTATTCAGTATGCAAATGTGTCCAATAACAGGGGTTTACCCAGACAAAATAACCACTATTTGGCTGGTCATGTGATCTCAACATCTCTCCTGAGATGGTGCTCCATGTAAAATAGATTAGGCTACTGATGTTCCTGGAGTCATTATTTCAGAGGATATCATCTTTAAGTACTACTCGTTTATTTCTTTGTAGAACTTATTTCTTTGTGCACTTTTAAGGTCAGAGTCAACAAACCAGAAGTAAAAGACAACATTAAAGTTTATGTTGTATTACATTATATTGAATGTGCATTTTTTTTACGTTTATTGTACTACAGAAGGTTGAATAAGCAGGGCTGATAACACATTTGCGTTGCATTTTTCTTTAAATAGTTTTATGATTTGTTATGATTTCTTTATGTGATCTGCTAACATCCCACTGACAGGTTAGGGTTTGGGTGGACACTGACATAAGACATTGTAAAACATTGGTGAGACATTGTCCAAAACTGCCACCATGTAAAACAGTTTACATTTTCCTATTAGACTGGATTGGCCCGGCTGTGAATTCGAAGGTTGTACTGCTGTTGTCAATGCTGTATGAACTCTTTTATTGAGAAGTTATAATAGTCTGGCTATGTGCTGCATGAAAAGGTTTATTAGAGGGGTGGGCAATGCCCAATTATTAAGCCATACCCTATGATTTAGAACAGTGAGAGACAGGCTGAGGAGAAAGAGGGCAGAGAGACAGGCAGTGAGCACAAAGACAAAGAAATGATGATTACATTATTGTGGCTTTATGAACACACATCATGATCCTAAGAGTTCTGTCACCGTGACTGGTTCATTCTAAACGCACTAGAGAGCAACATAAGAATGTTTTGTTTGTTTATTGTGTGTGTCATTTGTTTGATCGTATTATTTGAACTACCACAGTTGCCTGGAGCGCACTGTGCGTCTGTGTATGCAGAGACACCCAGGCGCTGTCACACCCATGGCCTGGTCTGTCTCTCTTCATCCCCAATTCATCAGCAATTGCCTCTTCTTTTCTTAATTCGCCGGCACGGGTGTCGCCGCTAAACCACAATGCGCAATTATAAAAAGCCCAAATTTACCTGTAGATGCAGTTTCCATGGCAACGCCGCTTCCTGCAAAGGGATGGAATTGTTGCTTGGGCGCGTGCATATCGTCCCGCATCTCGTCGAAACGTGGCCCTGCACTTCCAAACATCCCGTTCTTCTCCTCCTCCTCCTCCTCGAACCATTTCCCATCCAAACCCGGCCCCTCGCTCGAATTGGCGGACATGCTTGCAGTAATCGCACGCAGAGAGTTTGTTCGGAAGCGAGAACGATTGAGCGAAATCGCAGGAGAAATTCAAAGATGTGACGCTTAATATGGCCGATCCTGACCGATGCTTCCCGTCTCGCAGCAGCGGAGCCAGTGGGCTTGATGTGTTTGGTTCAGTGTCTCGGAGCTGACGTCACTGTATCTGTGCGGCTCGCGGTTGGCACGGATTTAGGACGGAGAGCGACATTCCGGTTAGAGGACGGTCCGTGTGCCACGGGCGTGGTTCTAGCTACCTCATCACAGTTCACATAATACGCACGCTACATTTAAGCTTTTTTTTTAAGCACACTTCAGGGCAAAAATACATTCAGCAAAAATGAAACCGTTTTCATATCGACTTCTTCCATATTGTTGCTGACAGAATGTTGATTGGCCATTATTAAATATATTTTTTTATTGTTTATTTTAATATTTTATAATTTGAGGCGGGGTGAAATGGTTAAATTTATGTTTATTTTAGTTATTATTTCTTAACGATTGAATTATTTATTTCTAAATGCTCCACTCCATTGGCTATCGTTGCTGTGTTGTATTCTGAGGTTTTGGGGCGAGAACAATGTTTTCTGTCTTCTCTTTTTTAATTTGGAATGGGTAGGCTGATACTATAGAATTTTTTTTTGTTATCTTTTTTTAATTATAAGCAAATATACATTTTAATTTTAATTATCATTATTTTGTGAAATAGTTACTTTATTTGTTTTGCCAAGTAAAAAATATATAAACACGGACTAAGGCAAAATTCCAAAAACGCACATTGCCCTGAAACACCTTCACATTTGGTGTAGTTTTACTCCAATTTTGTAAACTGGTGAATGATCCGGTGTTTTAGCACCATCTGCTGGCGGACAACAACACATTCCAACAGGGCTTCCTTTAGCACCGGCGGGCCACGCTTCCTTAGCAACGACCTGATGTAAACATTGCAGTAAACAAAATAAAAAGGGAAATCACTAAAAGTTCGGCTCGATAATGGAGATTTAATACGTTTACACTGTCGAAATGTATGCTTACACTGAACAGGCATCGTGCAGCGGTTGAACTTTATGGTGGAGAGAAGGTAAACTGATCTGTTGTAAGTTAGTTGTAGAGGTAAATCATGGAATGTAAAGGAATTTGACTTGGTCACCTCATCTGCTGACTATACAGCTGGACCCACACAAACAGGTCAGGGGTTTCTAGAGAAGATAAGCATTGATACAAAAAGGTGCGATTTCAATTGTTGTCGTTGCTGTTATTGTTTAGTATTAGCTAAGATAGAAATGTAGTATCATTTTATGGCATTGTTTAATAACTACAGTGGTAGAAAGTTAAGTATAGAATTATTGTCTACATTTTCAGTTCCTTATATTTTTTAGAATGTCCATAAGCCTTTGAAAAAATACTGTTTTTAAAGGGATCATGACACAGAATGAAAAGCAGAAACTAACTGGAGACGAAGACATTATAAAAGAGCTGGTGAGTTTCCTTTTTTCCCCCTCAACTAAATAAACTTAATGTGAAATTTGCTCTTGTTTTGTAATCGAAGCCACATGTGCTGGCCTGTGCTGAAGTGTCTGGTTTGTATATGTCCTCAGTGTGTTTCTAATGGACTCTGCTATGAGAAAGTGTGTCAGGAGGGAAGTGGTGAAATGGTTCTGGAGATGTTTTTCTCTGGGTTCCCGCGCATGGTGGGTCTCTCTCTTTTCCCTAGATTGTCCAGTCTCACTATTGTAGGCCAGAGCATCAGCTCAATCCAGGGCCTGGAGTTCTGCCCACTCCTCAAAGAATTATGGGTAGTGGAGTGCAAACTGAATGTAAGTTACTGAAAACATTTGGAATGATTGTAGCTTATTTTTCTGCAAATGTTTCAGTGTGATAACTATATGCTTTTTTTCTTAGACTTTGATTTTGATATGTCTGGTATGCTTGTGTTTTGTAGGAAATCTCTGGGTTACATAACTGTGTGCATCTGCAGAAATTATTTCTGTATGACAACAACATCCAGCAGATTACAAATCTAGAGATGTTGGCCAACCTTCACGTCCTGTGGCTTAATAAGAATCAGATTTGTGAAATACAGGTAGCCCATATTTATGAAATACTGAGATACTGTAAATAAACATTCAAATTATACTACATTTTTGTCTATACCTATGCATTACACTTTTTTTTTTACAGGGATTGAATTCACTTGTAAATCTTAAAGAGTTGAATCTTGCTGATAATGCTATTGAGACTCTTGGTAGGTCCACTGTAAAACACTATATTTGTGCAACTCTAGCATTTAATTTCTGTATCTATAGTATATAGATATTTAGAATCTGTTACTGGATACATTCATATTTCACATGTTTATTTCTAAGGCCATTGTCTGGATTCCAACATCAATCTCCAGAATCTAAACCTCTCAGGGAACAAAATCTGTTACTTCAAGGTATGAGAAATATTGCTTAATTTGACCTGCTATTTTAATAGTTTATCACAGCAGAGCAAGTTCTTTTCATGAATAAGGCATCAGTCATATTGAATTGAATTTAACAGTATTTGCTTCAAATTGCATTAAATAATAAATTAATGTTTTCACTATGGGTTAGTGCAATATAGCTTCTAGAGCAAAATGTCCAAGTATTGTTGATTCATATTTATTAATGACATTGTTTAACTAACAAATAGGAAAACTTTTTTATTAAAAAACGTAGGGAAATAGCGAAGAAACCAATGATGAATTAGTTAGTCATGACTGTCGCACTCTTAAGACAATGACAATTTTATTTAATGTGACTGTTAAAGTTTGAAGCATAGCTACGTTTTTCCTGTGCACATGGATGGTGCTTAAAATCATGTTTTCTCTTATTAGATTGTTGATTGCCCTTTGTGTAGAGCCTATTTGGTTTGTGTGATTGTGTCCAAGATTTCCAAGTAATAATTTCCTTCTGGCCTTCACACCATTATTACTGCAGACCTGTATCTACATGCCATTATTGGGTCCTCCCTCTCCTGTTCACTATAGATCTGATTACTGTTATTTCTGTGCATACTCTGTACTTTCCCAGCTCCCTCAGAGAGACCTGATCATTTCAGGAATTGCACGATTCAAGTTTTTGCTCTTCAGTATTTATCATGATCATAATGTGGCATCTCTGCCCAAGCAGTTTTCGTTTTCTCTTCTTTACGAAAGGAAAAAGAGATACTCTTTCAATAACATAGATAAACCGAGTGGCGTGGAGCCTAAATGGGGTGCACATCTTTAAATGGGGGCCTTTTGTTATTTTGTGTGAGGCGATTGATTGAAAGCTCCCCTGTCTCGCTTCGGCACTCTTTGTGTCTAACTGTTCTTCACAGCTCTTTCTGTCTATCACACAAACACACTCACACACAGAATTCATGACACAAGCTGATAGATGTTTGTATGGTGCTTTTATGTGCTGTTCGTCTTTTGGCTTATTGTTCAGGTGAACTGTTTTCAGGCTCATATGTGATGCTCTTTTCTCTAATGGGAAACTAATGCACTTCCATTTAATGTTGTAGCAAAGTGTTTCATTTGTGAAGGCAGAAGTTATTTACTTATTCTGCAAAAACAACAAAATATCAATAACAGTCAGCATTTATAGTGTAAACGAATATACTATAAATATGGCCAATTGTAATAGTGATCATAGAGTTTCAAAATTGTTATTTTTTTTTTTGGTTTTGTTTGTTTTTTGTACAAAATTGTACAAAATCTGTGAAAGAAAAAAGTAAAATCTGTCTTCCTTATAGGAATTGACCCATCTGGCCCGGCTACCCCGTTTACGGCACCTAAGTCTGAAGGACCCTCAATCTGTTCCAAACCCACTGTGTTTGCTTTACAATTACTACATACACATCCTGTATCACATGCCACACCTGCAGCGCTTAGACACATATGACGTCTCCAGCAAACATTTCAAAGACACTGCAGAGGTGAGAAAATCTCTGTTTCATGCATCTGAGAGTGTATCTTTTGTGTTAGAGAATGATGGGAATGTGTGGTTGTGCATCAGTACACAGTGCTAAAGAAAATGATGTATTACACCATGCGGGTACGTTGTGCACAAAGACAGTATGATGAACTGAAAACCAAGCTCAGGCAGCAGAGGAGTGACCAGATACAACTACCAGAGGAGAGAATACGTTTGCTAACGCACATGTTAAGAAATGTGAGTATATACAGTTTGTACACACAGGTTTTTAGTTTTGTGAATAAATACCTTTCTTGTTTTCTAAATCTGTTCTTAACACATCTAGTAGAAATGCACACATTTAAAATACTGATAATCCTAAATTTATTTTAAACTGATAAAATACTGACTTGTTTTTAATGTAAATCAAGTCATGCTCAAATTTAGCCTATAATATTCCATATTCAACTTCTGAGGACAAATTTAACAAATTAGTTTGTAACCTAAAACACATTCACTCTCTGTGAGCAGATGGAGGGTGAACTGTCCCATGTAGATTCTGTTGATAAGAGGTCAGGGGACCCTAAGGACTTGACCTCTGACTTTCGTAAAGAGCACAGCCATGAGCTGAGACTGCAGCACAAACTGGATGCTCTTAAAGACAGACTGAAGTTCTGGGAGTGGCGCTTGGAGGGGTGAGTTTGGATTTTTATATACATAACCTTTGTGTATGCTTATTATGTCTTGCATACTTATATTGCATACATAAAAAATTTTTTGGACTTAGGGTAGAAGCATGTCACCAGCATAATGTGGCTTTGGCCTCAGATAAAAGGGATATGATGGTGCACTTTCTGCTGTTGGAGTTGGAAACTATGGGGAACATTCGCTTTGAAGAGGGAAACACTGGCGAACCTTGGTGACACATGTATACAAGCAAGATCTTTTGTACAGATACACAACATGCAAGATTACTGATCTATACTGTTTTCTGCTTCCACTCTCAGGTTCACATCATGTTACAATTTATTGCTGTCCCGTTTCTGTGCATGGGATTATAAACCTCACCACATCACTGGCATTAAGATCAATCGAATTATCCGTATCCATAACCGAGCTCTGCGGCAACGCTTCCAGGACAAAGTACACTCTCTGCTCTGCAGACAGGAACCTTCACCCTTCTTACAGTGAGTCAGTCACAAACACATGTTTTATTGTAAACATGATTTTTGTCCCATGCATCATTTATCAGTATCACATTCATTACAAGGCATTTATGAATAGAAATAATAATAATAAAGAATTTAGATAGTCTTTCTTTTATATATTTATAGTTCAGTAATCCATATTGGAATAAAAAAGAAAGTTGTCTGTATATGCAGTTTTTTATCATTGTGTGTGTGTGTGTTCTGTGCGACAGAAACTATAAACGCTGCATGGAGTATCTGTTTTACATGCCCGATCCAGAACATTCCTGTGAAAATGATGAGATACTTCCAATCCTAGAAAATGGTTTTAAAACTGCTGATGCATATAAGGTACAAAACCCATCAAATCTCGGTTAGAGTTTCTGTATTTTTTAATGGACCCATCGTCTTGTACATGGATGCCTGTTTCTTGCCTTCAGGCATTAGGTAGAGAGAGAGCCATCCCACTATCTAACAGTGTGAGCGTGTCTGATCGACTGCGAATGACATTTATGCAAAAGAAGAGTTGCTCTGCATCAGGAAGTAGCGCTGTAGACATTCTTCCCTTCAGACATGGTCTGTATTCACTCCGAATCTTTAATTTAAATGAACTTGAATGTATTGTTGGTCCTTTCTACACTACTACTGGCTCCAAACATTAATACAAAAATGTTTTCAACAGCCATTAATCCTGTCTTCAGTGTCACATGATCCTCTTAATATGCCGATTTGAAACTCAAGAAACATTTCTTCTGTTTATCAGTGTTGAAAATAGTTGTGCTGCTACAGTAAATATGTGTGTGGAGACCATCATACATTTACTAGGATTCTTATTATGAAGAACAAAATAACTGCATTTTTTTTAAATATAATTTTCCTTCCCCAAAAAAAGGGTTGGCTTTTTCTGCATTTTTATATTTGTAGGTCAGTTGGTGATTTCTAAAGTGTTCCTGGGCCGCAGTGCTGCAGTGAAGGAGGGTCTCCCAATAGACTGTGATTATTACCCTAAAGCAAACTCTGTCTACCTCAGCACCTGCTCGAAGGAGCAAAAGCACACAGCACAAACAGCCCATGGTGAGTTAGAGTGTGTGAACCCATCAGAGAAAACTGTCTTCAGGGCAGTGGTGATCAAAGCAGTAATGCGTGTGTGTCTGTGTGCTTTTGTTCATCAGACATGCTGTGTCCCTCCAGCCTGCTGGACAGCTGTGACTGCAGAGAGCAGCAGAAACTGTGGTACATGTTTGACAATGAAATGGTGCTCCCCGAATACCTTGTAGACTTTGAATATGTAACACAGGTATGTGTGTTTAACATTTTTTACCCTCATACATTTACTCCATCCTGTTAATCAGAAAATAGTAATGAGTAATCAAATCACATCCCAGCCCTCTCCAGACTCCCCATCTAGTTCTGATGCATCCCCGGCTAATGTCCCATCTGTGTCCCAAGATGAGCAGGACCTGGATGAGAAGGCATTAAATTTGGAGCCCATCCTGAAGCCCCTCCCCAAGCTGCTTAATCTAGATGAGAGATCCATACTGACAGTGGCCAAAGCAAACATCCTCAGTCAGATCACAGTGAGAGCTACAATATGTAAGAAACACAAACCCATATCCCTGTGATCGTTTTATTGACTTATTTCCTGTCATACAGGTGCTGAATCTACATGGCAACAGTCTGAGTAAACTACCTGAGATTTCTCGACTCACAGCTCTAAAGAAACTGACCCTCAGCTTCAACGAGTTTACTCATCTGGGCGATATTTCACATATGGTTATCATTCTATTCATGCATAACCTTCTTCTAAACATAACAGTATCTCAAACTTTTAAAAATAATATGTGAACTCAAGTCTTTGTCCCTCTGTCTTTCAATCCTTTAGTCAAACCTGGAGTACCTGGATGTTAGTTTTAACCATATTTCCTCTCTGGAGGGTTTGCGTGGGCTTGGTCAACTTATAGAACTAGATGTTCGCTGGAATCAATTGACACGAATCAGGGATGACATGAATGTTTTGCGTAAACATGCTCCTGCCCTGCTCCGTCTGGACACACGGCATAATCCTTGGCACAGGGTAAAAGTTACCTTACAATGTTTCATATTAGACAGTGGAAATGTTTGAAGTCATTAAGATTAAAATTAAATAATACTGTTTCATTTTGCAGAGTGAGTGTGTGCGTATGGTTGTTCTTGGTCGGCTAAAGACTCTCACTTATTTGGATGATGTTTTTGTGGTGGAGGAGGAAGTGGCTGCTGCCGTTCAAGTGGCTGTCCGATCTAGAATTAACCAGGTATCAATAATAATCTGAACTTTATACTCAATGTTTGTGTCCATGTTTAACCTGGAACGTGTGTGTGTGTGTGTGTGTTTGCAGGCATCTCTGATGACCAACTCTCGGACTGACAGTGAACGTCCCCGCAGTTTAAGTTTGCTCTCTACTGCTCACCTGCTCACCCAGATCAGCTCGTCTCCATGGAAACACTCGCAAGAGCTTGAGTCAGGCTGGACCACCAAAGTATGACATATAAACTCTCACACAAAAAAACATTTAAAAAGATTGCTTCACTCAGCCTTGTCATTTCAAGATTTGTTCTGTGAAACACAAAGAAGATATCATGCATTTTGTAATGTGATATTTCCCAAAATTTGCATAAAACGGTAGATTGAAACAGCTAATGATAACAATCTCTAAGCCATATCTTTAACTGATATACTTTGCCCTTTTGCCCTGCGGGGTCAGATCACGGCACTGAATCTTGATGGTCTGCGGTTGACCCGGCTCAGTAATCTTGACCGACTGGTGAATCTACGCTGGGCTTCATTTGACAATAATGAATTAACTCGAATTGAGGGTCTGGAACATTGCACCCTACTGGAGGAACTTTCTCTTAATAACAACAGTATCAGCAGACTGGAAGGTAGTGTTGTTTCTTTCCCTTTCTCACTCTTTTAGCCGGTGTCAGTTTAATATAAAACCAGGGCTAAAGCTGTGTAACATAACCTTCATTAGTTCATCACACTGTCACTTTCTGTGTTCATTAGTGCTCTTGTTTGTTTGGTGTCTTGCAGGTTTGTGTGCAATGCATCGCCTGACTCGTCTGAGCATTAACTGCAACCACTTACAGTGTTTAGACGGGGATGTTTTGGACCAGCTACCCAACCTTCACTTCCTGTCCGTAGAGAATAACATCATCTCATCTCTGCATGGGCTTCAAAGATCACGGTCCTTATTTGAGCTGTATGTCGGCAACAATGACATCAGCACAACCAGAGACATTTACCACTTAAAGGTAAGGAGATTTTATAGACCTAAATTCCATTTTGTACAGTTAATGTTTTTTTTAAGCACTCGTTCAAATCAAACCTGTTGATGAGAATGCATGCAAAGTGCTGTAGGGTAATGTTAAAGTGTGGTGGTAGTGGTCATGTAGTGTCTTTTTTTTCAGGCACTGTCTAGTTTAATTATTCTGGATCTGTATGGGAACCCCCTTGTAAACAAACTGGAGAACTACAGGATCTACATGGTTTTCCATCTGCCTTCACTCAAAGCACTGGATGGATTAGCTGTGGTAAATATAACTGATGCTTATATATGTATAGTGTTGGTTTTCAGATGTATGCTATTGGTCAAATGTTATATAGAAATTAGTACATTAAATCAGCTGGACATTTCCATGCATTGAAAGGAAAGGGACTGGAGTCTGACTGTTCCCAGAACTGAAATTTATGTGTGAACCATTTTGGTGCATTTTGGATTTAAAATACAAACATGTCTGTGCTGTGTAGGAAACATGTGAATCAGAAACTGCTAAAGACATGTTTGGAGGGCGGCTCAATGCAGATATGGTGGCTGACAAGCTGGGCCATACCAACTACAGAGACCTGTCAGAACTCAACCTCCAGTCCAGCTCAGTCAGGTTCACATTAACTCTTACTTCAATCCTAAAGTCAGAATTAAACCAACACAGCAAAACTGGATATGTTGCTTCACGTGTTATGGTTTCTGTTTTACTGTGTGTTTTAGAATGGTGGATCTCGCTCCTGCTGATTTGTTCAGTAATTTACGCAGTATTAATCTAGATCACAATAACCTCACCTCATTCAGTGGTCTCATCTTCCTGCCTAACGTTAAGGTACGTATGAGTTTAGGACAGAATGTAAATACAACACGCATGTCTGTCTTTGTCTATCTTACTAGTTACCTATGTTAACATTATATACTGATATCCACTATGTGTCTAAGTAAATTTAAGTTTTTGTTTGTTCATATGATCTTGCAGGTGTTGTCTCTGAACTATAACCACATTGAATCAATTCTACCACGTCAAAAAGTTCAGAGTCACATTAGCAACAAGCAGGTTCTCTATCATAAAGTCAGTTCTAGTGGATATGGGCAGCAGAACAGCCGGCCCAGCAGGTGCTTAGACACACACACACACACATACACATCATCATCATCACTCAGTCATGATCTCTTTGGGTGATTTACTGTAGTTTCTTGTCTAACCACTAGGGAGCATCACAATTACATAAAATATGAGATTCTCAGACATTGACTGTTTGTTTATAATCAGAGAAAACCTGAGAGTAAAAGCCACATTTATAAAAATAAAATTGTATGTACTGCATACAGTATTAATACCGTAAACTATACTCTTCTGGATGACACACTACATGTGCCTCTCATTTCATTTTTCTCACTTTTCTTTAAAATTGGCTTCTCCTTTCTTCCTTCTCTTTGTTTGTAGGGAGGGATTAACTGATAACCTGGAGCCTCTCATGTCCAGTTTGGAGGTTTTGCATTTAGGTTATAATGGTATATCCAACTTGATCAATCTACAGATCACTAGACTCACTAACCTCAGAGCTCTGTTCCTACAAGGTATGTAGAAATAAAGTTCCTTTGGCAAGTCATGTCACTCAGTGGCCATCTTTGAAATGCCTCTGGGGCATACCAGTACAGCTCATATATATTGAATGGGGATTCTCCTAAACTGAATTTTATATTTGAATTCGCCAATGAAATCTGGCAACAACCGTATCATAATTATTGTTTATTTTACTCAAATAGCATTTTCAGGCTAGACCAGCCAGTGTACATATGCACTGTCCTAGGCACATGTCTTAGTATGCTTATAGCATCTTCCCTTTAACGCCATTATAGGGTTTATTTATTTAGACTGGTTCACTGGTTTATTTAATAGCAGTATTTTTAATATTTTTTCAAATATAAAAAAATATTATTTTAAATTCTAATAATAATCGAACTTTCTAATAATTTCCAATATTATTATTTTTGATCAAATAAGTGCCGCCTGGGTGAGGATAAGAGACTTCTATTGAAAACTTTAAATATTCTTTAATATGATCTTCTCTAAGTGTCTTGTCTTTTTCTCTAAGGGAATGATATCAGTCAGGTAGATGGATTGGATGGTCTGCAGAAACTACGTGAGCTGGTTCTGGATCGAAATCGAATTAAATCTTTGAGTGAGAACTCATTCTGTGGACAGGGAGTTCTGCTTGATTTGCACCTGGCAGAAAATCGCATCCGTGAACTGAAACATCTTCAGCCTCTCACTGAGCTCCGGAGACTGTTCTTAGACATGAACAAAATACCGGTACACAATAACACCTAAAAATACACAAAAACCTTCCAAAAATAAAAATTATACACATTAAATATGTACACAAAGTTTCATCCTTGGCTGTAAAGCTCCTCATAGGTGGCAAACGCACTATAATTTGTTATTCGCTGGAAAAATCTGGAAGCTTTCCCTTTAATTTGATTATTTAACCAACTGTAAGTCACCTCACTATTAATGAAAACATTTAGTATTCGAGTCATGGCATATTTCAAGTGTAAATATAATTCAAGCAGTTTGCTTCACATTCATTAGTTAGACAAACAGGTCTTCCGATACAGTTAATCTTATGATAGGTATAATTTACTATATTAACAGGATATATTTAAGTGTTGTAGGTCAGGGTGTATATAGAATTTACCAAGAAACGTAGGAACGCAGTTACTCTCAACCCCACTGAGAGTGTGTGTAAATTTGAGTACTTGAGGCTTGCTTTTATTATTTACCCCTCCATTCTCATCTGTCTGTATGTGTGTAGCTGCAGTTTTACTGTAATTACTAAATTACAGTAATTCAGTCACTTAGTGTGTTTGTATTAGAGTTGTTAGTCCCTGTGAGAGCTCTGCCTTTTGCCTGCCCCTGAATATAGAGTAATTACAGACAGCCATTACTGCACCAGCACAGCAGCCCAAGGGGACAATTAAGCAATATTTACATTGATTGAAGGTCAGAGATTTGTGTATATTTGTGTGTGTGTGTGTTCTTGAGACTCACTGATCTTTTTGATTCACCTCCTCATTCCTTTATCTTTGTGGAAATCATGACATGTTAACAAAAACCTTTAATTTGATGTGTCCTGCCCATTTTTTAATCATATTTTTTTTCATATGCCTGTTTATTTGAAACGCTGTAAGACAGCAAACATAGGAATTAACATGACAAGAACAACTGCTAAAATATTGGAGCTAAAGATACTGATATATTATAGTAAAATATCCTTAAATCAACCTACAAGAACAGTTGCAGGCAGTTCCATTCATTTAAATTCCATGGGAGTTTTGCATGAGGGTCTCAAAGCAAATTTTTCTCATGTTCAAGTTGGTCATGTAAATTAGCTAAAACTAAACTGACACATTAAACATTGCACTGTTTTTGCCCACAAAATTTTATACATAGATATATTACATAATTAAAAAAATAACATATATTTTGCAAATGTGACCTTAAAATGATCACAGGGAGAAATTATTATAAAATATATTTTAAAAATGCATGTGCCGCATGTTCTAGTTGACTTTGGCTAAAATCCACAGGTGTTATACAGTATACAGGAATTATATAATGTTACAAAAGATTACAATTTCAAATAAATGTATCTATAATAATAAAAGTATCATCGTTTCCACAAAATTATTTGACATTGATAATATTAAGAAATGTTTCTTCATCAACGATTGGAGTAATGGCTACTAAAAATCATCTTTGCCATCCAAAGAATGAATAACATAAAAAAAGTTAAAATAGGAAACAATTATTTTTACAAATATGTTTATATAAAAGCGTACAATCGTCAATGTGTTTCTATTTTGTAGGCGTCTAAATGCAATATGCTTTTCAAAGCATATTTAAGACCTAATATACATTTTGTTTGTGTTACAGGACATTTCAGAGCTGGAGAAACTGGAGGTGGTTCCTTTCCTTATGGAACTGTCTGTAGTGGGCAACCCAGTGAGTCTCACACACACACACACACACACACACACACACATAAACAATGTACTAGTCTAGATGAAAAATTTTAACTGAGACCTTAGCTTAACTGCAACCTAACCCTTATTACAGAAAAATCCTTACACACATTCACTCTATGGATCTGAATAAATATTGTATGTTCTGTCCTCTTTAACTGGCCGATCCCTTTAATTATACATATTATTTCCCACCATGACATACCAAGTGTCTATGTTGTAGGTGGCTCGGCGATCACTGCACAGACCAGCAGTGATACTGCATCTCTCTACACTTCAGGTTCTGGATGGCATGACAGTCACCCTGGAAGAACGAACCAGAGCAGAGCTTTTAAATAATGAAGCACAGGTATCTAACACTTACTATCCAGATCGAATTAACTTATACTGCAGAGTCAATTACCTTGTGCATGTGTGTAGGGTTCTAGTTCAGGTGGTGAAGTGACTTTTCCTGGTTTGGTACCAATTGTGACCCGGCCGGCTCCTTTAAAAGGTGCAGGAATACACTCATTTGTACCCGATCAGCAGGACGACACACACGATATCAGCAGATGTATGTATACATACAGTACAGACACACACCCATGTGTTACACACAAACGCACACCATGAATACATTTTTGTGTGTGTTTTTAGATAAGAAACAGAAAGCAGTCACCTCTCTCTTGCGCGGAGTTCAGAGTGACTTCAGGCAGATCAGAGGGTCTTCCAGCCACTACATATCAGCACTGCAGCAGACCGGATACAGAGTTCTCTCCACTTTCCCTAATGCTGATTCTGAGACCAGGTCTGTATACACACACAAACATATATATGCATACAGTGATGTTGAAGGACAGAAAGTATAGTAACCCTCATTTGTTCTTGCCATTTCACATTTTCTATTTCTAAAAATGCTAGTTAATGTTATAGCATTGCTCTGAAATTTACTGACTTTGTTCTCGCAGGGTATAGCAACTTTCTGAATCCACAGCTTTTTTTTTGCTAAATATTGTAGTCTTCATTGATCTGAACTCATGCACCTTTTTTAAATAAATATTTGCCAAAACTATCTGCAAATAGTGCTTTTTCACTCACAAATTGAGATGCATAAGCTTAAATCAACGAGGCCTATGAGCAGTCGGTTTCAAAAAGAAACACAAAACCTGCAAGATTTTACAAAAATTGTACGATTTACAAGCCATTTTTAAATAATTGAGAATTTTTGACTGTGAACACCGAATTAGATAAAGATATTTCAGCCCAGCAAAAGTGGTAATCTTGATATTTTCCACAGGTACCAGTGTCCCAGACCTCCTCCTCCTCCTCCTCCTCTGTAACAGACGCGCTGTGTGTGTCATGAATGTCAGCTTGTGTGTTGTCTTTGGATCTTTGGATTTAAATTGACAATTTATTGATTTTTAATTCTGTCAATATCAAAGATATTAAATGTATATTTTCTATTTAAGTCTTTGAGTGGTGCGTTTTATCTTAAGTCTTTGTCTGTGCAACACTCTCACTCTCCATGAGATTTGTTTATATATGTATAAATACATGTAAAACATTTGTCAAAAACATTTTTCTTAACAACTCAAAGTGCTTTGGTCTGTAATTGCTAAACGTGTCGGTTATAGGGTCCCAGTGAGCTGGTTTGGTATTTCATTTATTCTTGGCCTGGTTGGAACATATGAACACATAAAATAAAAAAAACCTTTCCGGCTTATTTATAATACTCACACATACAAATCAACTATTGGCGGATTTGCACTTCTGTGTCTGTTTCATTTTACACATCTCACACGGTTCAGAGTTTTGCCATCAGCTTCTATCTAAGAAATAAAAGCCCACTCTGGGGTGGAATAGTTGTTGTTACAGCTATGGCAAACAGTGATTTGTGTCAGACTGTGACACTGAAAAGAGAGCAGAGGTTTTAGTCTGATGTGTTTATTTTCAGTGGGCTGTATTATGAGCGCAGTTTAGTGGCACAGCTGAAAATCCAATGCCTGGAGAATTTCAAAGGCAATCACACACATAATGTGTTCGGTAAAAACCTGTTATCACAGCTCAAGGTAATTCTCTTCCTGTTTTCCTGTGGAGTGTAATGGTGGGGGGTTGCAAAAGGAGAAAGACACAGAGAGAGAACCAAATCTAACAGAATAAAAGAAGATATATTAAAATGTGGAGAAAATGAGAAAGGAAAGCCAGAGTGAATGCTGTTGAATTTAATGGTGATCTCCTGTGGAAATAACACAGAGCACAGTGAGTGTGTTTTCCAAGCACTGTTCAAGGGAATATAGAGATGTTCTCTTGAACATGTCGCAGTAGGATGCTCTTTTTATCTGTTGGTGTCTCTTTTACGGTTTGTCTCACGAAGGGATATAGTTAATAGTTAATAATTCTATTAATAAAAAATAAAAAAATCCAATTCAGTTTAGTTAATTTAGTTTGCATGCATGGATATTGTCATTTTCACCGTATCTATTTAACCTTCTAGATAAACTAATCAAAAAATAAAAACTAGAAGTCATATTAGTTTTATCATAATCTTCACTTTTACATGAGATTTACATTTTATTACTTTCCCTGCTTTTATTTAAACAGATGTTGTTATTTCTGCTATGCACATTCTAACATGAAAATGATGAATCGATTGTTGTTAATTAAATGTTTAATTCAATTGATAAATAGTTTATATTCGCCCCATTGTGCAAATCTAAATGCCAGAGCTTGAGTATTTTCTAATCTAGTAATAACTCTACCACACAAGCATATAATTTTTCCAAAGAATGAATAAATGAATGAATGATGCATTTATATAGCGCTTTTACTGTGTATGGCCATACACCCAAAGCGCTTTACAATCATGTG
>JAUCNO010001053.1:5311335-5329972 GCA_032353835.1 Enteromius viviparus
AACACATGCATGTATATATTTAATGAAAACATGTTATGTTTATATATTAAATATATTTAGATATAATATCAAATATACAAAAATAAAATGTATAAATGCATTTATATATAATACTATCAAAATATATACTGTTTGTGTGTGTTTTAATATAAACATAATAATAAACTTAGCATAAACCCATATATTATGTAAAGAAAAACTTTTATTTTGGTTCGCGATTAATCATTTGACAGCACAAATATATATATGCATAATTCAATGTATAATTCTATTATGGTGATTTTAATGTAAATAATTGTATTTGACTTCACAGTGAGTCCACTGGCGATGATTGCGTTTTTGTCTGTGGATGAATCTCTAGAGAAAGTGCACACGGCCTCTCTCGCCATTGGCTTCACACGGGCATTCAGGATGGTACGAAAGTATTTTTACACCACCTTGAAGCATTTTGAGGACATGCACAGCACTCTTTCACCAAAATACCCCTTGATCTTTGGCCTCTGACTTTTTGGCCTTTGTACGGCAGGTGTGGCAGAGTTCTGAAGCTGCTTTGCTGCAGATGGTGTTAGTGGTGATCATCAGACTTGCAGGGGGGCACAAAGTCACACGCTGGAACGAGTTGGGCACTACAGTGCAGCTGATACTGGTGAGCCAAACCTAATTTAATGCATTTACTCTAAATTGCTAAAATTACAGGGATATTTGTGTAATAACACTTTTCTTATCCATCCCCTTTTCTGGCAGGTCTCTCTTGTTGTGAATCGTGTATCTCAGTTTGTATGTAAGCTGAGTTTTGCCCTTACGGTGTTGATCACGTCCTGGACGGAGAGTAAACAGCGGCGTCAGTCGGCGGGAACTCTGCTAGCACTCAATGCTGCTCTGTTCCCAGTTCTGCTAGGTGTTGTGGCTCTCTCTGCTCTTCTGTCTGCCCCTCTTCTTCCTCTCTTCACACTACCTGTGTTCCTGGTTGGATTCCCCAGGCCCCTGCGCTCATGGCCAGGCACCCCAGGCACTGCCTGCCCTTGCCCAGATTCGGTATATTATCAGCAGCTCTGCAAAAGACTTGCATCTGCTCTCAGACCCGGACTTGCTAATGGTGCATTTGGTGAGTGAGACCAACTGAGAAACATATTACTGATCCCTTGCACAGTCTCAGCTCAGAATCATATTTTTAGAATGCCTTAAGCTCAAACAGTAGAGCATAGAGCTAGCAATGCCAGAATCATGGGTGTTTTAAGTCACTTCGGGTAAAAAGATGCATTCAGTTGGCCCAAAATGAGAGTTTACATTACAATCTATTAATTGAAGAATCCTAAAAAAATCTATCATTAATTGATTTGTTTTGAAGTTTCTATAAACTTTCTGATTTAATTTTTTCACCTGGTTGCAGGTTCATGTACTCCAGGGTCTCATTACCTTGGCCGCTTCCAGAGTCGTCTTCTTTGGATCTCTGTTTTAGAAAGGGGCTACGGCTATTGCACTGTTAACATTAAGGTATACATGCTTTCTTGCCTTTGCTCTGTTTACAGAACACCAGATTTATGTTTCTCATTACCTGTCATGTTTCACCACAGGGTTTGGAACTACAGGAGACATCGTGTCATACAGTGGAGGCTCGGCGTGTGGATGAGGTTTTTGAAGGAGCGTTTGACCATGTAGAGCGGCCTGGCCAGTGTTTCAGACTATTGAACCCTCACTGGGGCAATGTTCTGACACCCTGCTCTGTGTTGCCCGTCAGGGTTTACTCTGACGCCCAGAACGTTCTAACAGGAATTATTGACTCCCCTGACCACTTGCGTCAGCTTAATTCTGACTTCCTTAAAATGCTAGTTTGGATTTTATTGCGTTACTGTGTACAGGAATTGACACGTGGTGCTCAGCGAACAAAAGGTCATTCACTGCAGACCTCTGGTCGCAAGTCGCAAAGCTCTCAGGTTGCCATGCCCTCGGAGCCAGGTCCGGCTGTGGTTAAAGTTGCCATGGACTCTCAAATTCGCCCTGAGTCGTCCCCATCCTCTCATTTGAGGAGGCAGGACAGCTCCAGCCTCTCATCCTTTGCGGATTGGTCAGACGAGGATGATCTATTTGGTCCAGTCCCTGTACGGCGGCCGATCAGAATGATGGTACGGACAGATGAAGGACAGACCGAGTTAGGGTTGGGAGTGTCTCTTCCAGGTTCTGTAGAAATCCACAGCCTGTATGAGAGCATGGCTCTGTCTTCTCTGCCCACACTTAGACCTCTGGGTCTGGGTTTGGGGCTTGGTCTGCCTATTGTAGATAAAGGGAAAGATAACATCCCTTCACTCACTTCAACTACTGTCCCGAGCAACTCCCAGCCTCTCCACTTCACAAGCCCTCACTCACAGCTCTTCTCTCTGCCTGCAGAGTGGCGGACCGCCCAGTTGGCTTCCTCTAAGCTTCAGTTTCTGCGAACCTGCTTCCCAGAGGCTTGGTTCTGCTTTTGTTTATCGCAGCTGGTTGTGGAGAGTTTTGGGGAGGGAGACTTTGAGCAGGTGACGCTGGGTTTGCAAGAGGACCGGGCCCTGCGGGAGCTTTATACCCAGGTGGTGCTATCATGCTGTGTGGCACTGGGGGCAGATGCTCAGATGTTCAGCCCCAATCTGCTGTTCAGACTGTACTGTGGGGATGGCCCCTGGACCGAGGGACTTGAGTGGCTCCGAGCCAATAAAGAGCTGCATCAGCTCACACTCAGGGCTTTCAGGTAACATACAAGCAAGATTCAACCAACGCTTTCTATCAAAAAAGGCCTAAACATTCTTGTTTATGTCATGTGACATGTTTTATTCTGTGTGCAGGTACAGTGTAAAACTCTTGGTAGACCAGGCAATTCTTGGTCCAGTAAAGAGTCTGGATGAGCTCTACACAACTTTGCAGAATTATCATGACAATTGGTTCATTGGCCTGGTAACAGACCGCAGTTGGCAAGACAGTGTTGCACAAGAGAAGCCCTTCCTGTTTTCTCTCGGACACGATCTCACCATGGTAAATGGAATGTACTGGAATGTAACCATTGCTATCAAACATTGTGTCATATGTAATCATGAAGCAAAAAAAAGCATCTCCTGAGTATATATGAGTTTTTGCACAACTAGCAATTAATATAATGAATTTAAGCACATTTTGATGCTCTATTTCTGCAAAATAGTCCCTGCCCACAATGATTTCTCGTTGGTCATTATTATTAGCTTGTCTGTATTGACAATAATCTAAATATTCCCCTATTCGTCTTCATGCATTATTGTTTCAACTGAGTTTATAAAATTAATTTTTACCAAACAAAAATGATAATTTACAATTGTGTAATATTTTCTATTTTTCATAGGGGACATATACAAGCCGTGTGTTGTCACTGCAGGAGAATCTAGTCCAGGTGGGAGTTTTAAATGAGGAGGGTGTAAGGGGCCAGTGGGCCAACCTGTCATGGGAGCTACTATATGCCACTAATGACGATGAGGAGCGCTACAGCATTCAGGCACATCCTGTGATGCTGAGAAACCTAACTGTTCAAGCAGCTGATCCACCTCTGGGATACCCCATCTATTCATCCCCACCTATCCATTTACGCTGCTTATGATAATCACCTTCATTTGTTTACCCCTCCCTCCTCTCTTCTTAAAGATCTTGACAACATTGAAACATGGATGCTACCAGCAAGAGTTTTCATTTCTTCTTTGTTGAGGGTATGGTGAAATATTTTATTGAACGTATGAAGCATTTAAAATTGCTTTATTTCTTTATTTTTAAGAAATGCATGAATTTATGAATGCAGCTAGTAACTGTGCAAACCCCTCTCCACACAATAATAGTGTACAGTCAATCAGACACAGCCCAGTGTTATCTGGAAAGTCTGCTCAATTATTTTCTCAACAGTGAACCCTTGAGTTTCTTTGACTGAATCTCATTTCACACTACTACCATTTAAATTTTTATTTCATTTTATTTTTGTATTTTTCCACTTTTTTGTTAAGCATTTGTCAAGAGCCCTAAAGAAGAGAAACAGGAAAACCATTGCCCTTCTAAAGAACCTGTTTGTCAGATCTCAAGGATGTGCTTTGGTTACTATTTTCAGTGGCTATGAATATTTTTGTTCATGTGACCACCTAGTGTTATAAATATGATGGTAAATTGGCTTTATACGGGTGTGTAATTGTATGTACAGAAAAAAATACAAATGTTTTGTATAAATACTCGACTGTCTTTTTTGTTCACACAAACATAATGTAAAAATATTCAATCCTATTTATACCTAATGTACAACATCTTGATACACAAAACAAATCAATGTCTTGATACAACGAGCAAAATATGTTTTCTGTATTTATTTAATGACAGTGAAATGTATTTTTGACTTTCCCGGGTCCTTCTGGTAAGGAATTCACAAATCAATTTTTCCTGCAATGAGATTTTCAAGTGGTCTTGACCTTAGGCTTGCTGAAATATGCAGAGTCTGCATCCTGGAAAAAATGTTTTAAAAAATATATTACTGCTATTGTAGCATAAATAAACCAGTTCAGGAATGTTTACACCAAGGTTCCTCTACTCACCAGTCCAGCTTTGAAGTTCTGCACGCGTTTTTTACCCAGAACATTAGTCAAGTACCAGGCCAGAGTGGGAGTGTATTGCCACAAGTAGCAGAAAAATAGAAAGGGCTGCTCAGCGATCCACATCTCCTTCACGTGGTTGGCCAGACCTACCAGGGTGAGGTGAACACAGCGCTCTGTAGACATTTTATGCATTTGATCACCAGCTGTAGCCACAGGCTAAAGAGAGAGAGAAAAAAAAGAAGCTTTTTAGACAAGCAAATATGATTTATTTTTTCTTTTACTTAAATTGGCTTTATGATGGTAAATTGGCAAATACCTTGCCAATCTCCTCTGTGAACGCATTATGAACAATGCTTGATATTACAGGTCCGGGACAGATGGTACTGATGGTGATGTTCGGATAATCGGTGAGTTCTGTCCTCAGAGAATTAAAGAAACCCTGTAGAAACAACAAATCAGGAGCTTTTTTTTTTAATCTTCCATGACAATTTATTTTACCAGACAATGCTGCATACATATAGGCAGATTCTCGAGTAATTCTGTCAGTTTGCTCTCACCTGCACTGCATGCTTGCTCGCAGCATAGCCCGTGGCCAGGGGTACCCCTACAAATCCTGCAACACTGCTGACGGTGGCTATGATACCATTGCCACGGCCGGTCATGTGGGGCAGCACCTGCTTAGTGACAGATACGGTGCCAAGGAAGTTGAGCTCCATAAGTGCCTGGTACACATCCACATCAGCCTCAGTGCACAGTGAACGCTGCGTCCGGCCTCCGTTGTTTATCAACACATCTATCTGAAAATGCAGACAAACTAAAATGATCCCAGGTTAATACTTCTGATTATTCTAAATTGCTTAACACTTAAGATGATTCTATATTCCTCCCAATCTGTTCTGATGAAGAAATAAACTCATCTAGATCTTCTATAGCCTGTGGGTGAGTACAGTTGCAAATGTTTTGGGTAAACTATTCCATTAACAAGTGCACACTTACGTGCTGATAATAAGAAAATCCAATCATAATGACACTTTTGGGGGTTTATGAAATAGAAGAAACAAGAACAGAAACACTCTGAAGATTGGATATAAAATCCAGATCGCATTTACATCACCAAAGTGCTTCAGAGCTGCAGCAGTTTTTTCTTGATGTGATCCACGGTCCAACAAATCAAGTGGAAGGACAAGAATATCCTCATCCTTTAGAGAGAAGCGCTCTAATAGAAGAAGAGAAAGCGTTTATTTAGTGTCAGTTGTTCATGGTGTGGATGCTTTTAGTGCATAACTGTCAAGTATTGACAGCAAAGAAACTTGAGTATATTCAGGATCACTTTGCAGCTCTGAAGAGACATGAATTACAGTGTACTTGATTGTTTAATCAGATGTTTCTCAGGACTGTTCATACCTAAACATGCACGCTTTACCCTCTGCAGCTCACTCTCCCTGCGGGCAGACAGCACTAGCCGAGCACCAAGTCCCGCAAGCTGATAGGACAACTCCTCCCCGATGCCACTCGAGGCTCCAGTAATCCACACCACTTTGCCCCTCAACTTTGACTCTATAAAATTAAAAGTAAACAAATTAATTTATTAATAAAATTCTACACCATCACACTATATATTATTTAATTAATTATCCAAAAAACAATGTGTATAAAGGTATAGTGATGGAAGTCATGCTCAACAGAGTAGTATGAACTCATTTTGGTCAGTCAGAAAAATGCAGTTTTAAATATATCAGATAAAAATGTGTTTTAGAAATAATACTGTTTACAAGGTATTAAACTAAAAAAATTGGATTTATAAGCTATAAAATGAAAGGTGGAGGTAAAGACCTTACATTTAAAAGCTTATAGATCCTAATTTTTTTGTTAGATTTACAGTCATGGAATAGAATATAGAGCCTGTACAATACAAAAATCATTATGTCTACGCAAAGCATTAAAAAGTGTATATAGATTGAACTAACACTGAAATAATATAATGGCATCAGGTATAAGTTAACTAAAAGATTAAATATTAAATATTATGAACACTTTATTTAGTCCACTTTAAACATTCTGCTAAATGTAAGTAACTTTGCAACTACATGTCAAGTCATTAGAATATTTGTAGACTGCTTAATATTTTAACACTTCATTTTGATGGGTCCACAATATAACTTTTCAAATAAATGTCAACTTAACCAAAATATTCAATTAGATTATAATCATGACAATTCATGCAGACTTTATACTTTTCTTAAAAAAAACTTAAGACTTTATTATACTATTTCTGTCGCATAATCCCATTAACACCCATAAACACAGAGGGCAAATTCCATATCCCTGCAGAAATGTCACACTTTGTTGCGTAAGTAGCCAGTGTTGGATGATTTTAGATTGCAAACATATTTGTGTGTGTGTGTGTGTGTGTACAATATGTATGTCTATTAGCAATTCAATACCTGGGCTGTTGCCGAACCTTGCCGCCCATAATAAAGTCAGATCAGCGTCTGCGAAGATGAAGCGTATAAACTGCGTTAGTAAATAAACTGCGCTCCCGGCGAGAATCACGCACAGCCAGCATATATCCAACATTTCGGTAAAAACACCGAGAAACTTCGCAAAAAGTAGAGTATTGGCTGAATGTGGTGTTAAACCTTGCGCAAGCTGAGCGCTTGACAGATCCGTCTGTGTTACAACATGCTGTAACTGTCAGCTTCTGAACCAACCCTGTTCAGTGCAGCCAACGACCCGGCAGTCGACCGGAGTCAAAGCCTTCCGGGTTAATCTCCTTCTTTAATGGAACATAGAGCTAAACTTGATCTTCCTTTTATCTATAGCCAATAATGCCCACTCGAAGATTACAAAGCTATAGGCTACAGTAGCCTTATATTATGTAATATTATATTCCATACATTATATTTCGCTGGTTTTGTATTCAGATGGATAGATAGATAGATAGATAGATAGATAGATAGATAGATAGATAGATAGATAGATAGATAGATAGATAGAAATAAACGATGATCTCGTATATTTGTTAAATAAAATGTTGTTTTGTATTGAAGAATGTTGGTTAGACATTTTATTTAAAGGGTATTATAAAAATAATTGCATTAGCAGCTGCTTATCTGTTCACATTTCTTATTTTCCACCTTATTTCTTATTTCCACAACATATTATAATCTATTTAAGTGTGTATAAAGGGGGCTTTTTGTTTCGTCATATTAGATGTGAAAAAATGTCCAGTGCTGAAGAGGGAAAGGATGCAGGACTGGAGATGGAGCATAGGGATAAAAGTACAGAGGGATGATGAATGAACGATGGCTAGGGAAGGATGCGATCTTGATGATAGAATGATGTACAGATGGAGGGATGATGTTGATGGAGAGATGATGATGGTGATGATGTCATTCTTTTAAGTGCGCAGCCCCGCTGAATCCACATCCGGGTCCTGCGCTGCTGCTGGTGTGCAGAGATTCGGTCCCGAACGCAGCGGACCAAAATAGCGGTCAAACCCGACACTTTCCACTTTCCACGTTCAGGACGCAGAATAAATGGGAATTATGCATCCCTGGTTTAAACAGATAAGGGTGATCCGCTCTTTCACAGACTGAATGCAGAGCAAAACAATCCGCCAGCCTGTCTCTCTCTTACCACCGCCGCGCTCAGTTTATATCTCTCTTTTTCTTTTCGTCCTTCTCTTTTATCTGGTTTTTACCTTCTCCACAACAGAATTCTCCAGGACTTATTTTTAGTGGGTAAGTTTCTGTGCTTTTTTAATATGCCTATTCGAATGGCAGAGCTAGCCTGTTAGCATGTAGGCTAAGGGAGTAGGCGGGTGTTGTTTGAGCTCGGCGGGCTGACCTGTCGCTTGTGGCCGACGCATGGTGCGCTGAGGGCCGCAGGTTTTGACAACCCAAGCCCGATGATTCACTTGGCCTCTCGTTAGCATTTAGCTTGCTAGATTGTCTGACCTCAAGCCTTAGAAGTGAGTATCTGCTAGAGTCTTGGCTCATTCTCTTTTCCGATTAAATCCTCCGGGCCATTTCACTTTGTCCAAACGTTTCAGTCAAACTGAAGGGTCCCAAACGTCAGTATTAGCATAAAGCTAGCGTGCTAACAGGCTCGCGACACCATGACGTAATGCGGAATAGAGGCGCGTGAACATGCGGCAGGTCTGCACACGCAGACTTTCAGTTCACTGCTGTTCAGCTCTAACAAGGGCAAAGAACATTTATTGCTGTTATCTAACTGTAAAGTGTGAATGTACTCCAGCAGCAAACCCAGTCTGCAGCTAGATCAGAATTATAGAGTGTTTATCAGTCAAATATAATCAAGAGTCAAGGCTGGAGTTTTATAAATTGCACTGGTTTTGTGTTCAGATAGTGCGCAGTGATGGATGTGAGTGGTGAACAATGGTCTGAATGCATCTGTGCTTGTCTATTTTTAGTATAGGAGTGTGTAGTGTGTGTAGCATTGCGTTATCTGACAACCATACATGGCTGGGTACCCACTGCATGTGTGTCTGTCTGCCTTTTTGGTGGTGTGTGTGTGTGCGTTTACATTTGTTTCTGGTGCCTGTTGGCATGCCATCATTTATTTTCAAAGTGTCCACTGGTATGACAAGACTTGTAGTTTCATGAATTATAAATAGTGGCCCAGTTCTGTGTTTACACTTGATTCAAGTTAGTGGGAAACTCAGGTTGAATTAAAATTAAAATCTACCCTTATTACATGTTATTAAATACTAATTATATTGTAAACAATTCATCCATGCATATGCTTAGTTGGTAATTGTTTGACCTTCTTAATCAGAATCTAACTTGGCGAACTTGTATCCAACTTTCAACTGGAAGTAGCTAAATGTCAAATTCACTGATCTATTAAAAAATGCATTGATTGGTGGGCAAGGTTTGTCCAAGAAGTTGCTATATTTGCCTCTAAAAAATCTCAAATGTGGTGGGGAAGTCGGGCGATCACGTGACCCACCGAAGGCAATAGCAGTGTAGTTTGATTGTTCTCTTACTCGGTATCTTTAACTTTATTTTTCTCAGTAAAATCATAAACACTTGATTAGTTTTTAGCTGCTTTCTTAACGGGGTAACAAATGAAGGTTGCAAAATGTCAATTGTTACTGGCTTCCCTGGAGAAAAAGCGAGCCAAAGACCCTAATGCTGTTCAAAGGGGGAACTTCACAACATTGTTGCAGACGAGTTAAAGATGCCCCTTGGCTTCATCAGGGAAACGTTTAAGGAAGAATTTGCTTGTAGACATACATAGAGTTGAAAGAGGATGTTCGTCTGGAAAGAAACAACTTTGACAACATGCAAAGAGCTCTTTGTCATGTAAAAAAAAGACACTGTGGAGGTTAAGCTAGCAGTGGACTCCCTCCAGGAAAGGTTGTCGAGAATTGAAGATAAAAGCCGCCAGTCCAATATTCATCTAGCGGGGCTGAAAGAGGGTGTAGGAGACGACCCACTAGAATTTATACAAGACCATCTCCCTTAAAAGATTCCCTCTCTTGCTGGTAAGGTACTGGAGATTGAAAATAGCGCACCGTATTTACAGTGGTGAATGTTCAAAATCAACTCCTCGCACATTAATTTTCAAGATGCTGCATTATCGAGTATCAGAATGCAATCCTGAATGGGGCCTTTGCTGTTGGACAAATTCTTCATATGAGAGCTGCTTTTCTTCCCGGACTATAGCACCTACACTGCGTTTTAGAGGAGAGCGATGGCATCGGCGAGGAGGAAGCTAACTCAACAAGGAATATCGTCTTTCCTGCTCTACCCTGCGGTGGTGAAAGTTACTTACCGAGGGAAGATCTTTCTTCTTGAGATACCGGCAGATGTTGAAAATTCGCTCTCAAATTGGATTCTGCCACAAAATCTTCTTAGAATGAAGCTGCAGCGTTTGCATCACGAGAATCGGAGGTGAACGAGGATGAATCTGCAATTCCAATGAAGGTCCTTGCTAAGTAAATCTGATTGTCTTTTCATCCGAAAATGACCGGGTGAAGTGTTGACGGATGAGTCGAACGGCTAAGTTGGACATATATCCAAACACATTCACATTGAGGGCAGATAGAAGAGTGCATTCTAACTTGCTTACTGCCAATTTTGTTTCTGTTATTGTTTTCGTTTCTTGTTTTTTGCCTGGGACTGCCCAAGTAAGTTTAATCTGTCTAATGCAGGAGATACAGAAGGCTGAATCGCCCATGTTCTTGCTTCTCTAAACATTCCAGCGACATTCCAATATATTCAATGTGTGGCATTTAAATTTTGTAAGATTAAACTTAAAATAGTAACTATTCTTAAATCAGAATTAAAATCTATTTAATTTTTTATATTTACACAGAGCTGAATTCATCATAGATTGTACTAGACAGTCATATTACTTTAATGGAGAATGCTCTTCTAAGCGGTTGGCTTTAAGGTTAAAAGACAGTGAATCTAAGGCCAGTCTGTCAGCTATTAGACAGAGCACAGTATATACTCAACCTTAGGATGTAAATAGAATATTTGAAAATGACTACAAACATCTGTATACTTCAAATCAAATTCTGACCCAACCAATTTTTGTTTATTCCTTAAACATTTAAATCTTCCCAAATTAAATGATTTTCAAGGTAAAATAATGGATAGCCCCTTGACAATAGAGGAATTAAAAACTGCCCTGGATTCCATGAGTAGTAATAAAGCTCCCGGGTTAGACGGGATTATCCCCAGAGTTATTGAAGACACTATGGGTTTTAATAGCACCTTTTAATTCTTAATTCTCTTTGTTTTGCATTAGAAAAAGGTGCTTTACACAGGGACCAAACTACAGCCTTAATATCTTCGTTGTTGAAGAAAGGGAAGGACCCACTTAAATGCTCTAGTTACAAACCAATTAGCCTTCTATCCACAGATTTAAATTTGAAGGCCTTGGCTTTAAGATTGGATTGATGTATAGGAGACTTGATTAATTACGATCAATCAGGATTTCTAAAGGGGAGATCAGCTGCAGACAGTTTGCATAGGCTTCCTCATATTATTCAGCGAGCAGATTCATACACGCCTTTCTCTGCAATCCTTTCTTTGGCTGCAGAGAAAGCATTCGACAGGATCAAGTGGAACTTTTTATGGTCTGTCTTAGAGCTTTTTGGGTTTGGTTCTTTGGTACAAGCAGTTAACCTTGTCTTTTCTGAATGCTCAGCCAGAGTACTCATTCGTACTCATTCGCATATTTCCCCCTCCTCTTATCTTGGCAGGGGTACCCATCAAGGTTGTCCCCTGTCACCTATAATTTTGAGATATTGCCTCAAGCAATCAGACCGTGCCCTGTAATAGCTCCTATAAGTTTTATGGATGCATCTCATAAAATTTAACTTTACGCGGATGATGTTTTGTTTCAAATATCACAGACTCAGTTAAGAAATGCTTAAAATGATTTGATACATTTGGTAAACTGTCCGGTTATAAAGTTAATTGGAACAATTCAATACTGATGCCCCTTAATTCAGCTGCTAAATCAGAGATTCAGGCCCTACCCACCATGATTCCTATAAGTGATCAGTTTAACCATCGTGGAATCAGAGTTTTTCCCTCATTGTCTCTTTTTGATGAGATTAAGAATGATCTTCTGTGTTGGTCTCCACTATGTTTAGCTCTTCATGGAAACATAGCCACTATTAAGATGAATATACTTCCGAGACTCAGTTTCTTATTTTCAGTGTTACCCCTGGCACAACCTATTGACTATTTTAAAGAACTCAATACAATAGTATCAAATATTTTGTGGAAAGTAAACGGCCCAGAATTCATCTTAAATCTAGTCACCTGTTGAAACCTCATGGTGTTTTATCTCTTCCGGATTTCTGGTCCTATTACTTAGCATACCAGATGAGACTCATCTGTTCCATGGCGGACCGTAGAAGCCAACGTTATTTAAACTATTGCACCTACAGGATTTACCCTTTACAGGAACATCTAAGAAGGATCTGATAGAGTTTGGTCCAATTATAGATCATCCTATTAACCTGGAAAGGAGCAAAAAAAAATTATGGGCACCTCAGATTCTTAATGTAACTCAACTCCTATCTGGTAGAACAATAATCTTGGTATAAAACCATTTGTTTCCAAATGTTGGGTTGAATGTGGTATTCACAATTTATAAGACTTATACAATGATTATGGGCTTATGTCCTTTCGGATTCTTAAAGATGAGTTTTCTCTTCCAGGATTCTCTTTTTTTCCCTGTATTTAAGATTGAGATCCGTGTTAAAAGCTTATGTAGTACCCTGGTCAATAAAAATACATTTTCATCCTATGATAAACTGGATAGATTCTAGTATTGCTTCTAGCAGTCTTGTATAATTTATTGAGTTATAATTTATAAATCACTTATGGTACGACAATATTCAAACATTCCAACTGAGGGTTTCTGGGAAAGAGGACTTAACAGTGAGATTGATTTTCTAGCTAGAAAATGGCTAAATTGGCAGCGCTGGGTGACACATGCCAGACTTCTCCAATCATTAAGTTCACTTAAATCCTGCCCCTTTCTTATAACCAACTACATGCTGGCATTCAGATCTGCCTTGATAAATCAACAACCAGTGATTATAATCAAACTTGTTTTTTTTTATATTTCACTCAAATATACAACAATTTATTAAGAAAAGATCTATTGCTACTCCCATTTTGTAAACTCTTGTTATTATGAGCGGAACTGACGGGACTTATTGTCAGAACTTCTGAAAACTCAGATTCAAAAGGACCCATTGCTCTTTTTTCAATTGGATGATTCTTCTTTGTCACTTTCGGTTTATCAAAAAAGGATTCTGTTCCCTGCTCTTACTGCTGCCAAAAGGTCATCCTGAAACTGTGCTTCAATTCATCTATTCCGGTTATATTTACATGGATGTCATACTTACTGGACATTGCCCACTAGAATGCACCACAGCCAGAATAGATGGTGCCACCAGAAAGACAATACAATTTTGGTTGGACGTTACTGAGACTGTAGTCTCAGCCTCAGACGTCACGCCCATGGAATGTTGGCTAAATGTCTGATGCATATGGTACGCTTAACTGGAATCCCTTCAGGAATGTCAAAGTCGTCATCCGAATGGTTGAATTTTATCGGATTTCCGGGGGATGCGACTTTCGCGTTTATTTTCGGTTCACTGGGTAACAAAGCGCAGACGCGTGATTGCGGAAGAAAACGTGTCGTGTTTACATGAGTGACAATGAGCGTTTATCAAGATCAGCTAAACGTTGGTTTCTCAAAAGTATGCAAGGTCCACAGCATAGACTCTTTAAGAGATGTCCAGGAGTTTTGTTTAAGGCACTTAGTGAAGACAAAAAGTGATATTTTTGCCTGTTTACAGACGGATTTGGGAAGTGTTATTTTCCAAGCCTGGCCGACCCATTGTCAGCATTTAGAAGGATTCTCAGCAGATCCAATTTTACTAGTTGTTTGTCCCCTCCTATCTATTTTGGAAGATCAAGTGAAGTACCTTATTGAGAAGGGGATATCAGCCGCGTTTGTCAGTAAACATGAAACAAGCTGGCCGATTCAGTATTGTGTTCGGTTCTCCAGAATTACTTGCATTTCACCACTATTGGTTTTGAGTGACAGTTACAGTTTTCCCTTTTTCTTTTGTGTTTTCGCTTTTGTATCCTATACTTATATGAGCATATCTTGGGTTCTGTTGTAAATAGTTAAATAGAATCTAAAATGTCTAATAAAAAACAATTTTAAAAAGTGGTGGGGAAGTCACTAAATCTAATCTAATAAATCTAATTGGCAGCGCTGGGTGACACATGCCAGACTTCTCCAATCATTAAGTTCACTTAAATCCTGCCCCTTTCTTATAACCAACTACATGCTGGCATTCAGATCTGCCTTGATAAATCAACAACCAGTGATTATAATCAAACTTGTTTCGTAACAATTTATTAAGAAAAGATCTATTGCTACTCCCATTTCTTAAACTCTTGTTATTATGAGCGGAGTAGTCAGTCAGTTTTTCATGTTCTTCTTTGGATCGATAACCTATGTTAAATTTGTTTTAATATTTACACATGAGAACTACACTACAGAACTAATTTTTCTTGACTGTTAACATGACTGTCAACCTGTTTGCTTATCACTCAGCAAAGATTAAAAAGTTGTTAAACATTTACTTGTTGCAATTTCATGCAATATTTTAACACTTGAACAGGGTTATTGTAATGTTTTAACATTTGAACAGGGATACTGAACTGTGCAAATAATGGGTGGGAATGTAAGTTTACTTTAAAGTTGAAGTATATAAAATCTATCGCTAGTGTCACCAAACAGAATTGTCTTTCATTGTTAAGATTGACATATCTTCCTGCTTTAAACATATACCAATGCATACTTCTTAGTAAATCTAATTAGTAATAATAATAGCAAATGTAACTTAAAATGCTTTGTAAAAAAAATAGCAAATAGCAACTTTTTTGGTGCTCTTTGTGGTTTTTATGTTACTTATCATTATCAAACTTTTCAATTCTAGATTCCTAAGCAGCAGAGATGGGTGCTTTTCTGGATAAGCCAAAGATGGAGAAACACAACGCCCATGGTGAAGGCAACAGCCTGTGCTACGGCCTAAGCAGCATGCAGGGCTGGCGTGTTGAGATGGAGGATGCTCATACTGCTGTCATTGGCTTACCCAATGGCTTGGACCCCTGGTCGTTCTTTGCCGTTTATGATGGGCATGCTGGTTCGCAGGTGGCACGTTACTGCTGCGAGCACCTCTTGGAGCACATCACCAGCAACCCTGACTTCCAGGGTGGAGGCGGAGGAGGAGGTCCAGCCGTTGAGCCCAGCGTAGACAGCGTGAAATCTGGAATCCGTACTGGTTTCCTGCAGATCGACGATCACATGCGGCAGATCTCAGAGAAGAAGCATGGTGGCGCCGACCGCAGCGGCTCGACGGCCGTTGGTGTGATGATCTCACCCCGCCATATCTACTTTATCAACTGCGGAGACTCGCGGGGTTTGCTGAGCCGTGGAGGGGCTGTGCACTTCTTCACACAGGACCACAAACCCAGCAACCCCTTGGAGAAGGAGAGGATCCAGAACGCCGGAGGATCTGTGATGATCCAGCGCGTCAATGGGTCCCTGGCGGTCTCCAGGGCTCTGGGGGACTTTGACTATAAGTGTGTACATGGTAAGGGTCCCACGGAGCAGCTGGTGTCGCCGGAGCCCGAGGTGTATGCTATTGAGCGGTCAGAGCCGGAGGATGAGTTTATTGTTCTTGCTTGTGATGGGATTTGGGATGTGATGGCCAATGAGGAGCTGTGCGATTTTGTTCGTTCACGATTGGAGGTGACTGACGATCTGGAGAGGGTCTGCAATGAAATTGTAGATACCTGTTTGTATAAGGTGAGTGTAAAAAGACTTTTACCAGCCAGTCAGATGAATGCTTTTGTCTATGAAAAATACAGTTAAAGGGATTTAATAATTTTTTGTTAAACTTTTTCAAAGTATTTTTTTGCAGTCGGTTTCAATACATTGGTTTAAATTGAAACTTCCTACAAAAATGTCAATTTGTTACAAAAGAAATTCAAATAAATTATGTTCTTAAGAACTTTATCAATGCATTATGAAAAAATGTTAACTGAAGACTGGAGTAATTGTGGGTGAAAAGTCAGCTTTACTTTTATAAATGTTTATTTTAAATTTTGTCAGTATTTCAGAAAATGAATTTGTTTTGTATTTTTATTTAAATAAGTTCAGCTTTGGTGAGGATTAGAGAAAAAAAAGAAAATCTTACCAACCTCAAACTTTTATATTATTATTTATTTATTGATATTTTATTGATGCACCTCCTTTTTATTTTTTTTTCAATATTTATTTGAGTAAGAAAGCAAACAAAGGTTTTAATAAATGTTTTTGTTTTTATGTATACATGTTTAATAGCTTTATATACAATGAACATATGTGATTCACTTTGAAGTTTCTTCAAATTCTAAATTCACATTTTAGCACAGTGTTTCATTGATATAAAATTTTGATGATCTCCTCCCTTCTTCTGTGTTTGGACAGGGAAGTCGTGACAACATGAGTGTTGTGTTGGTGTGTTTCGTCAGTGCACCGAAGGTTTCCCCTGAAGCTGTCAAAAGGGAAGCAGAGCTTGATAAATACCTAGAGAGCCGAGTAGAAGGTATAAACTAACCTTTACAAGCCTTCTGTTATTAAATGGAATCAGTAATTCTGCTCAGCCAAACTTGATTGCTCTGAATTGTTGTTAATATAACAGAGATCCTGAAGAGGCAGGGGGATGAAGGTGTGCCCGACCTGGTCCATGTGATGCGTACGTTAGCATCTGAGAGCATCCCCAACCTACCACCGGGAGGAGAGCTGGCCAGCAAGTGAGTACTTTCTCTCTGTACTTCAAGATCCAAAACCTAGTGATTTGTCCATCCAACATTTTGTGAACTATTGGTGTATAATTCTCACAGAACCTTTCAATAACTCTGTAATATTCAAAAGTTTGGAGTCAGTGAAGGCATGAAAGAGACTTGCGCCTGCACCAACAGTTTCATTTTGCTTTTATGAGGCAGCTCGGTGGGCTGTGCTACAGAGGTGATTTTTACCTCCCTCTTCACTCAAGGGATCATACCTATCTTTGTCTCTCTTTTTGTCATAGACGGAGTGTAATCGAAGCGGTATACAACAAACTTAACCCATACAGGAACGAGGATACAGTGAGTACTTCAGCCTGATCCTGTGTGTGTATAATGTTGGCATGTTTGCTTGTAAGATTTTTTTTGTTGCATTGCTCGATTTTGTTGTTTGTCACCTTGAGTGTTCCAGAGTTTCGTTTTGTTTTTCCATTTGTGCATGTTTTCATCCTATTCCATATTATCCCCTCTCATCTGACAGTGCTGGATAGACTGAGATGTGATTTCTAAAGCGTTTTGATTGAGTGCAGGGTGGAGCCCCTCAAATTTGTTGAGCAAACCGATTTCATATATAAAAAAAAACGCTTAAATGAAATGTTGATTGGATGGTTATATAGCTCTCTTGTTGAGAGTTGTTGGTCTGAAAATAACTTAATTACATGAGATGTTATTGTACTGTATAGGGTTGTCATGGTACCAAATTTCAAAAGTCAATACCAGTATTATTTTATTTATAAAATAATAAACATAATAAAAATATTAACATTTACAATTAAAACGGTGACATAAAACCACAAGCATAAACTTGATAAAAACGTTTTTTTTTAAGTAATTAAGCTTTAAAATAAAAGACATAAAATAACAATAAAACTAGGCAATTTGACCAAGAAGTGCATTTGAACTTGAAGTGCATAAACAGCTGCTTACTCTTTCATCATGGCGTGTATTTGCTTTTTATGATAGTTCCATTTTAAAGCATAATTTACAAAAGTTGACATTTGGTACTACCTGTGCCACAGAAAGAATTTTACTCTTATTTTATATATATCCCAAGTTGAGATATATATAATTTAATTATTCATTCTATCCAAATATGGACTTTCTAAAGATACTTTTGGCATCCCTAGAGGCATATGCATTGTGATTTGTGTTTTATTTATTATTTTCAACAAACTGATTGTGTATATCCGTTTTTGTTTCATATAGACTTGACTGAAAATCAGGCACCTCGGGTGCTCTTTACTTCAGCACTCAGCACTTGATTCTGATGCTTTTCATGACTACCAACCTTGACCTGCCACACCTCAGGCTGTTCTTCCGGTTCACATGTATTTTTACAAACCAGTTCAAGCCTTCCCAAAATAACTGTGGAAAAATTCATTCATTCAGTCTGCCGTTTTCCTCTCTGACATTTATTTAATAATTTGTTAATGTCATTATTCTGTCATATTTATGTTTATACGGGGCAGTTCAGCCTGCTAAGTGTGAACTCTGATTGGTTGGTGTGCATATTTATGGGCTGAAGCTGTTTGATACATTGGTAATATTTTTCTTTCTTTTGGGGTGGTGCTTTGCTTTTAGGTGCAGCCTCAGATTGCTGGGATTGGGTACACCCTTATAGGAACCTGTAGGTTTTTACAGAGGAAGACTTTATATATATAT
>JAUCNO010001053.1:5330007-5371654 GCA_032353835.1 Enteromius viviparus
CAAAATAATGAAAAGGTTTCCTGTGAAGTGGTGTAAAATAGGCTGTTGTGACTTGCTTGTATCGCAAATACAGGACTTATATTTGAATTGTCTTAGAATTGAAACACGCTCACAGCATTTTTAGTCCAATACCTGAGCAAATCTGAACTTGGGAAACTATTACAACAGAACCACAATAAATCCTTTCGATCACCAAATATGGACCCAAATATGTATATAATTAATATAGGGCACTGTGATATAGCCAAAACTGATAATTCAATCGCTTTCATACATATTTTCTTATTCATTGTATGTGTTTTTCCTCAGTGCAAGGAAGCACTGTTGATAGTAATAAAAAGCAGTATTTACAAACCTAAACACTACCATCCAAAAGTTTGGAATCTGCTAGATTTAAAATAAGTAAAGAAAGACTTCAAATGAATGCAGTTCATGCAGTGATAGTCAAAGACTATGAAAGTATGCTTTCCACAGAGACTTCAACCGTTACACCTGTTGTCAACATGGATATAAATAATAGTGGTGTTTCTTGAGCACCAAGATAGCATAATAGAATGATTTCTAAGTAAAGGCTGCTGAAAATTCAGCGTCACCATCACAGGAATGAGTTACAATGTAACATAAAAACATTTATTTGAACATTTTTCATAATATGTGGTAATATTACTGTTTTGCTGTATTTTCAAATGATCAAATAAATTTGATTTATTAAATTTGCCTTGGTGAGCAATGTCTTTAACAACAACCTTTTAAACTTTTGAATGGTAGTTTATAGACTCATTACAAAATCTTAACCATGTCATTTAGAGGCCTAAATTTATGTAATAATTGCCTACCTTTCGGCATCACAAAGTTAGCTAAGTTATACTTAAAAAAAATTTAATTCCTGCTATTCCTTCATTCTACATGTTTATCTGTAGCGAGTCTCAAGTCTGTTCGTACTTACGGCAGTTTTGTTTCTGGAGTTTGTCGCTCTAACCAAGTGATTGATGCACCACAAAATCTCCAAATAGCCTGTTGGCACACAAGCAGCATCAAGTGCTGTAATTTCTGTCAATTGCAATCAGCGTATCAGTTTGGCCATTTAAACCCAAGATTTGGATCCCTCCGTCATTTCCATCAACATTTCCTAGAATCATTCCTGATTTATCTTCACCTGTGTTTCATGCTGTGTCTCACGCAAACATGCTTTTTCCTGAGTGGTTGGCAGTTGGAGCTTGGTGAGATCTCACAAGCTGCTCTCCTCCTCTCTCCATTCAAGGACTCTGCATCCACGGATGACATGTGGTAGCCCCGCCCCCTTTAAACACTGCACAGAGTTTACAACCCTCCAGAACCACAACAACATTTCCTACAGGACCCGGCACCAGAACCCTGCACAAGAACCCTCAACTACTACAGAACCTGCACAAGAACCCTACCACAGCCCAGCACAGCTGCTCTGGACTGTTCGGAGGAAGAGACGGCGGAAGAAGAGGAAGGGAATGAGGGCTCCCTCCCCTTGTTCACATAACGTTCCCTCTCAGTGCTAGGCAATGGTACCTTCTGGAAATTTTCTGCATACTCTTCTGTCCCGAATCACTCTTTTCCCCAAATCCTTTTATCCTTAACATCACCCTCTTAAAAAAAAAAAATCCAACACTTTTTTTTTTTTTTTCATTTAAATAATTTGTTTTTGGTGTAATTAATTTGATTCACATTTCCTTGTGTGTTTGTATATTTCAGCTTTTATTTCTGTGAAGTGCAATTGTCTTGTACAAAGAAAAGCCTGTATCAAATGCAGCTTTAGTTTTAAGTTTATAAAAAAGAAAAAAAAAAAAGAAAAAAGGCAAACCTTTATTGCCCTGCCTGCTTTTGTTTCCTCTCCAACCGCTGAAGCCCAACACATCTGCCTCTCATCTGCTTTCCTTTCACTTCTTTCTTTTTTTTTTTCTTTTACAAAATATAACTTTTTGTATTGTTACTTTTTAAGTGAAACGGGTAAATGATATGGGCTCACAGCACAGTACAGTAAGCTTTTTTGTAAATCTCACAGCACAGATGACAGTAATCATTATGTTCTCTCAGTACTACTGTTTTTGTTTTTCTGGGGTGGGTATTTTATTTTCACCCCTCTTTTTTTTTTTTGCTTTAAATTGCTTTAACTTAAACTAAGCTGAAATTGTGTGTGAGAGAATGAATGAGTCTAATGAGAAATCAATGGTTTGTGTCGTGTGTGGAAGAGAATGCATGTTTGATCCACCAAACTATTTCCATAGTGCATATATTGTGTGATTCTGTTACCTGATGCGCTAACCCCGATTCTCTCTTTTATCATCAACACTAGGACTCTTCTCTACAGTGTTCTGCGCTACTGCAGCTCTTGATTTTTAAGTTTAAGTTGGTCCAGGAGCATTTTAAAGGATCTCCTGCACTTGCTGGAAAAAAAGTAATTGTTAAGAAGCACTCAGAACCGGGACAGGCCCTATTAAATGCTTCTATGTGTGTGTTTGGTTGTCAGTGCTTATGGTCTGAATGGATGTGTGAGATTGCATGTTTATTGTGCTTAAAATTATGTAGGTTTTAATGGGGATATTTAGGCTTTCGACACAAATATATAAGGCTTTTACTATAGCGCTCGATCACCCATCCGCACTGCTGAGAGATGAGTGAATGCTTTCTGAGATCAACACTCAGTTCAGATTTTTCTTCTACTTAAACCATTTGCTTCATCTCATGTAGATTTATGTTTTTTGTTGGATGTGGTGGATCTCTCTCGCTCTCTCGCTCTCTCTCTCTCTCTCTCTCTCTCTCTCTCTTCAAAGAACAAATACAGTGTGATGCAGTGAGCTTGCCTGGTTTAGGCCAGAGCCAGCATGTGTTCCTCTGACCAATAGGGAGCGCAACAGAGTACTGTTTGCTGCTAAAGTGTGTGATTGAATCATTCGTTCATTCATTTGAATGCTCTTAGTTAACATTCTCCTGCACCCCCCCCCCCCCCCCAATGCTGTATGTAACGTAGTTATGATTTAATTTAATTGTATTTTTTCAGAGAGATTGTCAATTGTTAATTTGTCCTGATTGTCTGAAACGTGACATGGTTAAATCACCCCCTTCGTCCTTGCCTTCCCAAACAAAATTTTATGTACGGAATAGATTATATGAACAAGAACCCCCTTGCATCTAAGTTAGCTTTTTAGTCTTATCCCGTGTATTTGCGTACAGTAAAAAAGCGTAGGTAAAAGGATCACTACTTTGAGTCTTTTCGTGAACCTCACAGGGTGATTTATGAAACTAATATTGTAACAAAATGACAATCTAACAGTGTATAGCTAATGTAAACGGAAAAATCTCCCTGTATCCTCTATGCTTTCAGCTTGTGTTATAACACAGGCATAAAGATAGCGGTGTTTGTGGAATGGTGATCGCTGTGTTTTCCCCAGCGGAAGCTGGAATGTTGTGTAATAGGAGATTTACGAAATTAATCTAAAATTAACAGGATGTTTTAGGATGGTCTTGGAGGCCAGGATATGTTCGTGTGTCTTTAAGCTTTTTTGGATCCGCAAAGCTACGTGGTATCACTTTAGGTATGTAAACACGAGGAACGACGACTCTTAATAGGATGCTGTTGGCTTGCTTAACCCTCAGCTTGGTCTTATACGGTCTTAATCACTTTCACACAAATTATGTGACTCGTTTTGTAAGAAGCGATTTGTTGTAAATGCAGTTTTGAGATTCGTGGACTGCTATAATAAAGATTCTCCTCATTTGTAAGACTTTTTAGATGTTTTTTTTTTTGGGTTGTGAGATGGTCATAAGCACAGGTCTATTAAGCGAGGAGAGGTTATGGCTTAGAGTGAAACATACAAGCCCAGTTATAGATGTTAGAGATGTTTCTGAATGTGTTTTTTTTTCCTGAAGTTGACAAGGGCGTTTTGCAAGGAATTCTAATGACACAAACCGTCGCATTTGTTAATTGCGCGTTGATCTTTTGCTAAATATGCGTCTCAAATCCTTTGATGCTCCTTATTTTAAGTTTATGCTCTGAAATCCTATTTCTGTGGTCTCTAGCTCTGTAGTGGTAGCTTGATAGCTCAATTCAGATGAATTATCCGGACCTGCCTTCTAATGTATAAACCAAGTGATTAATGCAGCCTTAATGCCTCCTGCAAAACCCTACCCCAAAACCCTTGGGCTTTACTCAGCTATTACAGAGCTCTGTATGCAAACACACCACAATTTTGTGCTAAAGGGAACTAAATTTTAAAGCACCGTGTGTAATTCAGTGGTTCGGCCTCAGATGTTCTCATAGACACGTGGTATTTTACTCTGGTGAAATCCCACCTCCTACCCCGACAGGATTATTTTTTGCTGATTTCAGTCATCTGCTGTCCTCATAAGCTAAGCTATTTTTGTTAAACAATTGATATGTATATTTGTATTCATTTATAAATATGTACACAAAATGAAGTGAATAATCAAGGATAATCTCTCCTCCCTGTAACCCACAGTGACCCACTGGTCATCCTCTAACTGTTCCACTGTCCATTTTTGTTTTAATCTTTTCAGACTGGAAATAAACCTATTTTATTTGAAAAAAAAAAAGTGTAATTGTTTTTATGTTGCCATCACAAGAAGGGCTGTTGTTTTTTTTGTTTTGATGATTATACATAATTAAATATTGGGAAATACTCAATGAAAGGGGGATATGTTAAATAGAAACTCTGCCAAAATGTAGTGTATATTTTGACTATTTTAAAAGCAGTGCATGGAAATTATACACTGCATCGTCAAAAAGTTAAGATATTTAAAAGATTCTGTTCTTAAATGTTATGTTTAAAAAAATTAATGTAGCATGGTTTAAGGTGACATCAAAGACTGCTGAAAATTCAGCTTTGCCTTCCTTTTTAAAAAAAAAATGTTTTCACATATACTGATATTCTTAGTTGTAATAATTTCACAATGTTATTGTTATTACTGCATTTTTAATCAAATAAATGCAAGCTTCGATGAACATCAGCTCCTTCAGGAACCTCTTTCAAAAACATTAAAAACCCTTTCTTTTGTCTTGAAAATCTTTACACTGACCTACAACAGGATAATCTTTGCACTTAGCAGGTGTAAATGTACCCTTCATTTTTTTGGTTTAGAGATTTTTAGTAAATTTGACGTGTTGTTTCTGAATGGAGTGCCAATAAAACAATCAAGAAAGACAGCATTAGATGAAATTCAGTTTCAAATGAGGAGTAAAAGTGCTCAACTTTATTTAAAATATACCGTTTATTTTTATTTCAGCGCCACAGAGACTATAAATATGAGTCGTCATAATGCTGTCAGCATTTCAGTCACAGTCATATTTCCCATTTTGTAATTAGGAGCCAGCTACAGAATTTGTTATAGCCTGACCACAAATTATTAAAACACTTGAATTTTAGACATGAATGGCTGGTATCCATTTAACAGATTTTTCATTTACCTTTTATATGTTGATGAATTTGTAATATAAGTATTGATGTCTCATTTTTACATCGATCTTGAAATGGGAAAGCAAATGTACATCTTTTGAACCTAATCTTTAGGACTTTACAGTGGTAAATTATAACGAGGGTTGGAAGTGAAAAGATTTCTTAAACTTTTAAAGATTGCTTTGTTTCTAATTATGACCTTTTCAGGCAAACTTTTAATTGTAGTTACTTATCACATTTAATGTACCTATTTGGGTGATTCTATATAATACTGTAGATCTGAAAAGTTCTACTTTTTAACTATTTTGTCTTAAAGCAGCCAGGTGGGGGCAGTGTGAGTTGAATAAAAGGATGTGACTAGGAAGTGAAGCCCACCATCAAAACCAGTTTAGAATAAAGGGACTGAAGTGAAGCCACTGTTAAAACCAGTCAAGAACAGACTACATAAAATTGAATACTGCAAAATGGAAATGAATTTATAATATTAATATCTGATCCTCTCTAATCTAATCTGCAGTAAACATAAATCTAGCTCTGATAAAATTACATTTTGTATGCGTACCAGTGGATGCTGCTAAAGTAAGTATTGTATGGTGAACAATCACCTAGGATCTACAAGACAGAAATGTATTTAAAAAGAGACTTTCATTTACAAAATATCTTAATGGAACATGATCTTTACTTAATATTCTAATTATTTTTGCCATATAAAAAAAAAAATAATAATTTGACCCATATAGTGTATTTTTGGCTAATGCTACAAATACATTCCAGGGACATAAGACTGGTTTTGTGGTCCAGGGTCACGTATGACTGTTATAGATTTTAAAATATATTGATATCAATCTCATGCGGAATGTTTGAGTGGTTACAGAAGAAAACCTGGGCATCTTTCTTTAAATGATGGAAGGTCACACACTACTAGATCTTCGAGTCATTCTGAACACAACAACCTTGTGTAGAAAAGACACATGGCAATTGAAAACAACTGCTTTAAATGTTTGATATCCTTAGACTCGATGGAATAGTAGTCTAACACAATCATACACCTGTCAAATCTGACTGGCCAAAATCTGCGGATGGGCTCTGATGTTTGACAGCTAGTGTAGTGTAGTACTACGATGAGAAGAGAACCTTTCAATGCGTTTATACAGATAGATGAAGCTGAACTGATGACTCTTCACCACATCCTGCCAGTTTGGCACAACTGTAGGACATCAGAACACGATTCAGGCCTGTTTTTTGTGTTATGCTGTATGTTTGCAAGGGAGACCGGTAACATTGACTCTGCTGTTACAACTCTGTTCTCTTTTGTGCCTCTTCTTTCATATTCTCTCATACTTCTCTCAACAGTTTTCGCTCTATTTTGCTGTATGCATTGTGTGTATTTCTCTTCCTTCCTCTGTCATTCTCAGTCACCGAAGAGTACTGCTGCGAGAAACAATGTAGCTAAATTAGCTCTTTTTTCTTTAAAGCTTATTAAACGCTTTTGGGTGTGCTTTGTAAAGGTGTTTTATTTGTATGAATGTGCTTTGACTGGGTGCTGAGTTTGTATTGTATTGTGAACCTTAGCATGCTCTGTTGTGCTCTTCTGAAAATGGCCTGTGCGTTTCTGTAGTCAATTCTCTCTATTCTTCTCCTCCAGGATCCAGACATCCTTTTCTTCAGAGGTTTCAGCTAGATGCAGTGCAAGTCCTCCCCTTTTCTCCTTACTTCTCTCGCTTTTTCTGTTTATGCTTTTAAGACTTATGATTACTTGGAGACGATGGCTTTAGAAGTTCCTGTTGATCGGCACACGCACAAGTAGTTTTGCGTCTCTGTGATGGTTGTTTTTAGGATTTTCCTGAATATATATAGTGTCACTAAATATGTCAGAATCATAAATTTGACCTTTTCTTTCAGGAAGATATGCATATTAACAATCACATATTTGGGGTCTGCAAGATTTTTAAATGTTCTTGAAAGAAATCTGTTATGGTAAATTTGATTGAAAAAACTGTAAAGACAGTACTATTATAAAAAATATAATTATAAAAAGTAATAATTTATCAATTTAGTCTTTTTTTTGTTTTACTTTTAGCTTACATTTTGTGGAAACCATTACATTTTTATAGAAAGTTAAAAAAGAACAGTATGAAGTGGATCCTTGGCAAATCAAAATATTTATTTATTTTAAAATAATCTTACTAACCCCAAATTTCAAAACTGTAGTGTATTTATCATTTTCCACCAGAGGTGTCTTCATTATTTGATGGTACACATATTATGATGTAAACAAAATATCCTCTTTATAATGAGGGTGGAACAGCCCTTTCATTGCATCGCCAATGCACTACGTGTCCATAAATCTGGCAACAATGATGCATAGACAATGAAACAAGGTCGACAGGCAGATTACTGCTAAGTTTGATAGCAGGCGCTTGTTGTGACGCTGCTTTGTGTTGTTGTAATGAGAGCACACGGCACCACAATTCCTAATCATCAGAGAAGAGACGTGGGGCTTCTGAAGGGACCAGTCCACAGTCAAGCTCTTCAGAGAGCTTTTCATTGGTGCTGATGGTACTGATTACCTCAGAGGGATTCAGTTACTTTACAACGAACCAGGTTGGCCGCAGACGGATCCAGCTGTGTGATTTTATAACTCCGCTAGAGCGGTGGATGGCCGTCATGTTGATTCAGGGTTTTTGTCTCTTTCTAAACTCAAATTGCAGGTGGAGACTCACAGTGTTCCAGTTTCTCATATAAGTCGTATTCTGATTTAAAAGCATCTGATTTTTGAGACATGGCACAAAATGTACTTTACCTTCCATTAGATAATAAAGAAAAAGAAACAGTGTGTGTAGTTCTACATTATACAGACTTTATGTCTTATATATATATATGTTATTTTATGTTTTACCTACTTATGTTCCCCTCAATTTTCTGTCACAACTGTTAAATGTGGTGCAAATTGTAAAGTATAATTGTTTTGAATTTTTAAATAACTTCCTTAATTTTTAAAAGGTCTTTAAAATTTTGCCACCCTGAAAATGGCTACTGTTTTCAATGCATTTATTAATATGTAATAAAAATGTGGTGCTTTTGTCTTAGATTTTCATAAATGAAGAGATTTTTCTTAAATCTAGATTTTCTCAGATCTTAAAGGTTTTCTCTAATCTTACATTTATTAAAGTGAATGTTGAGGATATTTCACCTTTTATTGTAAAAATACTTGATCCATATTAAATGATGTGAAAACCCACTCTTGTGGGTGAGAAACTAATTGCTAACTAAACTAAATACATCTTAAACCAACATGTTAAACCAAATTTAAAATATCTATACTTTTTTATGCTCTTTGTTGTTCCCAAGTCTCGAGAATCATTGAAGTTGTCTTTGTTTTATCAGAGGTGCTAGACTTTCCTCCCCCTGTATGGTGCTGAATATTTAAAACAACCTAATAAAGATTTAAAAACAGCATTCTGTCACAATATTATTGTTTGTCTTGCCGGCTGTATTGAATTACACAAATAAAAGTCATTCTAGGAGTCATATTGGTAGATAGATCCTTAAGGTAACAACTGCACATATTCTGTTATTACAGTACACACATACTCAGGGTGAATGTGATTCTCAGTAAAGGTCACTGTTCAGTTTTACTGACACCCTGAGGTGTGAAGTTCCCTCATCGTGGCATTTCAAGTCAGAAACACAGACACCGTATATCAGCTCTTAGTTGCAGATTAAAGTGGCATCTCATGCTTGATGGCTGTAGGAAAGCATCTCTCACAAGAGCAAAGACAGAATATGAGCGAGTGCCTTTAAAAGAACTTTCATAGATTTTGATATGACTCATAATGCCGCTTGAATCATACATATTGCTGGATTTTGTAAGAGACTGCCTACCCCTCTCTCTGTTTCTCTTCGTCTGTCTTTTTTTTTTCCGTTGTTGAACAGGTGCCACTTTGACCGGCGACAATGGTGCTTTAAGTTTGTCTTTCAGTTGCACAGTGGGATGTCTCCAGCTTCGGTTTGCCATTTGGAAGAAGGGATGTGGCAGAGGGAAGAAAAGAAATAGAGGGAGAGATTATTTGGCAAATCACCCTTGTTGGTAAATATGTAAATGGTGCACTGTGAAGACATCCTGCCTGGCACGATTCTTCAGCCAACAGAAACACAAAGACGTAATTCAGAAAATAACTGCAAGGAAGTAAAAATAAGAAGAGAGAGGGCAACATTTCCAGCTGAAAGACAGTGTAGGGACAAAATGGATTGCAGATAGATTGTTCGAAACACAAACTGGCTAAATGATTTATAAAAATGAAGTGAACTGCACTTTAATAAGCTAGATTAATAATAATTAGTCTTTTAACTGATGCTTTTTCTAAAGGCACTTGGTAACTAACAGAAGTGAAAGTTTGATTCAGTGTTTGGAGTTGAGATATAATTTGTAACATTAATAAAACAGAAATGGAATCACTGTATGGGATAACTTGGGTAAGTTTTGTGGTCCTGATCTATTGCAAATGTAATATATTTAAGAAGTGCTTCTTCCATCTTGTACTTCACGTGACTGAGAGATGCATATGAAAATGGGTAAGCTTATCAGTAATCATTTCTGAAATTATTAATTATTATTCCATGGCCTGAGTAGATTTCCTATATAGCACCTAAAATGATATCGAAAATGCAAATTTGTATGGCTCTTAAAAATGTCATACGTGTATAAAATCGCGTGAATAATTTAGTAATATCATGGATTATTAAATGATATATTTGAAAGCCAGTAATAATGCTGTCCCCGCTGTGTAATTGTGGACGTGAGCACTTTTTGATAAGTAGCTTACATCCTGATAGTTTTATAAGTTTCATGCAGAGCTGAATGCAGTTCATAAAGTTTCCACAGCCGGTCACATGACAGGAATGAAGCAGTTAATCTCTGCGACTTTCTTACTGTTACTTGTCATCTGTTTCCAGAGCATTCAGGTGAAGGACGCGCATTCACCAAAGTCACCTGGCACGCTTTTACCTGGCCCTATAGATTTAACTGTATTGTTAACATAGATTTCTTATTAAATATACTGGAGATGTCTTTTGAAGCTGTTTCTAAAAACCCTGTTGTTTTGGTTTAATCGACAGGCCAATATTATAAAATTTGAATTCAATAGGACAGGGCAGCAATCATTTCGGGTTGTGACTTAAATGGATCCAGATTAATAGAGCAAAGACTGAACAGAACACAACTTCACCTTCAATTCAGCAAATATAAATGTGAATTTTTAGAATATGTTCTCATAGTCAAAGGTGATTGATTTGCCTGCTGGGAATAATTTACAGCAGTGCTTTTGCTTTCCGCTTTGGAATGTTTGATGAGGCCGTATTGTTGGGAGGAGAGGGGGGTCACCTCGTATCTTTTAGAAGGCTTTTAATTTATCTGGTATATTCATGAAGAAGAAGGTTAATTACTAATTAAGAAAAATAACTAATATTTTACAACGATGTATTTCTAATTGAAAACCTTTTACCAGCTCGTAAGCGTGATTCAAAAATGAAAGTTTGTTAAATTGAATACTCAAATCACTTTGACTTTTTAATTAGCTTACTCTTTTGGACACATGATGTGGAGTTTTTATTTCTTTTTCAAGTTTCAAAACTTTTTCAAACACCAATTTGAAAAAAAAATAAAAAATCAGACTAAAAGTCAGTCTGTTTTATTTGTGTTTTCTGTACCTAGTTCGCATAGCCTACGCTTTAAACAGATAATAGCAGAAATCTCCGTCGCTCGTGACGCGTTGTAAATGTACAGCACAGCCCTACAGAAACATTTTAACAAGTGGCAAAGACTTGTTTCTTGTTTCTAGTCAGGCCTCATTCTAGTGTTCCCTTGCGTGGACGGTTCGAGTGGCCCGCTATTGTCCCACTGCAGCCCGGAGGGAGGAAGCGCTACTTTGGGTGGTCTGACAAACCCCCGCGGTTCACAATAGCTCGGTGCCCAATTATGAAGAGGACGTTTTTCTACTTGAAGGTTGTTGATTTACGGCTCGCGGTTCAACCGCCTCCAATTACCATCCTGAGTGAAGCAGACATGCACATTCAAAGCACATTCCGTATTAAAGTATGAAGAATGAGAGCCCAGTTTGTTTTTAAGGTAAGAAATAATGTTTTAGATAGATAAATGTGTTAATATTTTAATATTTGTCTGTTAAATCATTTAATTTAACCGTATACATAGGATTATGTGGATGTAGTTATAAAGAGTTTCTTTGGTGTAGCCTACATTCAGCAGATCTGTATAAGGCCTGGCCAGGCTTTACACCAGAATATGCGCTGATGATGGTAAACGAATAGACTGAGAGGTTCGTGTCAAAATTATAATTCATCGTTTTGATGTCCGTCTCAAAAACACCATCAGCTTCTCCTAAACGAATACATGCACTGAAATCGTCTGAATCTTTTACAATTAGCCTACTGTAATTATTATGTCTTTTTTTTCGGTTTGTTGACGCCTTGATATTTATTTATTTATTTTTTATTTTTTTAAGCCTTTGTTTAGGTTAATGTGTTTAACATTAACTTAGCCTATTATTGTTTTATTATTATTATTAATATTTATTCCAGTTTACTTAATGTGGCCTAATTGATTAAAAAATGTTCTGAATATTTTGTCTCGCAAGGTCAAACAGATTTAAATGTATGCTAATATTGCGATTTTATTTAACACGAATGACCAACTAATTTGATCAAATTATGTACATTTTATATAGCTACAACTCATTAAGCCACAAAATTTTAAAGGTAGCCTAACCTAACATTTCTTACAAATATTGTTTTAAATGCTGGCTTAGGAAAATCTAAAGAAGTCAACCAATAATTGAGTTTTCCGACTCACTGAAGAAATTGAATTCTTAGGTTAGGTAGCCTATTTACTCTGACGTGTTTTACTTGGTGGTTTAGATTACCCTGATGAAGTTTAGGCTCGTCTAGCTGTCGGGTGTTTGTGGTGCTGAAGAAGCAGGTCGAAGCAGGTTCAGATCTAATCTCTCTACTTAAGCCGTCTTTATTGTAAATCTCTAAAACAACATAAACATGACGGAAATGCTTGGGATTAAATCCTCCTAGGAATCCCCAGATAGCAACAATGACAATGTATTCTCATTTTAGACCCTTGATATGTTCAAATCAACTTATTACCAAAGCAAAGCCCAACATAAACATTTTTTCTCCCCTGTGAGCAAATAGCAGAAATAACTGTAGTAAATATTTGTTATGGATCCAAAACAGAAGGAATTTTTTTTATGTAATGGATAAAAACATCCATCAGCCATGCTCTGTTAAAATGTCTTCAGCAGCCTTTATTAAAGGCCCAACAACATTTATAGCTTTGCTTCAACGCTGAGTGGCCTTCACCTCAGAAACATTCCTTTCATCGCCGTGTATGCGGCCTCTGATATGTACTTCCCTGGTATGTATCTGCGTAGGTCACTGTTCAAAATGACAGCACATCTAAAATGAAACCGTACAGTCAAGGTCAGCAGCCTCAGCGAAGAGCATGAATACTTAAGTCAGAAAGGTTAGGAGAAACAGAAAGTCTGACATTCTTTTCCAGAGGTTTACTTGTTTCTAAGAGTCCAGATGGACTTTTTTTCTTTATTAAAACGTGGTTCTGCTACAGGCCACTGGCATTCCTATGCAAAGGGGTCGACCCTGTGTACACGAAGGAATAGTAAGATCTCTCCACGCTATTTATACTCTGTCCTTTCACTAGGACGGAAGGGGACACATCTTCAAGAGACTCGTTGAGAGACTGTTGTATTTTTTACTCGATAGGTGTGAATCATATAGGCTAGCCTATTCAAAATATTTCTTCCTTCTGAAACTACAAGCATCGTTGACATTCTTCAAGTGTCTGTTTATGTAGGCTACACACGATTATGTGTGTTGAGATTTCAGAACAGTCAAACGCCCTTGGCTGATCTCGAGGTGTGTGTGTATATATATTTCCTTTTTTGTCACAGAACGCTTTATTTTGAAAAAGCATCACCCACACACACACACACACACACATACTGAAGCGTCCTCATCTGTTCCGCGGTATTTGCCTTCACCTCCGTGTAGCATAGGGCAGGTGGGGGAGTGGAGCGAGAGCGGGAGCAAAGTGAAAGAGTCTGTGAGCCTTAACAAGCTCCAAATAGAAAAAGAACATCATTTTCATTAGGCTGCCAGACAAAGGCAGAGGCCCTGTGTTTTTGAGGAGGTCTGCTGTGTTTGTGCGTGTGTTTCCTTGGGATATGCTTCTTATGCGAGAGCGTGCGTATGATTGTGAGCGGCTCTGTGTGTGAGTGTTTTTCAGGGACTGTCCTCTTTCCTGGCTGCTTTGTCTCTTTTGGTATTGTGCGTTGCTCAGAGAAAGGACTTCCTGGTCAATAGGGAGTAGAGTACCGTGAACTCGACAGCCCCCAAAACACTACACACACACACAGAGACAGACTCAGACCCTTCTCAGCAGGCCGGAAAGCTGAGAGAGACGCAGGATGGTGCATTTGTGGGGAGGACTTGTTGCTAGGTGACTGACAGACAAGTGCTCAAGTCAGGGCCCGGTTTTTAAAGCTAAAACCTGTCTTTCGAAAATGTTTAACTGATTAAATAGATTCACAGGAAAACACAGAAGCAGAATATTACGAGGGTCATCGCTGCTGTATTCATTTCATTTGTTACTGAAGTGATTCTGAATGAAAGCTCGATCTCTATTCACATATATTTGTCCCAGGCAAACCTCTATTCATATCTCTATTGTCGTGCTAGCTCCATATCTCCAGATTATTTATTAATTTTTAAAAATTCTATTTTATCTGTTTGTTTTTTCATTTCATTTATTTTTTCATTTACTATGTTAACTGTAGTTAAAAATAACAAAGGTTAAACAGCGGTATACTAAACTTATCAGCAAGCTCATGAAGCCACAGCATGAACAAGTTTTTATTTTAGAGGCATGACTGTCATTCCTGTCTTTGTGGTCCAAGTCACTACCCTACCTTTTAAAAGTTTGGGGTTGGAAATATTTAATGTTTTTGAAAGAAGTCTTTTATACTCACCAAGGCTCTGTTTATTTGATCAAAACAGTCAAATCAGTAATATGAAATATTACTACAATGTAAAATTTATAACCGGTCGTTTACTCTTTGGGTGGCAAAGTAAAAAAAAATTTTATTAGTCGTCTATAACACATTCCCTCAGAAATCATTATAATATGTTGTTATAATGTAAAAATAGTTGTGCTGTTTAGTATTTTTGTGGAAATTTAGATATTTTTTAAATATCGTTTGATGAACACAAAGTTCAAAAGCATATAAGTTTTTTTACTGCCACCTCACTTAGTAAAAGTATTAATTTCTAAATAAATAAATAAATAAATAAATATATATATATATATATATATGTATATATATATATATGTGCATATATCTTATTTAATCAAAACTTTTAAACTGTGTCCTTTTTAAATCCAGAGACAGATGGGGGCCAAAACAGGAAGGTAATAACATTTATATTTGATAGATTTTAATTATTTTTTTGTATAATTTGCTTTTTACTTAATTTAATGTGTGTGTGTGTGTGTGTGTGTTGGGATTTGTGGTTTACGAGGATGTGTATAATGACATAGGTACTACTACGTAAACATGGTTTATGAGGACACTTCCTGTGTCCCCGTAAAACAAACGCTTAGAAAACATACTAAACAATGTTTGATGAACTTCAAAAATGGTACACAGTTTCCTGTAAGGGGTAGGTTTAGGTGTAGGGTCAGTGTAGGACAATACCACGTACAGTTTGTACAGTATAAAAACCATTACGCCTATGGAGAGTCCCCGTAAACCACAAATGCAAGTATGTGTGTGTGTGTGTGTGTGTGTGTGAAATTCATTCATATTACGACCATTCATTTTCTCATCATCGTTGTCTTTTTTTCTCACTTTCTTGCTTTTCATGTGAGTCAGTTTAAAAAATAATATCATTGTCTCAGCAGAAGTCAATGGAAAGTCTCCGCCAAGACACAAACACAAACATGCGTATTTTGGGGTAATGGCATTATTAATTGATTGCTGAACTTTAAAATAACCCCATAACAGATGGCTTTGTCTTTTTAGCTGATTAGCTAAAAAGATTAACCTGTATTTCTTTACGAGGATAAACTGTCTTGGACAAACTCACTCAACTAAAGACCAACCCTCTAGGAGAGCTACCGAGAGTGAGACCGAGAAAAGCTAAATCTAGTACGTTGTTCTTTTGCTCCAGGGCTTAAGGCTTGATCTCAGATTTATGAGTCACTCACTGCAAGAGTATCACAGTGCAGCACCATCCTCTGACTGCACTCAGAGGACAGAGAGCAGACGATCAGAAGACCTAGTGCAGCCACACGCCACATTTACTCACTGCTGTGTGTGTGTGTGTGTGTGTGTGTGTGCGTGCCTGCTGGGAGTCAAAGTGAGATGACTCTCTGCTGTCACTAGTTGTCAGAATCACTGCATCATCACTGCCACACACACACACACATGTAATTTTCTTAGAAAGATGACCTGTTTCTCTTTGTCTCTTCTCCTTTAGCTCAGTAATTTGGACACATACCTGTCACCAATGACCAGTGAATGATCTGCCTTGAGACAACCAAGTCTGTGTGGCTCTCCAGCACACACTCATGCAGTTCCCAGATCTTTCTCATGAAAATCAAAAGTGTCAGATTGACATTTGACATACGCCCTGAGTACAGAGATCACGCATCCTCCTGACACACACACGGCTGACCTTGTCATCAACACACACACACGCACAGTCTCTAAGCCGTGTAGCTGAGCTCATTCAGCAAAAGAAAAGTCTGTTTTTCTACTATCAGAAGGCATTCAGATTATTTATTTCTCTGAAAAGCACACCAGCATCAGACATCCATATGTCTGACTGTTATGTTGCTCCTGTTTAAACAAATGTGTTATTTTAGAGATCATAGTGCAATGACTGATCAGCATGTTTCTGGATATTTCATCTTTGATTAATGTTAACTATTACATATGTAATATTGTTTTTATTGTTTTATATAATTTTATTTAGCCGTTTTATTTTCATGTGCCGTTTAGAGGAAGTTCTGTCCAAAGCTTTTAGATAAAGAAAAATAATAAAAAAGCATATTAGTATACAATCATATTCTAATTTATAATTTATTTTATTATTATTGAACTTTACATCTCCTATGGCTTTATTTCTTACGTTCAATTTATTATTTTTATTTTTGAAAGTTTTTACTGAAAACCGGCATAAAAATAGGCTACAATAATAGAAAAACATGGGGGGAAATATTCATATAATGTTACAGCAGTCCATAGAAACTGTTCAAACATATTTTTTTATAGATTATATATGCATCAGATGGTCTGCATTATTGCATTAAAACGTAACTGATATCTTTAGCATTACTGTTTAAACACTAGCCTATTGTGTTCTGAATTTTAATTTTGTTTCTATACAAGTGTAATACAAATACAAAAAATATCTTGCCTAAATTCATTAATTTAATCGAATCATGCATTTTAGTCTATTAGAATTCAAAACCTCCCTTAGATAAATAAGATATAAAGATTTGAAGACCCCAAACGTCAGCATAAGTCATCCAAGCATTATGACTGAGCAGTGGTTTTTAGATCGGGGTAAGTGGAGCTTCTCCAGCACTGGTGTTTCTGGTTGCTAGGTAACAGTTAATGTAGACCAAAAATGGCTGTCTCATTTGTGTCTGTGATGGACTAGATATTGCATTGTGGGGTTTAAAAGCCAAGGTTTGTTGTTTTGTCTGTGTTTAATTTCTGTAATGCAAATCAGAATGCTAAAAGGGGGATTCCAGCATTAGATAGCAACATTGGTGACTGTTGTGCATTGTTTGTGACACTTTCTGCTGTATCCAGACTTCACACATGAAGGTGTCTATGTTTGTGTCTGCCTTTTGAGTATGTGTTACATGCATAGTCATGGGGTCTATATTATTTCGCAATTATGTTGCTCCAATATATCTAAAAGCATACGACTGTTAAAAAAATTACAAACTGAATGATAAAAAAATAAACCGGATGTCTGAGGGATCCTGTTGTGTTATCCCTGTCCTGCTGCTGGATAACAGAGACAGAGAGAGAGGGAGCAGTATAAGCCAGAAGGGTCATAGGATAAGAGGTCTTCTCTGTTACCACAAATCCCAGATTACATCCAAACGGGACAATGCCATGGCTGGACACCGATCTGTCATAAAGACACGCCCACACACTCACAGAGGTCTGTAACTCATCAGGGTTGTGTATGTACTAAAGCAAGCAAAGACTTTATTTAATTGAATCCCTCATTCGTTTGCTATTATCTGGGCCAGTGGAGTATTAGCAAGCCACTCCAGCTCTGCCAGACATGATATCTTAATTAGAATGTAAATCCCTGGCCTATAGGAGTCATCCAGCGTTTGGCCTCAACCAGCTGAGAGTGGATGGCATTTCTCTAATGTGTGCATGCGTGCTTTCTGTCTAAAGCAAAGCACTGTTTGACAGCGAGAACATGGTTTCAAAAGGCCTCTGGTATGCAGAATGGTGGTAGTAATAATATGTACCATGTCCTAAAATGTAATTTATTCCTGTTATGCAAAGCTGGATTTGCAGTCGTCTTCAGTGTCATATGAGCCTTTAGATACCTCAAGAAAAATGTTAATTATTACCGCTAATAATTATTATTGCTGCTTAATATTTTGGTGGAATTTTTTTCATGATGAATAGAAAGAACAGCATTTATTTTAAATATATTATTAAAAAAACAAACAAAAAAAAAAAACAATGTAAATGTCTTTCCTGTCACCTTGCTGAATAAAAGTATTTATTTTAAAGCATTTTTGAAATGGTTGTGCTGCCTAATATTGTTTTGGAAACCATGATTAATTACTTTGATGAACAGACAGCTCAAAAGAGCAGTATTTGTTTGAAATGTAAATATTTTGGAACATTATAAATGTATTTACTGTCACTTTAGATCAATGTAATGCATTAGTAAAAGTATTGTTTTAAAAAATATTTGTCTGAATCTAGTAGAGTTTCTCTCCTGAACTGATGCATCTTGAATGAAGAAGAGTTTCGATCTGCACTGCAGCAGGCTCTAACGGCCAGCCTGTTTACATACAGTTATAATATGCAATAATCTCTTAGCATTGTTAAAATAAAAATTAGAATCCATAACACAGACAATGTTGCATTATGTGTAAAGCATGAAAATAAGTAAATCATGGTTATATCTAATAATTATGCCACTGTAAAAAGATGCTAAAAGCAATATGTCTTTATGTGGTTGGCCAGACTGCAACACTAACCTGTTGCTTATTCAAGTAATTTCATCTTCTCTTGTGAAGAGGTTAGATAAAGGCCTGTATTTAGAATTCTTGCTTTTGGGTTCAGCTTTGCAAATTTCTCTGAGAACTGCCCTAAATACACCTAGAAGATTTCCTGAAGACAACTGAGGAGCTAGTACCTCAGGGATCACAGGGATGGTAAAACTGCATGTGTATATACCTTTCTTCTGCACATCAGTATAGACAAGCTTCTTAGAACTAATACTCTGACATTGTGCAAAAAAATAATCTGGTCAGGTATAATGAATGTCTATTTTATATGTTATATCTTTTATGTTATTTATGTTATATTATTGGTTTTAAATATTTCTGTATCTAAATGGTAGAAAGAACATGGCTCTAGCAAAACCAAGGTCATGGGTTTGATGCAGGGAACAGACTAGGCCTGTATCTTAAATGCAACGTTCCTTGAATGACACTTTAGACAAAAGCATCAGCTAAATGCAAACATGTGACTATTTTTTTTGGTGAATGCAAAGTTATAACTTTATTTCGGTGCTTAAAAAATGAAGAAGCCTGATTTGTGTATCACTGTGTCAGAGAACAAGCACATAACAGAACTCTTTGTATGAGTGTCACTTCTTATCTTTACTCTCTCTCTTTCGCTCTCAGTCGTTCAGGGATAGCGGTGTCAGGCATTACATTATGTGCGCAATCCTTATTATTCAGCTCGTACACGCTCCGGGCGCGCGCATCGCCGCTAAAGTTAAGGAGCCCAAGCAAAAGCGAGTGTCTACCTTTTATTTCCGCGATAACTACCGTGCCTAAATATCTCATTTTGTTTTTAAGCAGAGACAATTGATGTTTGAAAACAATTTGACCATCTCAAATGAAGGTTATTTGAAGAGTAATGGATTGTTTGACAACACAACTTCCCCCTACAACCTCTCTTATAAAGTTCATGTTTTAAAAGTGATTATTTATTATTTATAAGTGTCTTGGAATGATATCAAAAGCCATCTATTATTTACTGGGTGACTTAGAAGAAAAATATTCCCTGTGTTGAGGTTACAGTATGTCATAGTGTATGAAAAATTTACAGAATTGTGAATATTTCAGCACCGCTGCTTATCCAACGGTTTTCCCAAATCTCGTCTCCAAGGCGCATACGCATGGGGTCGCAAATCCTTTGTTTTTAGTTATTTTAATGGTCGGCGTTAAAAACTGTAATGAGGTGGATTAAACTGACGCTTTAATCGTCTTACTGTGTCTACCTCTCATTATGGCCAACTGTCAGGCCATTACTGTATGGCGTTAACCTGCTCGAACCTATGGATAATTGATTAACATTGTTGCCAAACACTCTAAGATCCTCCGTCTGGATTAAAATAGGCTGGATATCTTTGTGTGGTCTATTTTTGACTAGCTGTCTTTCTGATATGACTGTGCTCAGTTGCTTTACAGTACAAAAAAAGGTTATTGCGTAAAGAGAAAGTTATTGTATAATAATAACATTTGGTCCATTGCATTGGTTTCCTATCATACATAATATCCGTCTAGGATGCCAGTTTTAACACGTTACACGCGTGCATAATTTTTATTAGTATTTATGGTGTATTAAGATGTGCGCATTCTGATTCCGAGACGCATCAGCTCCTTATTGCTAAGACAATAGAAAAACAAGTTTGAACCTGCCTGGATCAGTCTTCATATAAAACATTCAAAAGCACTTTTAGTTGAACTTGTGTATCTGTGAACACCTCTATGAACCACCTATCATTTAAGCGTGCACAAGACGAACTGCTTGATTTTAAAACAGAGGACAGGTATACTGAAAACTGGACCTACTTACCAGCATAGCCTATCCATACGCATCATTTGTAATGTTTGGGTTGAAGTTGTGAGTTATTGCTGCAGCACAAGGTGTGTTAACAGTGGTGCCAATTCATCCTGATATTCATGGGAATGAAAATGGGAGTTTCATGCATGACAAGATGTGCTACCCACATTTTCAGCACATTTGTTTTATCTTCCTGACGAAATGGGCATGTTGTCATTTTTAACAGCTTATGGCCATGGGTCAATTTATTTCTTTGTGTGGAATAGTAGGTTATTGCATGTCGCATGACATTTTCATTTTTGTTTTATTATTTTTCTTTTTTAAATGAGAGCATTTTTTTCATTACAATTATTTTTTAAAGTCTAGTTATATAGTGATCACGTTTGACACTTTATTTCATGCAGAAACCTCACAGATATGTAATATCTTCATTTGGAGGGACGGTTTCGAAGGATATACGTATATAAGTTTTTATTTATTTTTTATTTTTTAGATTTAGTTTTTAAAAGGTCTTTCAAAGGTGTAACTTCTGAATAGGCAATCATTTGTAATTATTTATACTGCAAATGCTTTTGAGAAAGTCTTACTAATGTCTTTCAGTGCGTTCTGTATTTTAACAGACACTCTTTCCTATCGTTTTATCGACGACTCAGAGGGGGTTGCTTCCAGATTTCTGGCAAATGACAACATTACATTCACCGTCTCTGAGCACAAACGTAAAGGTCAAAACGACGCTTTGACGTTTTCAGTGAAAGGCGCTGTTGCGCGCTGGGTGGTGCTGAAATCTGGTGCGCTTCACGCGTGATTGGCAAACCTGACAGTGACTGACGTGTGTCCATGGCAACCAGGCGGCCAATCTGACAAGTCCAATAGAATATCGGCAGCAGGGGCTAAATGTTCTTTTATTTTGCTCCTCAGAAAACACCTTGCTTCCAGTTTTTTATGCTCAGACTCAATCAAAGAAGAGATTTTGCCGTTCAGGCTGCTTGAGCCTGCCGCACGGCATCGCTCCTCAGCTCGTTTTGAGACACGGCTGTTAACTTTTGCCGTTTTCTGACAGACTCGCTGAACAAAAAGACGGGCGAGACAGTCGAGGAGCAACACCAGACAGGAGGACCAAAAGAAGAAAGAGATTGCAGTCTCCATGTTCCAGCTACCCATCTTGAATTTCAGCCCCCAGCAGGTCGCGGGGGTCTGCGAGACGCTCGAGGAGAGCGGCGACGTGGAGAGGCTCGGCCGCTTCCTCTGGTCACTACCCGTGGCGCCGTCCGCCTGTGAAGTCCTCGGAAAGAACGAGTCTGTCCTGCGCGCGCGGGCGGTCGTGGCCTTTCATGCGGGAAACTTTCGCGAGCTCTACCACATACTCGAGAACCACAAATTCACTAAGGACTCACACGCGAAGCTGCAGGCGCTCTGGCTCGAGGCGCACTACCAGGAGGCTGAGAAACTCCGTGGGCGTCCCTTAGGACCCGTGGACAAGTACCGCGTCCGAAAGAAGTTTCCACTGCCTCGGACCATATGGGACGGCGAGCAGAAAACGCACTGCTTCAAGGAGAGGACGCGGCATCTTTTGAGAGAGTGGTACCTGCAGGACCCTTACCCGAACCCGAGCAAAAAAAGAGAGCTGGCGCAGGCGACTGGACTCACACCCACACAAGTGGGCAACTGGTTTAAAAACCGGAGACAGAGAGATCGAGCAGCAGCGGCCAAGAACAGGTACAGAAATAAAGGCGCTAAGCCATGTTTTCTTTTATTTTTTATACTCTCATTATCTTTTTTAATGTTTTTTTAATCTTGAAAAATCTTTGGAGTTTCTTGCGTAATTTAACATCCAATCAGTTAGTTATTGGTAAAGCTTCTTTTGTTCACATATTACCAAAATGTACTATTATAAAAATACTACACAATACATATTATAACAAATATAAATATTTACTCAGGAAGCTTAAACACATAAAATTTACAACATGCTTTAAATTGTGTAATGTTTTGTTTTATGCTGCTTGCTATAAGTTATATTTCTATCAAAAAATTTTGTTGTACTGCCCAAGACAATATGTTGCCTTCAGTTTTTGTGTTTAGAATTAACATGTAGTACTGAAACTAAATTAATGCTAGAAGAAAAGTTTACGCCTAAACAGTCACTATTTGATTTTAGCTCATGCAAACACCTCACATCTACAGAGTTTTGTAGTGTCCCGCACTCAAATAAGGTTCGTTCAATAAATTATGCCTAGATAGTTCAATCTTCATCCAAGATTGTTTGTCCAGATATTTCCTTAATATAGAGACTTGAGGTCATTTCTTCAATATCTACTGTCTCCACTGTAAATATTAAGGTCAATCCTCATTGACATTTTGTCTCGTTTCACCCCTGCAGGCTACAGCAGCAGGTTCTGTCCGGTGGCTCGGTCCGATCGCTGGGGGACGATGACACCACAGTGGACCGCCTGGGGCCCGCCTCAAGCCCAGAAGTCAGTCTCTCGAACAAGGCCGCCACCTCCGCCATCTCCATCACCTCCAGCGACAGTGAATGTGACATCTAAAGTGACAGGCTTTAAAAGAGCAAACAGGAGAACTGTAAGAGACAATCTTAACAACAACAAAACTTTAGTGCCTGCAACCGGCCCAGAGAGAGAGAGAGAGAGCCTAAAATGAAGAATGGAAAAAGCATAACAATTTCATTTTCCATCCGTTTCCATGCGCAGTGCTTCTCATAAGGACAGGTGGGAGTTTTCGAAAAATCTTCAATGTCTGAGGGCCGAACTTATTGTTGTATGTGTGCGTGCTTTATCATGAAAAGACTGAATAATGTTTTAATGATCACTTGTCTTTTTTAATATATAAACGATGTTTATTTACTTATTTAAAATATAATCGGGCCCTAGGCCCTTTATTTGTGTGCTTTTTTATTATCATTTTTGTTGTGCGTAATGCTGCGCGTCGTGAAATTTCTGGGGGGGGAAATAACAACCATGATTTAAAAAATAAAATAAAATCACTGTTGAAATAAGTAACGATCGCAAATCCACCACGGTATTTTCTGTACATTTATTCCAGTGCTTCCGTTGTAAAATTGAGCCATTTTTTAATTTTTATTTAATGTGTCTACCCGAAAGTAAAAAATGTAAATGTTATATTTTGAAGAACAGATTTAGAACAGACGGGGATCAAATATGTTGCATGTTTTAATGCCTCTCTGCGAGCTCAATCTCTCTCACACTCGAGCAGTAATTGGCTAAAATGCTTCGCGTGGTGTAATGCGCTCTGACAGCGCAGGGTCAGCGAAAGGCCGAGACTCTCTCCCGGATGTCAACACAACCCAAGCTGTGATCTCCTATTTAAACAGAACCTTCTAGTGGCCCAAGCAAGCTGCAGGAAATTCATTTGTCAAAGGGGGTTGATAAATGAAATGTCTTTCGTTTTACTGTAATTTTGTCTCGATTCAAAATTGTTTAGCCTATTTATTTAATATGTAATTCACAACGACTATAATTCACATGTGGCTAATCTAGTGGGTTAATACCTTGTGGCATTAAGATTTACCTAAATCGATTGTGAGACTATAATCATCACAACTTAGTGCTTAATATTTTTCAAATATTTTTTGTAATTAGTTATAAATTATATAGCCTATATAATTAACCTTCTTTGTCAAGTGTCAGAGAAAAATTAAGACTTTTATATCCTTCCAAATTGTTATTTTTATTTTAAATGTTTGTAAATTTTTCATGATATTTTAAAAGCACGGCGACGCTATATTCTTAACGCTCAAATCAACTTAAGTTGTTTATGTCGCAAATGAGCGAATTGGAGCAGAAACACTGCGCCTCTGTTTCCCAACTGCCTGAAAGGTTCACGGCGCGCACCTGGGTTTAACCCGCGCCATTCATTAACGCTCCCAATAAAAAGCACAAGCTGTATTTTTCAATCTTCTTTCAGCCTGAACAACAGCGGGGCCAAACCAAGTGTTCCTTCCTAGAAAAAGGAGAAAATAGGAGCCAAAGCAAGGGAAGGGAAAGGAGCACGGCTTTATTTAAACACTGGATAGAGAATGGTGGAAAATTTCCGTTTCTTTTGAACGCTGGGGAGTGCAGGGTGGGACGATGAAAAAGTCTTTTTAGCAGTCAATAAGGTTGTCAAATTGGTCAACGGTAATCAGCACTAATGACGAGTTGGAGAGGGCCGAGCTAACAAAGAAGTACCCCGCCTTCCTCTCCCCAAAGCCTCAGCATGAAAACTGTCCGCCCGGGTTGCCAGAGGTATACAGAAACCCAGACTTTTTTTTATTTAGGTGAGCGAGTGTGTGGCGTTCTGAGGCATTTATTAGAAGAGTTTGATGTCTACATATATGGTTCTAAAAATAATATTAAACCTAAATTTTACATCACATGTAAATTGATGCCACAAAGTGCGTGAGAATTAAGTTACTCGGGAACTAAAAACCGAATACGTTTATCGTTTTACAAGTGGACGGAAATTGCTCAAACAAGCCTTAAAGCCTATTTTAAAGAACATGGGTTTGAAAGAATGTGTATACACATTAATTCATATACCTATTATTGCTTTCTGCCGCCTGTAGGGTAGATTATAAAAAATAAAAAAAGAGTCTGCTAATTTCAAATCTATCTATTTGCTTTGTCAGTGTGTACAGACTGTGAATGGAGCTCAATTTACAACTGCATTTTTTAATCAAAACAATACAAACAACTTGCCTACTTTAGGCAAACAGCAAACATCTATTACAATTTTCAAAAAAAGAAAGAAAAAGAAAAAAAGAACGTACCTAGCTAAGTTTTTTAAATGCAAATGCACTCTTTTACACTGATACAGTGGTTTAATCGCTCCACATATACCTCCGGTTTCACGGACAAGGCTTAAGCCTAGTCCTAGACTTGACTGAGTCTAAACTGTTTTGACTGAACAAAACTTGCACTGGCTGATCTTAAAATATATCAGTGCTTTTGTTTAGCCTTAAGATCCAAACAAGTAATGTTTTTTATTCATAAAAACTATTTAAATGTCCTAATTGAACTATATGGCTTAATCCTGTCTTAAACTAAACTCTTTCTGTGAAACTGGGCCAGTTTATTAATCCCATTTAAGTCAACACGAAATAAAAACGACTTCTAAGCGAATAAATATAAAACAAACACAATCTTTACCCTTTAGCATACAGCCCTACTACGTTATAGGAAATGTGTTCGTGTGCGTTTGTCTTTGGTCATAAATGCATCCTTACGTTGTAGAATGTGTCTAATGCACATTAGCTTCTTGCGTTTTTATATTTATTCAGGTTTGGATCTTTATCTATTGGCTGCGACCTCTGGTGGTCAAATATGGCGTGGCATGACTCCCAGCTCAGTGGCCTTTTTACCTTTACAGATGCCATCATCACATTGAAACAAAGACCACAAATCAAGAATCATAACAATATGGTCTGTAAAAAAATGTTTATTTACTATAAATTAGTGTTTATGGTGATGCATGGTGTTGGCTAGGCTTTTCTAAAAAAGTAGCCCAGTTCATTATAAAAGTGCCATAATACGAATTATCTGTGAAATATGACCAAGAACGGAGAAAGCTGTTTTTAATAAAGTGTGTTATGGGTAAAATGTTCACCAAAGAAACTACGCTGCTCTAGTTACTTCTGAAAGATTCGGTTGTTTGTGGTATGCAGACTGCACAGGTCTGCATGCTCTGGGTGTCCCAGAAATCCTCACAAGAAAACGTTCTGCTTTGTACGTCTAAACAGCGTTGAAAAAAAGGCGCCATTCAGCACCGCGGACAGCAACACGGACAGGATCTCTCCCCATAATTAACACTTTTCTAGCCTTGCATTTTTTATATTTATTTGAACGGCCGCTATTTTTAATCATATTTTAAATATACTTTATGCACCTAAGCTATCGTAATGCCTGTTCTTAAATAAGATTCTGTCATCATTTACTCATGTATGACGTTCTTTCTTCTGTTCTGTGAACCACTAAAGATTGTCTGCATGTGTAAAGGTTATGATAAATCTCCATCATCATTGATGATCAAATGTAAAGTGCTAAATCAATTTATCTTGAGCAGCCTATTCGGCCACTTTAAAATCAATTACTGAAACTCTGAATCATAATAGAAATTACAGAAATTATTTTTGTGAAAAAGCAGATATCTCGAAACAAAGATGCTAAAATATAACTAATATACATATATATATATATATTTGTTGATTTTTTAACAGTTTGAGAATTACAAATCAAGTTTTCAGGGTTTTTCCACGTCACTCAGAGGTCCTGAACGTTTCATAATTATATAGGCCTGCTCATTTTAAGTTCTTAATGGCAAAAATGTAAGTTTAACTGTCTGTTTCTGCACTGATCATTACAGACAATTCAATAATCTGAGTGTGTTGTCGTCGGTCGTAGTTTGTCACGAATCAAAACTCTATTTCGACAGCGTCCTCGATCTTAACAACTTTCTTTAAAGAAAATGAATGCGAACTGAAATCCATGTGCAATGATCGAGACAACTATTAGAGACAAGTGCTTATTGTTTTGACCGATGGTTGTCTTTACTTGCAGTCTGGAAAAAAATGTAGTAGACAAATACTGTCACATAAGAGCCGTCAGAAAAAAACTAGCATGAGCTTTATTGAAAAGCAATAATGACTCAGTAATTGCTTAGCTTCAGTCTCTTGACAGCTTCTCAATACACTACAGTTTTTGAGCAAGATCGTGCATGATCGTCTCATCTCATTGCTCTTCAGTTAACATGTCGATTAGCAATATGTTTACTGCAGGAACAATCGGTCTAGATCAACCCAGTGATACAGGCACAAAGCTGGTAACTCAAAAACATCTAAGACCACGTGATAACCTTCGTAACCTTACGTCTATGAGTTCTCTGGAGTAACGTAAAGTACACATAATCCTGCAGGTCAACTAAACTTCATACACTCTTCAAATGTGACAATACCAGAATAAGCTACTTGTTATTTTTTATTTAAAACCGATATGTTCAATGAATGCATAGCCTAATCTAGGCCTACACTAGTAAGGCTTAATACAGATAGGCCTAGGCTATCGCATAATTTACATGCTAATACTGGATTGGGGGTGTTTTGTTAATTGAAGACGAATGCTCTGGACATAAACTCTTCATCTTCTAGTAAATGCTGTTTTATTCAACATGTCGACATACCGAGATCACGTAAGTGTCATTCAAATTACCACGCTACTGAAATGTAAACAGATAAGTTAGCGTAAAAAGTTTCTGATGAGAGTTCGTTGATGTTTTTAATAATACACTATCTCGTATCCGTCGCTAGGGGGAGACAAATACTTTACTTTTTAGCATCCTCTTTTTGATAGTAGTTCATATCAAGCCAGTCTACAGCTCATTCTCCAACATCACAACTTTTTTTTTTGCCATTTAGAACCGTATACAAATACACCATTTACAGAAATGCGCGCAACCGCTTTGTAATTGTTGTATATCTTAGGTATTTTTCTTTGCTGTTTTTCAAATGTAGTTTTTCTATCATTGCAGCTATGCATCAAATTACCATTAATAATAGCCTATTACTTTATTTTATAAATTAATATATTTAACTTTTTTCTCTTTTTTTTTTTACTTTTTAACACACAATCTGTTGTTTTCTGTGAAGTAGAAATGTCCAAACGCTTGCTTGTGTTTTGAAGTGTCTAACATTACCACCAGAGGGCAGCAGAGACAAATAACCCTGCAGCCACAGTAATTATGATTCTTTCCAGCTTCTGCTAATGAGATAATGAGTCAAGTCCACAGAGTCAATGAGTTAGCAAAACAAAGTGTACAAGGCATGTGTGATGGTCAAATAAGAGAAGAGTGTGTCTGTCGACTCTCTTAAATCCCCTCCTGTTTTATCAGGAAAATAGATCAGTCTGCTCTGGAAGTCTCTTCATTGAAATTTAAAATGTTGAATAAATTAACAGAGAGAGAATGGACCTTAAATTAAATAACTAGCTACATAATTATTCACAGAAATGTGCACATAGCTAAAGAGTGAAGTAAAAAGAGAAAGAAAGATTAGAGAAACTCTTTTGTAATGCCTGTTGTGTAGTCTGTCCAGTTCTCCCGCTGATATCTGGACATTACCGGAACTCCACAAACAATCTGAATCTAGATCACTGTGATCCAGAGAGAAAATCCAGAGATCCAGAGACAGAAATTGCCACTGGAATGTCAGCCAGCAGCAGCACGCCAGAGAAACCTGGATTATACTACAAGATGAGGGTGTGTGTGTGTCTAAGGTTTTGGACTATATCACACTGATCTCATTGTAGTAATTGTAAAACAGTCCCAATGAAAAACAGGAAGCTATCATATTTCTGTTTTCATTTCCTGAGTTTTTTCTTTAATGGAGCCATCTAGAGTTTTATCCTGTTCCCTCTCTCTCCCTCTCTTGGGAGTGAAACTTTGGCTTAAAGCTTTCAAGTCTGAAAGAGCTGCCAAAATTAATTCTATTTTTTCTTCTTCTTCTTTTTTGACAGGAATTGTTCTTAATGATGCATCTTTTTAATTCAAAGATGCTATAAATAACTGATATTTAAAAACATTTTTTAAAATCTTTTTGTAACATTATTAAATGCATCTATAATTATTATAAGTATTATTATTATTATAGTTGTTGTTATAAAATATTTAAGGGGCGTATACTAAATATAAATTATGATTATAGATAATAAAATAGAATGTGCATAGGAAAGTACATGTTTGGAAAATAAAACAGCTATAATGTATAAGCATTATCTTATCTCTGAGATGTGTGTGTGTGTGTGTGTGTGTGTGTGTGTGTCCTAAAGTAATGTAAGTGAGAAATGGCTGCTTCAGTTTCAGTGACCTTCAGAAAAGTGGATTTCAGAACTGATGTATCGCCCATATCCCTTTCCCACAAACACATGTTAGTCTTTGTCGGGGGTCTGGCTGGTTGAAGTGTTGTCAGGTCCATGCATCATTGGTAACTGAATCCCCCTCTTCTAGCTCTCTTGAGACTCACTTTAAAAGCTCCTTCAGTGCGGCCCCCCTCCCCCAAAAACCCATTTAAGGGTCAGTTTCCTTGAGAGTTCTGGATGAGTGACTACCTGCGCAGGTGAAGCTATCTGACAAGCAGATCCTATTGTGTGAGATTGACTGTCACATTGTACAGGTGGCAAACCAGAAGTATTTCACGGCATTTTGTTTGTGCCAGACAATGGAGGCAGCGCTTCTGACATCAGAATCTAATCATTGCTCTTTGTAGTCCCATCTTTATATATGTATTTTACCGTACAGGTCATAAATTGACAGAAAAAAAAAAATATTTTTACCATTTGCACTTTTTTACATTTCTAACCTTTAAGGATTTAAGATTTAATCAATGGTTTGAGATGTATTGTGTAAAAGTGTAGAGATGCTTTTAGCTTATGTTTTCCCTATAATGTGAAAAAGAAACTTCAATGTGAAAACATAAACAAAACAACAATTAATATTAACACTTTGTTTGGACTTTGAATATCAAGAGATAAAAAAAACTGATTCATAGCCATTTTAAAGTTTTACTCTGTTACCAAACTATGTCCACCAATTGGTTGTCAAAAAAAATATCAAAAGAAACATTTTTCTATTTGGTTTCTTAATTTTTTGGCTTTGCATAAACTACCAATATGAGGATAGCAGATGTAAGGAATGTTTATATGTGCAAAATATAATTAGACTGTTGATTAAAACCACAGCTGACATTCATGCCCAGCATTGGCCTTATTGGTGTAAGAATTCTGGGTTCCTCAGTTTAAGTCAGGCATGATATGATATGTATTACCAATTTTAAAGATATTTAGAAAATTGTCAGTGTTTGTTGGTTTATGTAGGCTATTGTCAAAAGTAACAATGAATAGCCTATTAAATATGAAAATGCCTTTTAAATCTGGATAGATAGATTTTCGGTTATGCAGCACCCCGTGGCTCGAGGCTGGAAGGGTGTCCCCCTCATTCCTGCAATCAAGCCCCTCTAAACCCGGAGAATGGTTTTAATTAGGGCCCGGAAAGCCTCTGCGCTCTCTGTTCAAAACCATTTAGACTGACACGAGACTATCGACGATGTTCTAGAAATGTTCGTTTTCATATGCGGAGCTTGAAATCTATTGTCTATTTAATTCCTCTCTCTTAAAAATATCAGCAAATGTGCGACAAATTCGATTCTTAATCTTTAGTTCTTCCATTTATTTAAAATTTCAGTTTTTAAAAAAACAAATGCTCATTATTATTTTAAATGGGGTTGACAGTGTTTTGAAGTGGTTTTTGTGGACGATGCGTTTCAGTGGCCCACAACAGACATAACAAACAGAGCAGTACTCTCCCTTTTCTCCCTCTGTCTTCATTCTCTCTCATTTTTAAAAATAAAAGTCCGACAGCGTAATGAGCTAATAAATGTTTATCAAACTCAATGCTGCAAGGCTTAAAGTGACTCAGTGTGCCCGATTTTTGACCTTTTTTAATTTTTGTTTTACTGAATAACGGTCAAACAGTCAAACTCGTCCCAGCGCGCAGCCTGGCGCCTCTTGGCGTCTCTCTGCCCTCTGCAAAAAGGCCAGTTTTTCTTGTTGATGTTTCAGGCTTTCTCATTTTTCACGCGCTCATGCCCTCTTCCGGCTTGGACGTGTCACGTGGATTGACATATTTTTATTATTTTGAGCCTTCGTGTTTATTTATTGAAGTTTCCTGATTGTCTTTATTTTGATTAACAGGCTTTTCCACGTCAAAGACAAATCTCAAAACGTTGACTTGACTTTACTTGAGTGTTATATTTGAGCAAAAAAAAAAAAAAAAAAGAAAGAAACAAAGTTTTCACATCCACAGAGTTTAGTTTAAGATGTTTGAAGCCAATGATTTCTCATTAAAAGTCCCTGCTATTCGTAGGCTACTGTCCAATAGAACAATTTCTATAAATTAATCTTTGAGTAAAACATCATAAATTATTAAAGGTTTATGTATCCAACACTGTGAATATTCTTAAATATTGGCCTTACTGGTTTTACAAATTTTACGCACTTGTCCAGTATACCTAAAATTCCCAAAACTCAGAGAAGCTCTCTTGATTTTCTCCCATTTTCCTAATCGTCTGCAAAATAATAGTTTATTTGAGCAAACGTCATGTGCGTCATGAGAATATGCGGTAACGCCGTAAATATTGGTTATGGTTTTAAGTCTCGCCGCTTAAATTATGAACAAGACGTCCTAAGATCCTAAATCCACAAGGCTGGATGTTAGAGATCCCAACAGTGAATCCTGGATCTGATGCGGATGTCCTTGCATGCTGTGCACCGTGTGCTGTGCGCCGAGGCCGGGCATAGGGTACGCGGAAGCCCCGGGATTGTTCATGTTTCCCTGCAGCAGAAGCACGGAGTTGTGCTCGGGGCTCTGCGGCGGAGAGAACTCATCCTCTGAGCTGGACATGAGCGACTTTACTCCGTCGAGCGGAGACCGCTGGCTCTGCTTACCGCCAACGCCGTTGTTCTCGCTGTTTTCTCTGTTGGGCGAATATTACATTGTTAATGTTGACATATTACAGGCCTAGAATTAGGCTACGTAGTAACCTATTAGAAAGTGATAGACTTTAATAGGCGTGTTATGGTTAAACTAGTTTAATTGTACAATAATTATTAAACCTAAACAAAAAACTAATGCTTCATGTTTGCTTTGTTTTTAACACAAGACTGAAAATATCCAACTGTTCACGCACCACCTCGCCTATATGTCAACATGACTGAAAAGATAACTGTCATCACAGATTTACGACAGAGGATTTTAGAGAATATAATTCAAAGTAGCTTAAATCATCACACTTGTTTATATGAACTTTAATATTTAAAATATTAGGCCAATTAAATTACATGAATACAGGACTAAATCATTCTTATTCGTCTTCTGCTCTTGTTTCGTTCTTTAGAACAAAATAGACTTATTTTACAATCCAAGCTTTTATTTTAAAAAAAATTAAAATGTCCAGGCAATATGTAAAGTATTAAATTACAAATATAGTCTACAAATTATAATTTTAGACAGTGTAACTTGATGTTGGTTTAGATTCGTTTTACAATTAGGCTATGATATTTATGATACGTGATTAACGATAAATTCTTCATTATGCTGTTTTTCTCTCTGCAAGTGACTACAAAGATGAACGCTAAATTTGCGCGTTATTTATTTTTATTGATAACGTTTATTTCACGCACCTCAGTTCACTCTCAAAAACGGTAGGCCTTTGTGTAGGCTACCTGTATATATTTTTATTCTTTTGCATTCACATCTCACCTTTCTTTTGCCTCAGCTGCCCGGTCTCTCTGCCTTCTGTTTTTGAACCAGTTGCTGACTTGTGTGGTGGTCAGTCCCGTTGCCTCCGCCAGCTCCCGCTTTTCCCGTGGAGACGGGTAGGGATTGTGCGTGTACCATTCACGCAGCACGCCCCGAGACTTCTCCTTAAAGCAGTAACTGGTCTCCTCACCGTCCCAGATCGTACGGGGCAAAGGGAATTTCCTGCGCACGCGGTATTTGCCCACAGCGCCTAGCGGGCGGCCCCGCAACTTTTCCGCCTCCACGTAGTGCGCCTTCAACCACAGCTGCTGCAGTTTCGGGTGGTTGTGCGCGGAGAACTGGTGGCTCTCCAGGATCTTGTAGAGCTCACGGAAGTTTCCCCGGTGGAAGGCCACCACGGCCTTCGCTTTCAGCACGGATTCGTTCTTGTGGAGGTGGTCACAGGCTGGCAGAGACCAAAGGAAACGTCCGAGCCTCTCCAGGTTTCCACCCTGCTGCAGTACCTCGCAGACGCACGCGACCTGCTCCTGCGTAAAGCCGAAAGAGGGCAAGATTGACATTGCGGCCCGGTGCAATCCACAACGTAATACTCTCCTATTCCGAGGCTCTGTATGTATTCCTTTTAAATGAGTCCTCGGACAAAAACCCCCTTGCCACGTTTATCTCTTGATGCAGCTCCAATTTTGATAACCGGTTGAGTGGCACCACTGTCACCCTCCGGGGTTGCACACTTGAGATTCGGATGCGGATTGTCCTTGTGGATATATGACAGAGAAACCCAGCACAGCGTCATTCCGTGTTTAGCTCGCCCCGGTCTGTTCTGAAACCGGCCAGCAGAGCAGAACTGCATCTACAGATCCGTTCCGTTTCCTCCCCGGAGGGCGGACGTCAAGGCCTGAAACTGGAGACCTTGAACACACACACACACACACACACACACACACACACACACACAAGCACTCACATACTTACACACTGAAGTTGATAGGCTACTAATCAATTATTAAATGATCACAAGCACCTCAAACCTTGCATACTCTACATCGCCTTCCGTTTTTCTTAATATCACAGTTTATATACTTCAACCTATATGTACTTCTGCTTTAGTTAAAGCCATTCTAAATTAATAGGTATTCTTCAATTTATCATGATGACCACTGTGTGCTCCTAATTAGGTGGCATTTTTTACAGCTTGTTAATATGAACAAAAGAAAAGCCTACATGACCTCTTCTGCCACCTGAACTTAGGCCTAAGTCAATGGCCTTGAAAAAGAATAACCAATTAATGAATGGTACCGTCCTAAATCGACATGAATTTGACTTCATTTCAGTTATTTGATGTACTAGATAGTTTATATATAAAAATGTTTGCAGAACCTTATTGAAATATCAAGAACTTCTTTAATCCCTAAAGAACCATACAACACTCAAGAACAATAAAACTGTTATTAAGATTATTTATTTATTTATTGCTGAACGAGCCACTATATATTTTAACTTTTAAATAAATAACTTCATCTTGTTGAAAGCGCACCTCCGTTGGAGCATTTGTTCCGTGTGGTTTTGTAAGCTGGGTCTGAAACACTAAACCGATCCATTAGCGAATAACTTGTGAGCTTGACGAGCTCTTAGTCTCTAGGTCACAGCTCTTTATCTCTGAAGATATCCGTAACATGACACCGGGAAATCCAGCTGGCCCGCCTGAGGTTATTTTATTTTTTGGAAAAATATTCCCCTAATTTTTCTCTATCCGTTTTAGGACGGTCTGAGGATTTTGGACGTCGAATATTCCCTAATGCTAGCCTAATTAATATCTGTGTAATCTTTAATTGTCCTCTCAACATCTGTAAAAACAACCAATCGTGTTCTATCCTCTTTTCTTAATAGTTTATGAATGCCATTGAACAAACATGGTTTACTCAGCAAGCAGATTTTCAGTGAATTTTAAAATAATCTTCCTAATCTACATATTCTACCAGAATCTGAATTGTAGTTCATCCAAGCATCTGCTGAGAACTCAAATGTATAGCTACATAATAGCATTTTATCTTTTTTTTCTTTGCAACGTCACACTTTGCAATCAGCTAAATTAATAATATAAAAAATTGCCTAAAGTTATTAATTGCTTTTATAATTGCACAGTGTAATGTGAACTGCGACCCATTCACGAATTCAGTGCCAATTCTAGCCCTGTGTTTTCACAAATTAATAATAATATTTTTAACAAATAAATGCCTAAAACTATCTCTACTGTCCTGAACAGTTGATGGGCCGATGGCAGCTCAGGTTACGGTAGTGTGTACAGCACAGTGCACCCCCTCCACCCCACAGCAGAGCCTCTACCAGCCCCCAGCACGGCGGCGTGCCCGCTCTCAGATCATGATCATTTCAAGATGTTCAGGACCAACAGAAGCGCGCGCACTCGCACATACGGCCCGACGTTACCAATGGGCTCTTATGTGATGATACAGGGTGAGGACACACACACACACACACAGCATCCTAATAAGTGCAACATAAATGTCACCGTATTTCATGTTAAGTAGTCCGTGCTCCACCACTGTGAAGGTGTAAACTGTTTTCTTTTTACTGAGTGCGTGTTTATGAGTTTTCTGTGAGGTGTAAATGAAAGACTAAGCGGAGGAGAATCCACCGCTAATTAGACGTTGTTGCAGCCGAGAGAGAAAATATTGCGCGTTTATTTTTTAAATAATATTGCCTAATGGAACTTTTACTTTCATTTTAATTCGTTTTTTTTAAATCAAGAATTGGATTGCTGAATGCATTTTAAACATGATTTTGGCTGCATTGGTTTTGTTTTCAGGTCTTTATTTAGATGCAGGGGCGTAGCAACCCTGGGGCACGTAATTAGATGCCAACAAAGTCATACTTACTATAGGCCTTGGTTTAACGTCAAAATGTAGATTATAGTTTATTCTTTTTATTCTTTCACATAAACAGAGATGAGATTATATGAATGGTGTGCTTACAAAATATGCGAAAAAAAAAAAGTCTATATCCTAATCGTTTATTGATAACATTTATTAAAGCACTTAAATTGAAAAGTTTACATGTACTGATTTAAATTCTGAAGAAAAACAAGCCACAACCTGCAGTGATAGCTTCAGTGCACTTTGAATTTAATAACTGATCAATTAATCTAAAGCTCTGCTAATCTAAATTAGATTAAAAATAGGCCTACAGAAATAAGATGAAAAACAAAAAAGTTGTGACAATTATACTTTTTTTTTTTACAAAGCGGAATACAAGCAGCTTAAAAAAGGTTTGAGTAGCCTAATTAAATTATTCTAAAAAAACAATTATTAGATGAATTATTTAAAAAGGATCAATAACAATAATTTTCTCTCTCTCGTGTTCATATGCAAACATATATAAATGCAAAATAATGCAAATCCAAACTTGTCTGCAAGACTCAAAGTGTCATATTTTTGTGCTACAGGAAGAGGGCGCCAGTCAGTATCATCGAACTGTTTTTTCCATAAACGGACAAATAATCAATCTCACCCTCAAAATATGATCTATTTCATACTCCTGTTCTGTTAAGGTTCTTTAATTTTGTCTTGTTCTTATCTTCTTCTACGCAGCGCAGATGTTGTTCCAGATCAGAATCTGGAACAAGAAGATAAAATGCCATTGAATAAATCGAAGAGTAATGTCTGTCCTGCATTCTGAATAAGTGGTGTGTGTGGCCTTTAAGAAGAAGTAATGAAAAAAACAGTTGTGCTCTCTCCCTCTGTGGTCCAATTTCACCAGGGGGCATAGATTAACCCCACGAATGTGTGTGTGTGTGTGTGTGTGTGTTTCACTGAAATCCTTGCATATTTTCTTAATTTTAACAACCTGTGTCATTCAACTACACACACACATTTAGGTGATGACATGTACTTTACACTTTCACAAATTGATTTAAATTAGAAGTACTCCAGACTAACCATACCCCTATAAGAAATGCTTTTGCATTCTTTTGAATTGTTGTACAGTTGAATTGCATCTGTTTGCAGAAATACTGTGTTTAGCAATATTAGTACTAGTGGTCTGGACCAAACTTTCTCCAAAGCAGACATACCTAAGAAATTATGTAAGGCTGTAGAGTTCAAAGTTCAGTAAAGATGAATGACAGCCTCATATCCCAGAAGGCAAAGAATGAAAGTTTGATAACACAGTTTGTTATTATTTGCTTATATAAATTATGTTTATAAGTTAGAATTCAAGTTCAACTTTTTATTTAGTTTAATGGCATTTGTCCTGGAACTGATCTGTTCAGTGCAAACTTTAGACTTCAAACTAAGGAAAAATGCTTTAAATAAACACAAGTATTCTAGTATATCTGATACTCTGCATTTATATTTGACATTCACATTTACAAATCTTACACATTAGGTCTGTTTCAAATACATAATCAAACCCTTACCAGTAAATGAAACACACACACACACAGGTATGAAACACAGCTGAGGAGCAGCGTGTGCCCTTTGACCTCTCATTAGTGGGGGCATGGGGGTTCAGGTTACAAATCCAGCTCTGTTTGCTATTCAGGGTTAAGTCCCCCGCATTTCAAACCCCCAAAGGTGAGAGGTCATAGTTTTTAATAAGGCTCAGTTTGAGAGGTTCATATTTTTTTATTACTGTCTCAGTGTGAGGTATGTGGTTTCGATCACCATCACGCTTTTTTATTTGCACATTATGACTTAAAACCATTGCACGGTATCAAAATCAGCACATATACATTTTTGCAGACACTCCTGTCTTTCAAAGCGTTAATTTTTTGAGCTGGTGTTATCTGATACCTGGCTGTCTCCATTGGCAACCCGGTCACCTAGGCTGGTTGAGAACAGGTGACAATGCTCTTATTTCCTTTTCTCTCTCTTGTTCTATTGTCCTGTCCTGGTTTTCCCTACTTGGTGAGAGGAGTCATGAATTACAAGGCAAAACAACTCCCAGCAATATTGCTGAGATGATGGTATATTCAGATTTGTTTGGCATCCAAACTAGGTCCCTCAGCTAAATTTCAGAGAAAATCTTTCTCGGTTGGTTAGCTTAAGTTTTTGTGGTATTTAAAGAGAAATAGTTCAGCCAGAAATGAGAATTTGCTGAAAAGTACTCACCCTCAGGCCATCCAAGATGTCAGTGACAACAGAAAACAGATTTGCAGAAATTTTACACTTCATCACTTGCTTTCCAACGGATCCTCTGCAGTGTATGAGTGCCGTCAGAATGAGAGTCCAAACAGTGAATACAAACATCCCAATAATCCACAATTGATTGATTATTTCACTTTTGTGATGTGAAAAGTAGTTTATTTGTAATAAACAAATCCATCAATAAGACATTTTTAACTTGCTTTCAACTAAAATGAATCCTCTATTTATAGTAAAAAAGCCATCTTGTCTGAATCGGGAGAGAAATATGCATAGATCAAACACCATTTACAAGTGAAAACCGTTCTAAACATCCATGTCAGTGGATTTTGATGTGAGAGAACAATAAGACATTTTGACCATAAGCAACAATTTAAAGTTAAAACTCCTTAATGATGGATTGTTTCTTATAAATGCCCATCTTTTGACTTCAAAAGACATTACTTGATGGACTGGAGTCATGTGAATAACTTCTGGAATATTGTGAATATTGTTTTTGTCAGCTGTTTGAACGTCTGACGGCACCCATTCACTGTAGAGGATCTTTTGGTCAACAATTATACTGTAATTCAAAATTTCTCCAAATCTGTTCCGATGAAGAAATAAACAGCGTTTGAGATTCACACAACGCCTGTCAGTGCCATCTATATCAGTCTTTTACAAATCAGAGTGAATTTCTCTGTCTGTTTCTCTACCTCCTTCTGGACCCCCCTAACAGGAGACGGCAGGGCCTCCAGAAATCGCCCTCCTGTTTATTTGAATTTAGAGTCTGAGACAAGACCAGCTTGCTAACAAGCTCCAGACCACCAGGCATGTGCAAACGATCACCGCTGATTTTCCAGCACCCGGTCTGGCCTTTCTGTATCAGGTCTCTGCTTCCCTCCCCTCCCTGGCTACTTAAATCTTTTTATTTGCATGTTTCCTGTCCGTCTGAATATTTAACATCCACTGCAGACATAACATGAAAACGCAAACAAATCTATGTTCAAAAGTTTACAAGACCTCTCAGTCATGAATGAAATCACTCGAATGAGGCTGTTTTCCAGCATAAATATTTAATGAATCACTTTTTGTGCTTCCCATTTATTTATTTTTTTAGAAAAATACATAACTTTAACATTTTTGTTCATGCTAAAATATTATTCACAAGGCTGTTTTGCATTTTGCTCATGTATTTAGCTCATTTCACACCTATATCTTTTTCATTTCTGACAATCCTGTAAGAGACTTTTCATTCATTTCTAAAAGTAATTTCTCATTTCAGAATGGTTGCATAGCTTTCATCATGGAGTTAAATACTGCAGATGTCAAACCAGCACCAATAAAAATAATAATAAAAAAAAGACAGGCAACCTGAAGACCAACCAAATGTTGACCCTTACAAAAAACAAACTACTGTAACCAAAAACACACACTCTTCCTTATACAAACATACAGTTCACTCACACACACAATCGTACAAAGTTTTTTCACATTAACAACTGTACTGACATGTTTTAATATACTGTACATTAAAATACAAGATGTTTTTAGTTTAATCTACAGTATATATTAAAAAAAGATATTTTGCTTATTGCTTTTTAAGTGATATTAGTTTTGACAGCAAATTCTCATTGTATGCTTACAGCGATGGATCACTGTAAAACACAGAAAAAAATATTTCACCCATATTTCTCTCTGAAAACTGTTCAAATGAAACAAGTATCTCTTAGCATATTTTGTGCACAGATAATACCCTAATCTTTCTGTTAAAGCACGTGACATGTGACAAGCCTTCGATTACCAACCACCATTCTGACTCATCCCTTAATTTGTATAAGCAAACATTGTGCATTTGTATTTATATTTGTATTGCCTACAATACAAATCATTTGCATATCATTATTACTAAAGCAATTTGAAGCTGCAGGCAATGTAATGACAAAAAGATTGTCACAGATTTGTAATTTTTAAAATGTATGTGAATAAAGTGTGTCTGTGCATGTGTGTTTCTATAGGGAGGTGACCTTTAAGGTCTGACTCGGATAACACATGACCAGACGTCCACCTGTTTGCTAAACTCAACTCTTCTTGGCAGAAACTAGCAGGTGACCCTCATAAAACACACACATACGTCCACACTTCCCTCATGTGAAAAGAGAGCTGTCTGGTACTTGTAGTTCAGAAATGCATGTAAACACTCCAAATATTATAAAATGATTGATGGAAGGAATATATAGGCCTGGAGGAAATATGCGGGGGGAAAAAAATATTCTTCTATATATCAGGGGTTTTCAAACTTTTTGACTCCAAAAATATAAAAGGCAGCTATATATGTTTATGTATAAAGACCCAATTTCTCCTGTGAATAAGAAAAATATGTGTCTTTAAAATGTTATTTAAGATGCTTTGTTTCCTTTTTCTTCATATCAATTTTGTTAGATGTAGAGAGACAAAGAAAAAAAAATATTAGAAATACAAAACAATAAAATAAAATAAAACTTTTTATTAATCTCTGGATTTTCAGGCAGAATGAAATGATAATAATGTCATGTCTATGGACCTTTCTTGAGCACCTCTGGTTTGAAAACCCCTGTTAAACGTATAGGCTATAACTGAAAAGGTACCTGTGTGTGGAAATAGAAAGAAAGAGGGAAAAATACACTTTCAAAAACTGTGTTCTCCAAATATGACTTTGCATAGATTCTCCAAACCAAACTGGAGTCAAACCAAGTGACAGATTCACCAAAATAATTTAATACTTAAAAAAACATCAAAACATTCAGAGACTGAAAACATAAAAAAAACTCAATCAATATTTCAAAATAATATTGTGATTTTACCTCCACTTAAAATCAAAGGTCGGTCATCTCTTCCCTTATGTGCACTGTTTTTAGTTTTGTGAGTTGTCTTTCCCCTTCATCTTCCATTTCTCTTATCTCACCCTTTTCTCCCTCTGAAACCGCACATAGAAAGTCTCCATTTAGGTTTGAGGTCATGTGGGCTTCATGACCTCCAAACTCACCAGTAAGGTCCGTTTGGGCCACTGTGAGAGTGGTGTAGTCTTGGGTGGTAGTGTTAAGTGAGGTTGGGGAGCTGTGGGTAGGGTCAGGACTGTAACCCAGGTGGTAAAGGTAACCAGTGGCAGTCTCCATAGGTTCCTTCTTCACAGCAGATAGAGTGTGTACACTAGCCAGGCTGTAGAGTGCTGGGCTGGGCTCAAGAGAGGTTAGCTGCAGCCTGTCCTGCTCTTCCACCTGGTTGTGGCACAGAGAGGCGGAACCAGGAGAACTGCCATCAACAATGCCTGACAGATGACAGAAAGAGGATGGAGAAATGTCAGAAAATGAGAGAGAGAATAAAGCTCTTAAACGTTTTTGTAGTACACTCTTAAAAATAAAGGTGCTTCACGATGCCATAGTAGAACCTTTTTTTGCCAAAATGATTCCGTAAAGAAGCTTTAACATCTGAAGAACCGTTGTGTTTCACGAAAGTGATTTCCAGTGATTTCCGTCATCTTGACTACAGAGACCGTCTCTGCATTTGATAAATAAAGTTTAATTCTCGTCAT
>JAUCNO010001053.1:5371754-5411076 GCA_032353835.1 Enteromius viviparus
GACGCTCTTCCGATCATATATATAATGTATGTATATATATATGTATGTATGTGTATATATATAATATATATGTGTGTGTGTGTGTGTAATTTATTTCTGTGATAGCAAAGCTATATTGTCAGCAGCCATTACTCCAGTCTTCATTGTCACATGATCCTTTATTACATTTTATTTTGAAAACTGTGCTGTATAATTTTACTGTATAATGTTTTGATGATACCTTTTTAAAAATCATTTCATCAATTTAAAATTTTAAAAGAAAATAACTTATTAAATACCTAATATAAAATATAAAATAAAAGCTTTTGTAAAATTATAAATGTCTATATTTATTTAAACTTTTGTTCAGTTAAATGCATCCTTGTTGAATAAAAGTATTCCTTTTTAAAAAAAATCTTACTGACCCCAAACTTTTGAATGCTAGTGTAAATAGTCTGAATAGTGAAAATATGCAACAAGTCCAAAAGTCTGGAACACTTAGTGAAAATGCTTTTATTCTGCATTAATTTTAAAATTGAATGCAGAATTGATTTCTTTCTTTTTTGAATTTCTTAGTATGATTATCTTCAGGTTGCAGCATTTGCTAAGGATCTGTCTATCATTGCCATGCCAATGTTTAGACTACTTTTTCTACAGAAGCACACTTTGTCATACAGGAAGTCATCTTGTGCTAGACAGGAAGTAATCCATCAGCAGGTCAGAAGAGGGCACGTGTGTGAACAGGGTCAGTAGCTTTATTGTGTTTTTCAACATAAGTCTGGTTGATTGTTGTTTATTTAAGTAATAAAAAAACAAGAGGTTTTGTGAATATAACCATGTCCAAAGCAAACAGTTAAAATGTAGTAAAACTGTCATTGTCATTAATGTCATTAGACACTTTTATTAGGGTAATTCAGTAAGTGTTCTAGAATTCTAGAAAAACGGTTGCATATTATAATTATTTAGCATTTTACAGCACAGCTGGATTAACCAATTAGCATTCAAAGCCAGGGCATCTGATTTATAATATGCTTGTCTAGAAGGGTCAATGACTGCAGGGACATCTTCCATCCCTCACATCCCATCTCTTTGTCTGTTTATATTTTTTTATTTTTTTGGAAACTGCATTTTGAGATTTGATATTTGCATATGCAAACAACCCTAAAACAAAGATTCTGGCCTTGGCTTCAAGAGTAAATTTGGCTTGCAAATGGCCCCGGTTTCTGTGTGTAAGAGGTAGCAAGAGAGAGCTGAACTTCTAAAACATACCCCTAGGGTGCATTGTGGAAAAAAAAAAACTTGACAAACTAAACTTGTTCACCTTTTCTCTCTCTCTCAGTCCTCAGATTTGAGTGAATTTTGCATTTCACAGTTGTGTGGCTTTTCTTTGGAGTAAGGAATCTTGATTTCCCAGATGTGTATGGGTGTGTGTTTTCGTTTTGCCTCATTCAGACTTGTTGTTGCTGTCTCTCTTTAAAACATAAACCATGCTACATGTCTTTATGCATTACAGACACACACTTCCTCTGTAAACAGCAATATACCTTCGGACCAGTAGGTTTTAATGACCCAGTTGGTCTCTTGAATCCTGCGTAGATGAGTTTGCTCTCTGAACTCTGATGAGGATATTTGCGTCATGGATGAGTTGTAGTTTGATATATGTGTGTCTGACATAGCAGTGCGGGCAAACCAGATCTGTTTGAGGAATGTGTGTGTGACACTGACCCTGTTAAAATGACAGATTGTCCAGCAGCTGCTTGAGGGTTTTCTCTGCTTTTTCTGAGGGAATATTTCTGTGCTGAATCTTGTGCTCGGAAAGTCTTTCTCAACTTCTATTAGGCATTAAACACACACCATTATCACCACAGTGTGTCAGAGCTGAATGTTTTAACTAAAAACTTCTCTATTCATGTTAGAATCTCAACCTCATTCATTATGTCAGCTACATGTCCATCTTGTGCAGTATACATCAAGATAGCTGGAGCCAGAGCCATGCAACCAGTAATATCCTTCTAAACATTTGAGTCGTAGTCCAAACCCTCACATTAGTCACAATTCAAACTACCTTCCAATGAAAAAAAATAAAAATAGGACGTTTCTTCTTGTATTTCATTTTGTGGCTAATTCATTCATATAAAAATATGTAATATTCAATTATTAACTTATTTTAATTAGTTTATAAATACCAAAATGTTTAATTAATTTTGTTTGTGAGAAATGTACAGTCCCTTTGGTTGTTAAAAAAGAAGCGGTACCATCACATGAATAAATTACATTTTTAAAAAGTGTTAAAACAAAGTTATTTTAAAATGTATTTAAAATAATTATTATATTTTACAATATTTACTGTATATTTGGTCAAATAAATGCAGTATTGGCGAGCATAAGAAACAACTTTCATAAATCATATTGACAGCAAACCCATTTTCACACAACCTTACTGCTATAAAAGCCTTACAATATATGGAAAATACTTGACAATATACAATTAATGGAAAACATAGTTTATTAATTTATTTATAATTTTGTTGTTCGTTCGACCACACAAGGTGGACATACACCATTTTGTGAAAGTCATGACCATGCATTTACTTTTTAGTTTTATTTTTGTTCCACTTTCTTTCTTTCTGAATCTGGATTAAAAAGTGATGACAGTGAATCACTTGTGGAATGATATGTGTGGTTTGTGGATTAATGATGGAGAACTGAAGCAGCATTCTGTGTGCATTAGCTCATGGTCCCGCGCTTCGGTAATCTCTGTTTGTTTAGAAAGTGTGTGAAGCTGAGAGGAGCTTAAGTGTTTCTGATGATACCTGACCCCCTCGATCACTCTCCTCCTCTTTCCATTTTCTCTCCCTCTCACTGTAGTATCAGTTTACATGTAATTTTCAGTCCTCTCATAATGAATGGCCGCTGTGGACTCCAGCTGCTGAAGAGTTTTAGGGGGTGCTGGGCTAGTGCGAGATCTCAGAGTCCTACAAGCATTGGGTTTCTGACACTTGCCCTGATGCTTTGTGGGTAACCAGTAGTTGTTAATTTGGAGAAGAATACATGTATTAAGAAGTGACATTTTTGATGCATGGTTAGATATTAACTGCAATTACATTTTTATATATTTAAATAGACAGGTATACAAATGCATTTTTATAATATTAATTATAATATATTATTCTAAATATATAGTATTGAAAATAGTTTGAGGTCTGCAAGGAAATGAAAATATTTTATTCCGCAAAGATGCATTAAATTGATCAAAAGTGACAGTAAAGACATTTATAATGTTACAATAGACATATTTCAAATAAATATTGGACAATAAAACATTTCAAAACATCTTACTTTTGCACAGTAGTGTATAGTATGTTATATAACGTTATATATAGAAACACTATAGGAACAGTTGACATTTGTTTTTGATGCATTTTATTTCTGTTTCAAAATAAAACCAGTTTGTTCTTGCTATTGTGAAATCCATGGACTCGTGTATAAAACAACAGAGCTGCTCCCTCTAGAGGATTTACTTGATTATACTCAAAATTGTGGGTTTGCAAACCACTGCTCAGCCGTTCTGTGTTCCACCTAATCATCCTCTCTCATGTCCAGGTATCTGAATCATGTACGCACAGCATCTCCGCAGGATCAGGCTGGTGGTTATACATCGGGACTGGCATGCCATCGTGCCATCCAAGATGCTTTCAGTGGCCTCTTCCCCTCATGATATTACAGGACCACAGCCCCTGCCACTTCATCTGTTCATCAGTCTTCCTAAAGACTCACTGACAAGCGAAGGGAGAGCCTGTGAGTGTTTGGATGCATGGAAAAGATTCTTGTGAAGGACTCCTTGTGAATATGACCCATTCAGAATACCCAGGAGTCCATGCTGAAGAGTGACATAAACAAGCTTTAATAGGTGTACAGATATTTTTGTAATGCTGTTTCAGTTAAATAAACACTTTTCTTTTCTGTGTCAGTGTTGTTTGTGTGATTGTCTCAAAGAAATGCAACAGCATTCACGCTCAAGGAATAATGATTTATTTTTAAAAAAAAATTAAAAGAACAAAAACTAAAACAAAACATTGGGAAACACTGAGTGTATTCAGTCAGACAGATGCTCACACTTCGGTTTCTTAGGATTTGGCTCTTCTGAAACATCTATGGTGAAAAAGAAACATTTTAGCACAGCAGAAATGACCATCTTTATTATGCTATGTTGGGTACTGTGTATTATTTTTATTACATGTTTTAATACTGCTGCCCAGTGACACCTTACCTAAGAGTCTTTTACCTCTGTCTTGAGTGTGTGTAGAGTATAGAACCCCTCTCGGCAGTGTAAAACTCACACACATCATCTCCTTATTGGGTGCCACATTCCTCACCAGGTGCACAGAACACTGTCCTTGCAGGGAAGTCTTTAAACTCGCCTCCGCCCGCTCCACTACATCCCTCTGAACGTCATCTTCCTTGGAGAACCCGTAGCAATGCACCTGGGGCAGGTTGTCAAGACTCTGGTCTGGCTCTGGGCCCAGCAGACCTATGAAGGCATCAAGAAACTCGAGAGCCAGCGCGGGAAGATTCATCACCACATGAATCTTCTGTGATGCCTTCATTAGAGCAGGCAGGCGCTCCTGTATAGGACCCCTGATAAAGTCCCGTCCATCCATGTTAAATGAGGTTATTTTCCTGTCAACCTTGTTGAGTTTAGCATTGTGCTGGAGCCAACGGAAGGACTCTGGGTTTAAATCATTAGCGAGAACATCACAGCCTCGACGGGCTGCTGGGACTGCGAACGGACCAACTCCAGAGAAAACATCCAGCACGGTGTCACCGCGCTGAAGAAGGGAAATAATGCGCTCGTGTTCAGTGCTCAGTCGAGGGTTCCAGTACACACGAGAGAAATCAAACTCATAAAACACACCATTCTCACGTACCTGGGAGAGGATAAAAAGTGGATTACAGACAGATGTATCTTTGAAAACTAATGGAACTGCAAATGCTGGCTCTATATATAAGATTAACTCACTTTTGCTACCATGTTACTCTCTCCTGCCAAGACCTCCATTTGAAAGTTTCTATAAGTGGAATCAATAGTGTTGGTCTTGTTGACCACACAAGTAACTCCTGGGTTCTTATCTATGATTACTTGACCTGCAACAAAACATATATGTAATCATTATTACTATATAAAATACATTAAAAAAACTTTAATTCATTCATCTGTAGAACACAAATTAATTAAAAATAAATTTTAACAACAAGGTTGGCAACAATATGGGACCCCACTGATTTTCATTTTATGGCCAAAAGACACTGACTCTTTTCAAAGTTCCTCTTTTTGTGTTCCACAGAACAACAAAATGCATACATGTTTGGAATTACATGAAAGGAAATGATGAGAGATGTTTATTAATTTATAATTTTCTCACCAATCAGATTTCCGTAGGGGAGCTGGTGGTCTCTCAGGTTCACGTGGGCAATGTGGCCCACTCTACTAAATCCTGACGTCACATCCTGTCCTTCAGGAAGTACAGCTCGCAGTATCTCCTCGCTCTTAAGGTTCTCATAGGTGAGTGTCAGTTCATACTTCTGGATTTCCTGAGTCACCCCATACGCTTTCAGAGCTTCTGCCTCCTTACTGCCAAACGAATCTGCAGACGTAATGCTGTTTGGGTCCAACAGCAGCAGCCGATGTTCTCCTTCACTCCTGTCTTTATTAACATCTTCACGGTGTTCATCGACGACCTGTTTGAGTTTTGGCCTCTTAAGTGCCACTTTCTTCAAGCTTTTCACCACATTGCTGAAAACACTGGTTGGTATCCGTATGGCAGGAACACTGACTGTCTGACTGAAAGCTGCTCGGTCCAGTTCTGTCATGCCCCGGACTGTCTGAGGAAGCTTGTAGAGCCCAAGATCAGTCTGTGATTGGTCAGTCATGGCGTTCTGAAACTGGACAAGAGAGGAGAACTGGAGAATTCTTGCAAATTGTTTTTTTATTTTCTGAGACTGAGAGACACAACTGTGATGTTTCTGCAACAGAACCAAAAGTCTACCAGTCCTGCGGGTCAAAGAGAGAGAGAGATAAATACACGCGCTGTACAAAAGAGTCAAATGAGACAAAAGAGAAATTTGCTACCTTTTCGTTAATTCATTCACAAAACAATTTAAATAAATGCACATTTAGCAGCAGACTGTTATCTACACTTGGTAATAAAATACACGCTTATATGCTTAGCCAAAGAGCTTAAACTTTGTTATTGTATTACTGTGTCTTTACATTTAAAACATAATATTAAGATTTATAACATAAACACATTAAAGTGTCACTGCTCACCCTCTACTGCCGGCAGCCATACGAACACGCTTTTACAATACGTCATTTCTAAGCGACCGAGTCTTCGGCTCGTGATTGGTCTGGAACATGTGACCTTCTTCTATAATCACGTGAATAGCGATGTTTACGTTTGCTTGAGTCTCTTTTGGAGCCGGTGGTATGAGAGCGGGGCACATGAATTGACGGCCCCGCTAGTGTTTAGGAGCGAGCAGAGGGGTTCTGGTTGTGTGGAACAATAAAGTAAACGGCGGAAAATGCCGAAAAACGACGCAAACTACAGCGTGCAGACGGGGAGCGAGTATGAGCCCATCGGAGAGGAGAGCAGACCGCTCTTAGCACAGGTAAACCACATCCTGTCATCTCCTGACAACATTAATGGTAATAAGAAGAACACGTGTCATTGAATGAAAGGTGTGCCCTTTGTTTCCCCACAGTAGCATAGTTTTAATAATAATTGTAAATAATTAAAATATGACGCATATTTGCTATGTTTTTGTACGAATATATTGTGTAATATTTTGTATCATACATGTATGATTGTATGCAAGTATTAACGGGAGCCCTTTTTTTCGCTCAAAACCATGCTTTGGTAAATAATTATGCCATAAAAGTCACATGACCTAAATCAAAATTATGCAATTTAAAGGCTTAACGATGACAACAAACTTAGACTTATTTTAATTATGGCGTAATTAGCACATCTGTCTGAAGTGAAAATGGCGTGTGGCCAAGTATTTCAACCCATACTTGCAATTTGTGCTCTGCGTTTAAAACATACAAGTACACACACACCCGGAGCAGTGTCGCAATCTCATAATCATGTTTGACGAAACAGGATTGTTTTTTATTTAGCAGGCATGTGTTCCAAATCTATGTATTATATTTGATGCTTTTATTATTGCTTAGGAAATATCTTATAATTTATATAATTGTAGAATTCTGGACATAAACCTTTATTTTCTAATATATTTTTTGTTTCCAGTTAATCTGTCAAACCTTTTATTCTTATGGCTAAAATGATATAAAATCCCCTGCTTCCCAGCTAAAACTTTTTGTGTAGCACAAAGTATGCAAAAACAATATTACAAAGTTCTTTACAGTGAATTAAATTATTAGTAAATTATTATTTTCTTAATCATTTTTAATAAGTACATGCAGTATATATTTGGCATGCCATACTGTACTAGTATTTACACATTTTATTTAATATTCCACTAAAACCATAAAGCAGTGTTCAAATGTTTTCTATGGAAATTGGAGAAGAGTATGTGAATTATGCCATTTGCTTTCTAATCATTTTCACATCATCACATGCTGATCTTAAGCAATTTTTTTTTTGTCTTTGGGAAGATTTCACTTCCTTTTGTGCTTTCAGTAACTTGCAGACAGTAATGACATTAGTTTTGCATGCTTCTTCTCTTGCGTAATCTCTAGGATCTGTTTTGTGTCATTTCAAGTGTGAGCTGATATGTTGTTGTGTAATTCCTGGTCTTATCTTTATCACAGGGTGCTCAGACTAGAGGTGCATCCTTCTGGTCTTCTGCTTTTAATCTGATGAATGCCATCATGGGCAGTGGCATCCTGGGTCTTTCTTATGCGATGGCCAATACAGGCATTGTTGGATTCAGGTACACAGATTTAGTATTTCTGATTTAAAACAAATTCAAATGTGTTGACCACTTTTGTGGAAAATGTTGATTACAACAGATATTCTATTTTGATAATCCCTGTTTTTTTAAAACCAAAATTGTACTTCTAGTAAGGTACTTGCATATATTGTACACATGCAAAAAATGTTCCATTTAACAGTTTTACACAAAAATCGTAAATGTTATCACAAACTATAAGAAACAAACATTATACTACAAATTATTTCATTAGTGCTGCCCAAATATTTGATAAAGAACAGTCATTTAAGCTTGTGGGGGGGGTTTGTTTCTACTTTATTTCACAGTATTCTGTTGCTGGTTGTCTCCAGTTTGGCTGCTTATTCTATCCATCTCCTGCTGCTCCTTTGTGACAAGACAGGTAATATCAGCTCTCACTTTTGACTTCTTCTTCTTCAGAGATAAATCTTGAGTCGTAAGCAATTTGTAACACTGTGAAATGGCCTTTCACGATTATACATTATAACCAGGCCTTATTATTGCATGTGTTTTTGTGTGCTAGGCATCAACTCCTATGAAGCTCTTGGAGACAGAGCGTTTAAAAGACCTGGCAAGGTTGGTAAATATCACAGATCTAATACCTAACTCAAAGTGTTTTATTTATCTGTTATTGTCTTTTTTTTTCTGAAAATTGCCTGCATTTGTAATAATGTACTGCAATGTTACATTTTGTTACATGAATAAATTATTGTATCTCTGCTCAGTATCTTTGTACTCATTACAATAGAGTTACTCCCATAAAATGTGTTTTTACTTGTTTTGAGCAGATTCTTGTGGCCTGTACTATTCTCATTCAGAACATAGGAGGTGAGGTTTTCACTTTCACTTCTATTAAACTGTATGGTTGTATGGTTCAAGTCATACAACCTAACCTTTTGAACTCTATTCTTAGAATTACTTCATGTCCCAGTGCAGAGAGTCTCCCCTCTGTTTCACTTTCATTGAATTTCGTTCTAACATTATAGTATATAATATACATATATTACTTTTAGTTGGTCTGCTATACTATACTGAGAAAAGCTGTCTTTTATTTCTCTCTGCCTTTTTCTCAACATTGCTTCCAACTCAATGTGAACAGTAGTGAGTATTCTGTGTGTTATGTTGTGTTAAGTAGCAGTAAAACTGAATGTTAAAAACCATCTCACTTACACAACTGTAGTCAGGTTTTGAAACCTTCCATCAACTTTCTGTTAATCATCTGTGTTTGTGTGGGTTTGTAAATGACTGTATGATATGAAGACGTGACTGTTAGCATATTAGTGTAAGTTAAGTATATGTTGACTTCAGCACTGTGCTGTTTTTAAATAGACTGTGCATTTCTGTCTGTGGAATGGTTTGGTTTTTCTGAACGTATTTTTATGCATGTTGGCATCATGAGGTTTTATATTTTGTGTTTAAGGTGTTGCAAAGCATGCATGCATAATGTGCCGCTGTTCTTGTTTTCTAGCCATGTCCACCTACTTGTTCATATTGAAGTCTGAAATGCCTGCTGCCATCACGGGCTTTATGAGCACAGAGATTTCTGGGTAAATAAATATATACCATACCCTCACACTTCATTCTGATAATGTGCAATGCAAGTTTTCAGTTATTAGCCAATCAGAGCATATTTAATGTTAAAACCAAAAAGTAGAAACTAAGCAAGTTTTAGTTTTATATAGTTTTTGATGTATTTTTTTTAAATCAAATAAATTAACAAAAAACATTAAAAAATCTCACCGCTCTCAAAAAGTACAAATGGTTAATCACAACACAAATGATTTATAAATGACAAAAAACGGACTTGAAAAGTTTTACATCTTGAATACATTATAAGTCAAAACAGAAACACGATTCAGGAACAGAGATCGAAAGCGATACTTTCACACCAGGTCAATCACTGACTGGCAGAAAAACACTCTTTCTCTCACTTCTTTGCCTTTAAGCGAGTTTCCGAAAGAGAGAAAAGAGCAAGTATTCCAGAGTAAAGAATGTAACGGTCATTATTTTATTAGCCGCTGTTCTGAGCTGTGGTTCGACTGTGCCCCGTCCTCACGCAGCTGGTTTGCATTACAGGTCCGTTCACGTAAAGCTCAACGAGAGTCGTGCCTGCCGAAGATCCCCTTTACCAGCACAATTACTGTGACCAGACCCAGACACACACAAACATCACTACTCCATCTCTCTGGGAGGAGCAAAAATCACAAAGCAACCGCAGCATAAACGCTTGAAACTTTTAGTCATTTACTGTAAAATAACATTTTTCTCTGAGCCGAGTCATTTATCTTCATTTCTTGAAGTGGATCAGTTAGGCAGTCTAGTACCTGTTGTTAAGACAGAACCACTGGAGATCAACTCAAGATCTCTCTCACACACACACTAACCTGTTCACGATTCAAAGAACACACATACACATAAATGATTTATTACTTTTTTGTGGAAGCCATGATACATTTTTTCATGATTCTTTTATGAATAGAAAGTTCAAAGAACACCATTTAGTTGAAATAGAAATTTTTGAAACAAGTAGTCTCGGTTCGCTCTTTAAATATTTTATTTCATTTTTGCTCTCTCTTATTAATGTACGAACGTGAGCCCTGATTCAGGAGTACTTGGACAATGAGAGAGAGAATCTGAGGAGGAATTTCTGGCATTAAATGTGGGGATTTCCAGAACTGCAATGTTTGGAGGGTTGATTTGGGAAGCAGACAAGTGTTTGGTGATTGATATCGCATCCATGGGTTTAAAAAACTCAAAATGTGGGTCAGTAGTAATGGATACTTTTTATTTTGCACCAATAGATTCAATTGATAAAAAAAAAAAGACTGTAAGATTTCTAATTCAAATACATGCTGTTCTTTTGAGCTTTCAATTCATCATAAAATCCTGAAAAATGTATCATGTCAGGAATATTTAACACGGTTTTCAACACTTATAATAAGAAATGGTTATGCTATGTTGTTAAAATGATTTGTGAAGAGTCATGTGACATTAAAGGCTTAACTAATGGCTGCTGAAAATCCAGCTTCTACCAGTTACATTAAAAAAAGACAATTATTAAACTGTAGAAATTGTGAACATAAGAGACTAAGGCAAAAAAGAAAAATCTTACTGATTCTAACATTTTAGGCATGTTTTTTTTTTTGTCATTCTTAGGAAGTGGTTTGAGGATGGTGTTACGCTATTGATTTTAGTGACTGTAATTGTAGTGTTGCCATTGGCTCTGCTTCCTAAGATAGGTGAGTGTCATTTTTTGATGTTAGTTTTTTTAAGTAATTAATCTGTACGTGTGAGAGAGTGTTGATAACTGGTTTCTGTGTCCTCTTCAGGTTTCCTGGGATACACCAGCAGTCTTGCATTCGTCTTCATGTTGTTCTTTACTGTAGTGGTGAGTTGTTTTCTCTCTCTCTCCCTCTCCCTCTCTCGTTCCTATGTTGATGTTATCATCTCTCACACAGGTGGTGGTAAAAAAATGGTCCATTCCCTGCCCGCTGCCAATTAACTCTACTGTGAGCCTGGTAAAGACCACACACACACTCTCACACACTCAAAGTCGGACCACTGGCCCAAACACACCACGTTAATACACAGAACAATTTGGGCAGCTTCAGAAAAATAGACAATATAGCAGCATAAATTTAAGTTTAGCTATAGAACCTCCTCGTAACTTCATAACTCATCAAAAATCACAACAGACTTAAGGTTAAAGTTGTTTTTAACTGTAAATTTATTGCAATCTGATTGGATCCAGTCAATCAGAAACAGGATGTAAACATTTTTTAAATAAGGGAAGTGGTCTTTGACCACTTGAGCTAGAGGTCAAACCCTTTATTTATAACAGTGTGCTGATATAATAGCGGGATATAATATGATACCAGAGAGCATTTTTTAAATTCTGCTGCTGTCTTGATTTCATTCTAATCTTCATATTCACACTAATTTTATTTTTCTATCCCCAGATCTTAAATACCTCTGAATGCACCCCACAGATGTTTGTGATCTCTAGTAAGGTGAGTGTGTGTTTTCCTGAGAAAGGCGAGCTGTGTTTTGATTTAAAGCCTGCCTTGCAGGACTATTAGAAACCCAAATATTAGTTGTAATATTATAGCATAACCGCACGCACACCAGGAGGGTGAGAAATGACTGTGTGTGTGCATTGCAGAGTGCTTATGCAGTCCCAACAATGGCTTTCTCCTTCTTGTGCCATACAGCGGTTTTACCCATTTACTGTGAGTTACACAGGTTAGTTCACTCATTGCTGTTTTATTCTGTGCGTCTGCCACATATAATGAGGCAACAGCAGGTTATATATGCATTTATGTATGTTTTTCAGACCCACAAAGAAGAGAATGCAGAATGTGACTAATGTCAGCATCTTTCTTAGTTTTGTGGTGTATTTGATCTCTGCCCTGTTTGGATACCTCACCTTCTATAGTAAGAACGTGACTCAATCGTCACACTCCCACAGTGCAACACTGGACGGGCCCTTACATTTTTCAGTCAAACAAAGGAGTTGGAAACAAAAAAACTAACACTAATACAAAAAACATAAAGACAATTTTTTATAACTTGAAATAAATTAAACATCAGCTGAAATAAAATATAAAATAAAGCTTATTTTATTAAAACTCATCTTACTTGTGTGACAGAGATTAAATGATGCCTGTAACTGATAAGAAAGATAAATGTATAATTGATCTGATCAAATGTTCTTTATTCGCAGCACATGTGGAATCTGAGCTGTTGCTAGGATACGACACCTACCTACCACGGGATGTTGTGGTGATGTCAGTGCGCCTTGCGATTTTATTGGCCGTTCTGTTTACTGTGCCACTCATTCACTTCCCAGTAAGTCAAACGCCAGACTATGAAATATTTAAGTGAGAAATTGAGAAAACACATCCTCTCTCTTTTGCTCTCAGGCACGTAAAGCGCTGTTGATGTTATGCAGGGGAGAGAGGGAGTTCTCCTGGCTCTCTCATTCCCTTTCCTGTTTTTTCGTCCTCACTCTTGTGCTGCTGCTCGCTATTTTCGTCCCTGACATTAGGAATGTCTTTGGTGTGGTGGGTGAGTGTGTGTCCATATGCTCTGTGTGTGTTTTACTGTTAAGTGTAGTGTGTTTATGTCTTTGTCTGCATACCTTTTCTTATGTGATTCTAGGTTCTACGACTTCCACATGTCTGCTGTTTGTATATCCTGGGATGTTTTATTTGAAAATCAGCTCTGAGCCAATCAGATCTCTCAATTCAGCAGGGGTATCTAAAGTCTTATTTGCATTCAGCAACACATACATGACTTCCTTTGCAGAAGACAGATGATTTTGAGTCAAATTTTTTTTTTTTTTATATAATACTGTTCAAAAATAGGGTCAGTAAAAATGTCTAACCAAGTTTGAATTGATTTGATTTAAAAATACAGTAATACTGTGAAAACTAATTTAATTTTTTTAATTTATAGCTGGGATGGCAATGCTGAATCTTTAGCAACCAATGATGATCTATTCTTATGTTGCATAATATTTTTGTGAAAACAATAATGTTTACTATAAATCATTACCAATTTAATGCATGTTCATGGAACGCAAAATGATATAAAAATGTCCCCAAAACTTTTGGACTTTTAACCTTTTTGGTTATTGACTGACTATTAGTTTACAGTTTGAGTTTGTTTTTCTTTGATAATGTTTCTTTACTGAATGATTACTTGAAAGATAGATGTTCTTTCGTTTTTCTCAACTTTCTCTTTTCATTCCAGGCGGTTTTTCTGATGGTGATTGGTCTGGTTGTTGGTGTGCTGAGCCTGTGTGTCATCATTGTCTCCTGGGTTCAGGGTCCTTGACCTTTGACATCATTACATTGGGACATATTGCATGAGTTGTGAGCTCAACTCATCCTGTCGTGAAGAGAAACCTTATTTAACAGGCTACACACCAGGCAGAGACTCTTTCTTGAACCAAAATAAGGGAATCAGTGAGAGGAGTCTATGCTCTTATGACAAATCTCATGTTCTCATAGCACTGTTATGACACTTGAATACTATACAGAGGTACAATCAAATTAAAAATATCCAGCAGAGAACTGACAAGCATATTATGTCTGAAAGACAGCAGAGTTTGACTATCTTTGAATCAGATGGTTGTTATTCATAGAAAGACCATGGGAACCAACTGCACTACAGATTTTACAATAACTTAATGTGGGATTATTAGATTTATACAGATGTTTAATGAATTGAACACCTCTGATTTAATGGTTGGCTACTGTGTTTAGAAGTCACAAACTTGGATTTGTTTTTAAGATTTTCAGAACTTTCAGGATATTTCTTCTCCAACACACTAATCCCAAAGACTATTTGTTCAATTTAGAATTCAAAATGTTCTTTATATTTTCTATTTTAAATAATTAAAAGATAGATAAATACATTGAAAATATGCAAAAAAAAGTGTATTTTTGTTCCATCACAACCCTGTTTACATGTCCAAAAGGACTATTTTGATGTATTTTTATGTGAATTTCAATTAATAAAGGGAAATAAGAATTAAGACTGATGTCTTGTGTACTGTGGCATCTGGAATGGAGTCTGTGATCCATGTTTAGTCTAAGAGATCCAAGCATTAGTGTATGTTTTTGCTGGTTTGCACGTGAGAAAGATTGATAGACAGGCTGATTTTTCTTCATTGATTTGGACAGAGGGTTCTCTGTATGTCAGATAATGGAAAACAAATGCTGTGTGTGTGTGTGTGTGTGTGTGTGTAGTCTCTGGCCTTTGCTCTCTCCTGCTGTTTCTAATATGCTGCATTAGCTTGAGAGGCCGCCCAATGTAAAGCAGGCTGTAACACTGAATCACACAAACACACGTGCACAACCTTACATGTACTTAGTGAAATATGGTAGTTTTGTTATTCTTGAGGTGTGTAATTAAAGCAACGTTCATCTTCTGGCTCAGGATGAGTCATTGAGTCAAAAAAAACACTGATTTGTGTTACATCATGGTTATCTTGAATGACATCACCAGCAGCATAATGGACTGTGTATTTACTGGAGATTTTTTATACTAGTGCAGAAGACTGGTGTTCAGGGGAACCTCACAAAAACATACCATGTTTTACATTTTTAATAAGAATTGATAAATGTCATTAGTAATGTTTCCAGACTTTTTTTTTTTCTTCATTTAAATGTTTTTTATTATTATTGTAATTTTTAGTAATGCAATAAATACTGATTATTAAAACATAATTACAGCAAATATAATTTAAATTAATTTAATATAATATAATATAATAATAAAATTTAAATATATATATATATATTGTATTATTAAATGCATTTAAAAAATAAAAAATAATTTAATTAAATCCATCTGTTTATTTAAAATCACAGGGTTTGCAAGTCAAATGCATGAGTAGAAGAACATATTTTAAAAATTGGCATTTTCAATAAACATGAAGAAAAAGCCTTTTTCATGCTAGGTTTAAATTAGTAGAAAATTAGATCCACTGCTTTGGGGTATCAAGCAAGAGTTATGTCTCTTTTCAGCCTTAATTCAGGCCTTTAGTGATAGCTTTACCTTTAGACCACAGTCCATATTCACACACACACACACCAACAGAAACATCTGCTGACTGTTAACCGCTGCCTGGAGAAGGTGATTTTGCTGTATGTCTGTCTGATTTTTTTCATGCCAATTGGCCCTTTCATTCTGACATCTGCTTTTACCCCTGGACTTCTTTTTTTCTGCATCTCTGTTCTTCTCCTTCCTCCTGAATTGATTTTCATGCTCTATCAGTAACCGTGCTCCCTGTGTCACAGACATTCAGTAAATCATTCTGAAGACTCTGTTAGGAAGAAACAAACACACATCCAATCACACACACTACCTTACTTACCTCTATAGTGACTTTTGAGTGTTTTCTAAGATTTTTCTCCTCTTTTGTTGTTTTCTCTGCCCCCTAAAACCTCTAATTCTGCTCTGACGCCTGGTCGGAGCTGAGACCACATCACATCTGGAGTTCATTTTACTCAAGCACACACACACACTCTCTCTCTCTCTCACCCTGCCCTGTGTCACACACTTTCTCTTCTGCTTTAAAACTGTTCTGTCCTCTCTGCTCGCTCTCCCTGTCACTCTTTTTAAACTTGTCTCTCCAAACACTCACTCCATCATTCACTCTCTATTTCTTTCTCTGATTTTTGTTTTTCTTCTTTTACGCCCTTCTGCTGCAGCTGTTGCCATTCCCAAACACTGAGTTATAATACCAGCCAGAAAACACGCACTCACACACACTTTAGCCTTTCACCCATAAATACCTCACCCACATCTCAGAGTCACACAGCCTGACATGGAGTAGCAGCAATAAGTGAGTAAAGTGAGTAAAGCAACTGTGTGTGTGTTGTTTGAGAATATGAGATTTGGAATGAATTTTGGAATTTAAAGTGTATATGGGAGCTGAATGGGACCTGCAGGGTTTGAGCATGTGTATTTGTGTTTAGCCAGATATAGTTTATGAGCTTTAGTGAACACTTTAGTGATGTAAGCTTGCATGACTACAGAATGGAGAAACTGGGGCTAGTTGTCACATAGGGATGCAAATATATCTTGTGAGGTTTTGTGTAAGAACTTTAACTTTATGTTAACTTTATGGAAAGTTAAAAGCAATATTGTTTTATTTTATTTATTTGCCTTTTTAATTGACTTTTTATAATTTACGTTTCATAATTATTTAATATATAAATATATTTGTAATTTTCTACAAGAAAATGAAGAAATTAAACAAGTTTTTAGTTTTATTCAGCAAGGATGTATTTAACTAATCAAAAGCTTTCTATTTTAGTTAAATTGTTTTCTTATTAGTTAACTTTCTGTTCATCGAATTCTGAACAATTTACACACACACACACACACACACATATATATATATAAACAAATTACATATCGTTAAGTAATTGTATATTATATTATATTGCACTATTTACATGATGCACATTATTCAGACTTTCTCACGTGCAATCATAAAAAATACAGCTAGTTTTACTATGGTTTATTGTATGCTGCCATGTGACCAGAAACAAAAACACCAGAGGCCCACTATACACACACGTCCTGAAATACACATTTGCTGTGCTCTGAACGCATACTCGCACACTAGAGAGCGAATGAACTGCCGGATTTCAATAAAACCACTGTGACCAGAACAGTTGTGCTCGTCCAAATGGCCTGAATTTAAACTCTCACACACTGCGCTCCAGGTGAAAAGGGCAGTTCTTTAATGAAGACTCAGGAGGGGACTAACCATGAAGACCATTAAAGTTGATTTGGTGCTGAATACATGTTTTAATACTGTTTCATACCACACAAAACACTAGAGGGAGAGAGAAAGATGCTGAGATACAAGGGTGTGACAGCTGGAACGACAAAGTCACAGGACAACTTATGGAAACTGAATATATATATAAGCGGGCTTGATGGTTAAATAATTGAAGCTGCAGTAACGTTAAGCATTAGCGTCTCCTGCTGGCCAAGACTGATGCTACACCAGTATCCACCAAAGCTCAGCATCCCATTGAACTCTTTATTACCAAAGGTCTGAGATTCCCCACACCACTACAAGAACACTAACACCGACAGAGAAGAGAGTGTTTCGAGTCTCCACTTTGAATTTACACCAGCTGGAAAAGAGATAAAGAGGGGTCAAAGGTCATCTGACACCAGCGAGCCTTTCATCTAGAGCAGCTCTGGAGCAACTCAATCAAAGCCTATCTTCAATATTAGAGTTTTTTTACTTTTCTGTCACAACATATGTCAACTACTCATAGTCAAATACCCATACACATTAAATACATTAATTCAATTTATTCAAGCGAGTAAATTTAGACTAGGCTACATAACTAGTATAAATGTAATACTAATAATGATTATGTAATACATATTCTCTGTATATATCATCTCATGTATTTATTTGTTTGCTGATTAAATATTATATTGCTTTAAAAATCTGATGTTTACCATTTATTTAATGTAGTATAAAGTATATTTATTTAATGTGTATATTATATTTATATATATTTATTTAATTACTCGCTTATTTATAAAAACTTCAAATGATATTTGCTGGTTATTAAATAGGCTACTAAACGAATTTAATCATTTTAAATGTAATGCCTTCGTGAAACCCTAGGATTGCTGTTGAAAAGGTTCTGCCGAGAGGTGGCGCTGTTTCTTTAAGCTCTTGTGAGACAGGTGTGTTTTCACGTTCAGCCGAATCCCGTCAGCAGGTACTTCAGACAGAGGTGGTCCACCCGTGGCTTTGTAGTTATCTGTGGACAGTATTTCTGCACCTTCCTCAGCCCCCTGTCGTTTACTTTGTCATGCTGAAATAGACGTTTTTACACGAAGGTTTGTCTGACACGGGTCCGAAATTCAGCAAATATGGACGGACTGTGAAAGTGCCTACGTAAACTTCACCAAGGCGACATTATAATAACTCAACTGGCGGATATAACAGAAAGGTTTAAAGACAGCCAGAGAACAACATAATTGTCACCGAGTCTCTTGAGACGCGTAATCAGGCGTGAACTCCTTCACTTCCCCTTTCTGCCCACTCGCTGCAGTCCTTCCGCAAAGCAGGTGTTTCAAACAACGCTTTGTTTCCCCTGCACAGACTTTTAACCGGTGCGCGTTTGTGCATTCACAGTTGCCCGTTCAAGTGATGTAATGTCATACAGTCACTAAGCCAGTTAGCCTTAGATTTGCTAGGCTCGAGTTTAAAGGACGCAATGAAGTTTAACGGGTATCTGAAGTTGCGCATCGGCGAAGCGGTGGACCTGAAGCCCACGACCACCTCTATGCGACACGCTGTGATGTTCAGCAAGCCGAACCCGACCCTGGACCCGTACATCGTAGTGAAAGTGGACGAGTATAAGATCGGACAGACGCATACAAAGCAGAAAACCAACATGCCCACTTATAACGAGGAGTTCTCCGTTAACGTCAACAACGGAAAGCAAGTGGAGCTGGCCGTTTTTCATGACGCACCGATTGGGTACGATGACTTCGTGGCCAACTGCTCCATTCAGTTTGATGATCTGATGAAGAGCACGAACAAAGAGGAGTCTTTTGAAGGATGGGTGAGGAATGTTTATCACACATCTGCTATTCTTTTACCTTCATTGGTCGCACACTGCTTTTTATCTCTAAGTATTGTGAGAAATTGCTTTGCTTTAAGTTGATGGAGATTTGATTTTTAAATCACACTTTGTGTCATTTAGCCTAGGTTGGTATGTTTGCAATGATGAGCCGGACAGTTAGCATCTCTTGATAGTGTTGCTGCCAGCCTATATACAGAATAGAGGTCAGACACTCCCTGAGTAAAGTTTCAAAAGATTGTTATTATGCATCTGGTGGCATTGGAGAGAAAAGTGCATATTGATAACTATTTATTATTTAGTACAGTACTTTGGTGCACACTGTTGTACTAAAGTACTTTAGGACTGTAAACTGTCAGCATAATATAATACAAAAGAGTCTGGGGTAGTGTTGTAATGGTATTTTAACGACTGATCAAATTCATATCTGCCAATCAAAGTTTTAGACCTACAGCACAAAAAAAAAAACAGTTGCAGTCATTAAAATAATTATTTTAATGACTGCAACTGTTTTTTTTTTTTTGTGCTAAAAAAAGGTCTAAAACTTTGATTGGCAGGTATGAATTTGATCATATCTGCCTACTATAAATTAAAGTTAAATAAACATTTTAACACGGCTAATGCAGACATCAGTTCGGTTTTAAAGTTTATTAGCTTGTTTTATCACAGTTGTGGCAAATGTGGCCCGTTTGATTTTGTGCAATCTTTGCATCTACAGTAGAAAAGCACATTGGTAAGTGTCACAACCCCTCCACATGCAGCTGTGATGTTTCTGTGTGTTTTAAAAATGCTTTTTAAGTGTATTTTATTAGAAACTGGTCTTACAAGTCATTAAAAGCCTGTGTTATCTACTAAATTGAGTGAAAATCTGCATATTTAGGTTGATGGTGTTCACATACAATAGTGATTTCACCCCTGTTGTTTATTTCTAATTGGCTGAACAGGTATTACAGCACTCCCTAGTTTCCCCTGAGCCTCACACTGTTGGTTGTGTTGTATTGTGTTCCTTTTGTCATGCTTTGATGTGCTGCAATGTGTTCTTTTGTTGGTTTTGTTCTATTGTGTTTTATAGTTGTTTTGTCATTTAGTGCTGTTGTGTTTTTTTTCCTTCCGCAGACTTATGAGTGTTATCACCTTCCACCATCGTTTGTGTGGGTTCACACTTACACCCTTATGTCCAACAGTGCAACATTGCTCACTGATACAGAATACTGCAGCTCTAGACATGGATCTTGATGCATGATCATGATGTTAATAAAAACAGGTTTTTGAGTAATGCACAGTCAGACAATACAATTTGGTAGTATCGACTGACTCTCCGTGGAACGGTTGCAGCTAGGACCAGCTGAAACATCTTGCTCTGTGGTTTTAGCATCTTCTGTGGTTTAAGCACCACAGTTTCCATGTCTACATACCTCCTTTAGAGCTAGTTCACATCGGTGTGTTAACTCAACACTGCTGCAGGGTCACTAGGACACAGTTGTAAAATACTTGTTGTCAGCATTTCAATGACCAGGCTGAACATGCACATGCAAATCGTCTTGCTTGTCCTCAGCAGAAGTGGTAAAAGTCTTCTTGTAACCTTATTATTCAGCTGAAGTACAATTAGTTCTCCTTTCCCAAAATGCCTATGCACAGGGACATTATTTTTAAGATCATCTTGGTTTTACTGTACGTGTCCTGAACGTTTGTTCATTTAGTGAACAGTAATATGGAGATACACGTTCTTATTAGCCACAAGGTTACTTTTGCTTCAACTTCTTTGTATAAGTGAAAGTGCATACTTTTAATGACAATTTTTTGAAGGTGTTGCTTTCAAAAACTGCAAAAGTATTGCATAGCAAAATGTCATTTGCACTATTCATGTATGGATCTAAAAAACAAGTTTTAAATATGTTTGTTGCAAAAAATAAATAAATAAATAAATTAATACATTTAAAAATGTTAAAAATCTTACCAAATCCAAAACAGTATTGCACATCTGATCAACTTCTGTTGGGTTCCAGATGAAATCCAGTGGACCTCAGAGATACACTGCCCTATTTATATTGATTCTGCAAATGCAGGTCACATAACTGCTAATTAATGATACTCTGCTTTCATTCTGTCAGGGATGTGGGTGTATTGTGCCAAGTTTCAGTCTCCTGTCAGTGTGTGTATTTGTTTCTGTGTAGAGCCTCGGGCCTTCGGCGCAGATGGTATGTGAAGATTGTGTTTGCGTGTGTGCAAGCTTCCCTATATGTGAACTGCCTCTAGGAATCCAGCAGTTTCTGTTATGCTATTTTATCAGTGAGTGAAACTAGTGTCAAAAGTATATAAAATGGAAGTTGTGTTTATTGGAGATTGTCACACACTATGTCATAGTCTGCGAATTTTTCTCCTTTCAGTTCTGACCAAATGAAAGGAAGTATGACTGGTGAAAAAAATATTCAGCTGAACTCTACTGAAAGCTGCTAAAGCAAAACAAACAAAATGAATCTCAATTAAATCAGTCTATATATATAAAGGACTAAGAAAAGGGGGTATTGTATCCTAACTATGGCTAATTTGCCTATAGTTTATCACATATGTTGTTAGTGCTTTTTCGCTTATTATCATCAGACTTCTATTTAGACCACCCCACACATACACACAAATGGAGAGAGCTTTTCTGATTGGCTGATCTGGTTGGCCACTCTCTTACTGTTTGCATTCAATATCTCTTCCCTATAGTTTACTTCTTTTACCTATGATTCTGTCATTACATACAGAAGCACATACAGTTTAGGTATGTACGACATGCAGTTCGACACACACCCACAAGTTGGTTTTCACAGAGTTTACCACAGACTCATAAACGCCCCCCTTGCTTACCCCTTGCTGTCTCTTTCCATTTCTGAGTTTGACTTTCCGTTATCTCTCTTCTCTTTTTACTCTACAGTAATCTGTAGTCCAGCTCTAATATTTCACTTCTGCCAGACCTCATTTACATTTTCCGTGGTGTAAGTGTGACTGCTGTGGATGGTAGAGTGGGTTGTGTGATAGCGTTCACATATATTATTTTTAACATGTGCGTATATCACTCAAAACGGACTTGTCATACTAAAATATTGTGCACAAAACTTTAAATACACAAATTGAAAATGTCAGCGAACTTTCTCCCATAAGTAATTCCCATACTTTTGTGTTATTTGATAGTTTTGATCAATGGACTAATATTCAAATTTAGAGAGAACAGAAAAAATGATCAAAATTAATATTTAAATGAGTAGTTTTGTCTAAACCTTTCATTAAAATAAATGTCTAAAATAATATCTATTGATTTCTTTTGTGTGTGTTGCAGGTTGACCTTGAACCTGAGGGTAAGGTCTACATACTGGTTACTCTCACAGGCACATTTATAGACGGTGAGTCTTTCCTCTAATTTTTTCCCTCCATATTTTTACTTAAAAAAAACAACAACAACTTATAAATCTTTTCATGGAGAAAAACAAATTTAAGCATGCATTTTCAAGCATCGATTTAAGTGTCAGTATGACTTTATTTCTGACCTGAAACACAGACTTATTGAGAACACGTGGCCTGTTTAATAGCGAATGACAGAATAAAAGATAAAAATATATAACTCCATATATAACTCTTTTTGACTTGTACTGTCTATGCTGTGATGGTGGAAACACAAACACACACACACACACACACACTAATTTCCTCTACTTGCTGTTAAGACATCACTTAACAAAATGTTAACATGCTACCAGACTTGTCTACACATGCTAAAACAAACCAAGACACGCAAAGCCATCTTCAGTCACAGTTTTTTTTTTTAGACGGAGCTACTGTCAGTGCATCTTATGCGTGAAATGTATGCGATGTGCTAAACGCACACCCGCTGTGCCGGGGCTGTGAAGCTGGCTTCCTTTTAAAGGCCTGTGGTTAGGCCTGCAAAGAATAGACTAGACTTATTAATACTGGGGGCTTTTCTCACCTCACATAGTCATCATAATGTTTCATGGCATTAGAGATGGTACCTGAGTATTATAAGAAGATCATGCATCTTGAAATAAAAAAAACTTTGTGTTTCTTTGTGTTTAGATGATGGTGGAAACACGCGTCCCTATAAAGAATTTAACCGAAAACGTCAACAGGCAGTTCGTAGAAAAATCCACCAAATAAATGGGCACAAGTTCATGTCGACCTTTCTGAAACAACCAACGTTCTGCTTCCACTGCAAAGAATTTATATGGTAGTGCACTTTTTGTTTGTTTGTTTGTTTTTTAACCTTTATTGGTCTCACCTAACTTAAAGCCTTTATGTGTGATGCATTATATAAAGGGTTATTAAAAGATATTATACATTATAATTAGTCCTAATTTGTGCTGTAATAGATTATGTATTCTTGTAAATAATTATAACTGAATTTAAAAAACATAGTGTAACAATGAATTCATAATTATTGTATTAGTTATAGTTATTCATGAGTGTACAATGCATTATAAGGCACATTACAAGATTTAATTTGGTTTCATAGACAGGGCTTAGCCTAAGCCAGGATTAGGCCATAGTTTAATTAGGGCATTTAAGTAATTATTATAAAGATGCACACCAGTAATGTTTTTTCTATGGCGTCTTAAGATTAAAACAAAGGAACTGATATTATAACATATAAGATTAGCTCTGAAATCGGGGGTAAATATACTTTTATAATGCATTATACATAAAGGTTTTAAGTAATGTGTTACATTTCTGTGAAAGTTTTGAAATATGCAACTGCGTTTTGCTTGTATGAAGGACTACTTTTCTATATAAATAAAGTACACCTTTATTATTTTAATAAAAAATTCTGAACAGAATAAACTGCAATATAAGTTTTTTACTGGGAATTTTGTTTACAAATGCTTGAAGTGAGTGGCTGAACTATCTTATAGTTTAACTGTACATTATTTTTTTGTTTCTTCTTTGTTTCAGGGGTGTTTTTGGAAAACAGGGCTACCAGTGTCAAGGTGTGTTGACTAATCTGGGTCTGTATTATTAATGTTATCTGTGTTTAAATTGATTATATGCAACCTATAATGCAATGCTGTGTGTGTTTCTGTGTGTGTGAGTTAGTGTGCACCTGTGTGGTACACAAGCGATGCCATCAGTTTGTGGTTACAGTCTGTCCACGCATGAAGAAACCTGCAAAGGAACAGGTAATGCACACATCCCAACCCTAACACACTTTGGTAGTTTCATAGTTTTGTGCGTGGGGGAATTTTCACAGTATGGCTTCACTGGGTTTTTCTTTTGATCTGTGGACAATTTTAGAAAATTAGGCCATAGAATTACTGATAAACACACACGTTGGTGAAGTGATAGCTGGCTCTGTCCTAAAAAACTCAGATGGCGTTTCTCCACCTTCTGGTCAGAAATATAATTGCTGAAATGTTCTGCTGTGAACTTTTGTAATGCTCTGTTCCTTCTTTTTACAGACTACAAATCAGGGTTTTAGTATAAATGTTCCCCATAAGTTCAACATCCACAATTATAAGGTTCCTACCTTCTGTGACCACTGTGGATCTTTGTTGTGGGGCATTGTACGGCAAGGATTGCACTGCAAAAGTACTTTTCTTTCTTTCTGTCATCCATCTTGGTCACCAGAAATATATTTCATTTCTGCTGTCTTCTGAGGCTCATCTGTTGTGTTGTGTTTTTTCAGTTTGTAAAATGAATGTCCATATCCGATGTAAAGGAAATGTTGCCCCAAACTGTGGAGTCAACAATGTAGAACTGGCTAATAAACTGGCAGAAATGGGCCTTCAGCCGGGAGGACTGACCAAACGCAATTCAATGGTAAGGACACACATGTGCACTCAATCTTTTCACAAGTGAAATATGATCTTTCTCTATGGCCTCGTTTACACTGTCAGTTAAATGTGACCCAATTCCGATTTTATGCTTATATGTGACACAGATCGGAACTGTTTTATGACAGTGTAAACAGGAACAAAATGCATGCATTCGGATATTTATTTGTTCATATGTGGAAATAAATCCTATATAAATAAGATATGTGCCAATGCGACCTGGCAGGCAGATTGGATTTTCTGAGGCATTACGTTCTGTACGTCATTTAAAAGGTGACAATTTGGTACTTCTCTGCTGCTTAATGAGGTCATATGTGACTTGTGCTGGTGAAAAGCGTAAATGCCGATGGGCTATTTTGAGCTACGGGAATTTTTTTTTTTATTTTAGTCAAATTTGAGGTATTCACAAAAGTTTGTTTACTTAGCCTTCAGCCTGTGATTCCAATCCAAATAGTAATTAAACATTTGAAAGTTTATTTATCTGCACATTTTCTGAGAGGATTAGGCCTATGTTTTTTTCTCTCGTTGACGGTCATCAGAAGAGTGTGCATATAATGGCAATTCTGACAGCACGCGATCACGATAAATACACACATGTATACAGCAGTATTGCAGTAGGCTATTTAAGTATTCAAGCAAACATATCTGTCTTAAGTGAACGCTTGGGGAGCTGATGAGGAAAAATATTTGATGTAACATGCAATAGAGTATCTGTTAATTATAACAATAAAAGAGAAGAGGAAATCCCTTGCTGCACTTCACTGCACTGCTTTTGTAGTTTTAATAATCAGTTTATTTGTAATGAACAAACTGAAGTGTTTTGTACATTTAATTATTTTTTTGTACATTAATTCTTTTGTCTAGATGTAAAAAGATAAATGTAATGCACTATTTGTTTTTTTTTTATGCTATTTGTTCATTTTTTTTTTGCATCTGTTCTTATTTGTAATAGTAGCCTAGATAAAATAAAAAATAGCTATATTGTGATTACTGATATAGTAATTATAAACAAAAGAACAGGAGGAGGACTTTAATCTTTATCATAATCTTTGCTCTATCAACCTCAAACGGCTGTAGCTTAGTCATTTCTTCTCAGATTACAACAAATCATCAATGGTGAATATGGACATAAAAATAACTAATGTCTGTAATTTGCTAATTGTTACTTATTCGGTCAGCACTGGTACACGCCTATTATTATCAAGAAGAAGCACATGTGGAGGTGGTAAATGACAACAGCGCATGCACGTTGTTTCAGATCGTATGGCAAGTGTAAACACATAAATCGGATATGGGACGCAATTAAAAAAAGGGGGAAGCGGACAACCAAAAAAATCAGATGTAGGGAAAAAAATCTGAATTGGGCATCAAGACCTGCAGTGTAAATGAGGCCTAAGTGTAAATCACTTTGTTTATGTTATTTGTGCTTTATTGACATCACACATAACTTAACACATTTCTCTTGCCTGCATGCACTGAAAACGAGACAATAAAACTTTAGTGAAGTACACTGGGAAATAATGGGAAGTAACACAGGGTAACAGAATTGACGATAAAATGTACTGAGCCAGTAATAAACTAAGTCAATAGGGAAAAATGATTTGTTTTCTCAGGGTCTCTCAGGAATGGACACTCAGTCCCGTACATTGAGCGTGAGAGGAGATCGAGGGCAGTCTAAAAAAGAGCCAAGTCGAAAGCTGGGAATCTCAAACTTCACTCTCCTGCAGGTGTTGGGCAAAGGCAGTTTCGGCAAGGTGTGTGTTTAAGATTATTTCTCTTTACATTAGATCCAGTGTGACTGTGTAGCTCAACGATTACAGACTATTTGTTAAACACATTCCGATGTGAATGTGTTTATATATTACAAATTATTCTAATGTGAACTTTATATGCTTATCTGAAAGAAATTGCATGGTTAATATTAATATTATATGTTATGTAACTGTCAGGTAAGTTTTTATTTGGTGTGAATACAAATTTATGTGAAGTATTGATAGCTAAAGTATGAATGTTTTCTATGGTGTAACGTAAAAAATAAATAAAAAAACAACTAATATTGAAGATAACCTTATTTCATGCTATTTGTAATATTTCTCATGTTATTTGTATGTTAAGTTTTTTTTTATTGCTATGTTTTATTTGTCAGCTACTTGTATGCTTTGGGGGGGAAAAAACATTGAATGATTGCTTTACAAGTGACTTATAAACAAGTGTGATATACCTGTGCTGTGCTGTTTTATATTAAAATGTAAATTTTGTACCAGAAATAAAATAAAAGATATTAAATGAAGTGAAAGATACTTCAAATGTACTTTAGCAGTGATTCTGTTGGTGTGTAAACAGGTGATGTTGGTCCGGTTGAACGGTTCAGATCAGGTGTTTGCAGTAAAGGTGCTGAAGAAAGACATTATCCTTCAGGATGATGATGTGGAGTGCACTATGACAGAAAAACGAGTGTTATCCCTCGCTTCCACTCATCCCTACCTCACTCAGCTTTACTGCTGCTTCCAGACACCGGTGAATAACACATACCTCTACACACACACAAACACATGTGTCTGGTTTGCTATTCTTATGGAGACTCTCCATAAGCGTAATGCTTTTTATACCATACAGACTGTATATTCTATTGCCCTATGCCAACCCGCCACCTAAACCTACCCCTCACAGGAAACTATAGGCATTTTTAGATTTTCAAAAAATGTAATTCTGTTTGATTCTGGCACTTCTTTGCCAGTGGGGATCTCAAGTCCCCATCTGAATAAAAAAAAAAAACAGGTAAAAAACATACACACATTCACTCAGCTGTGGATTGTTTTTAAATCTATTAACAAATCAATGAACTATTTAAAAAAACACAATTTATGGTCATAGGACCCCAGGTACATTCTGTTGTTCAACTTTCTGTTATTCAGACCATGTAGCTTTCACATCAGTAGGGGGCAGAAGAGAATTAAGCGTGCTATGCTTCAATATGTTTTCTACGTTACATTCTACTTTGCATTGTCTGTGTATGTGTACTTTCCGTCTTTCGTTTGTGTTGAGAGATAAGAGGTTTGCTATAATATGCTTGTGTGTTTAGCTTGAAGCCTCTAAATGTAGAAGTCAACACTAAACACACATAACACACATTAGTGTAGCATTTGAAAGACTGTGGTGTTCAATTTAATTATTTTACCTTGAGTGTATGTAAGGTTTTAAAAGCATGCACACACACTGATTGCAAAAGGATTTGACTTAGATTTCATGTTCAGTCCAACAGAACATATCTGACATGATGACCTCTCTAGATTTATTACTGCAGAGTAAACATGAACATGGATGTGCAGGAACATCCTCAAGGTCTCGCTGACGTATGTAGTGTGTCTGTAATGAGGAAAGGAATTTATGAACCAGTTTGTCTCTGCTCCTTCACTGCCCTGATGCACCCAATCAATCTCTTAACCCTCCACACGTGAGCGACATACAAAAGCACACTCGTGACCCTCTGGGGCCAGGTTACGTTAGATAGCACAGCAATGCTGTGGCAGAAATCAATGTTCACAGAGGGCCGACGGTGTGTGGGACTGTTGCACAGTGAATGTGTGTATCTGTGTTTGTTAATGTGATGGATTTGGTCATTAGTGGATGTGCCATGGTGCTTTGATAGTCCAAATCTTAGCTGATTCTGGTGAACAGACACTTGAGTAGACAGGAAGAAATCACTGGACTGATAAAAAGCAACCAAGCAACATTTAGTGGAAATGGAAAATACTACAGGGACAGATTAGTATGGGAAAATTGTCAGTTTCTCTGAATGTTCGTAAAGAGAAACATTAGACATTAGTAACACTAACCTTTCATTTTTGCCCTTGAGCGGATTCATTTTCAACTAAAAATATAAATAAATGACAATTATCAATTTTCCATTATGATTGGAAATTCAGCTTCAAATTGTTTAAAAAAATTATTATTGTATTATAATATAAAATTACTGTAATATTAATCAGTACAATATTTGATTTTGAATTGAATACAGAAAAAAAATATTTAAAATCGGAAGAGTGTTATGCATAATTTACATAAAAAGGTTAAATTTTAAAACGATTTTAGATGTACTCTACAAATATCATATAGCAATTGGTGTAAGTTTAACAAGGTGGGCTTTTGTCCTGTACTACTAATCCTGTCGTCTCTTATAAAGTAATTGCAAACTGTTCTTATTGTAGGAATCTTCCCCCATCTTAAATATTTCACAAACTTAAAAACATTTTCACAAGCGCGTTTTTGTGTGCATCATGCCTCATACGGTCAGTAAACTAACTGTGGGTGGTCCCTGGGTGTGTGCGGTCTGGGTTTGAGACATTGGCTGTGCTGAACTCAAACAGGTACTTAGTGTTGTCAATTCAAACTTATGATGCACTTCGTTTTAGACCCCTACAATCTCATAATCCTGTGTTTCCTGCAGTCTTCTATACTGACTAAACACTATTTATGTTTCTGCTTTGTCTGTCTCTCCCATAAATCTTCTAATGGCTGTGCCATGCTTGGTTAAGACTCCCTGTAAGAAGCTGAATATCCTGATGTAGAAGGTGGTAAGCTGGTGTTTGTTGTTATGTTTTAACCGAATCTTAATTTCTTAATCCTTTCATAGGAGCGTCTGTTTTTTGTAATGGAGTTTGTGAATGGAGGAGATCTGATGTTTCACATACAGAAATCCAGAAAGTTTGAGGAGAACAGAGCCAGATTCTACACAGCGGAGATCACATCTGCTCTCATATTCCTCCACAGCAAAGGAATAATATACAGGTTAGACAAACGCACTCAAGACAGAAAATAAAAGGATATTTAATTCAAAATGACATTTCTGGTATAACTTACTCTACCTTATGATGTTCTAAACCCGTTTGACTTTTTTTGAAGGAGCAGTTTAGCTGAATGTTTAAGCTGCCTCTTTTCAAACTGCTGCTCTTGCTGCCCTCATTATCTTTTTTGTTGTATGGAAGAAGAAAATTCATTTAGAGCAGCATGAGGGTGAGCAAATGATTGAAATGTAGTTTCTCGGTTGAGGTATTCCTTTTTTTCTGTTCTCTGAAGTGTGTTCTTGTCTCGTTTTAATTGCCACTTATCTGCCCTCTGAGATTTATTAACACTATGAGACTAATTCTTACCTCAGCCCTTCCATTATTACAGACCTCTTGCTCATAGACCTTTAAAGCTGCAGCTTAATATTGCTTTGACTTGAAAACAGCACTGGCACTGAACCAGAGAGCAAAATATGAGGTGGCTAACATCAATTCTCTTAATGGACAAATAGCAAAATATCAACATTGTTGCAGATACCATGGACTGAATATGAATGAATGACAAAGTAAAAGCATTATTTAGAATGTGCGTGTGTGTCAGAGGAAAGAAATCATTTTTACATAGAGCGCCATTTGTAATTTTTCTTTAGAAAGATTGTAATGAAGGTATTCATGCAGAAGTGTTTTACCAAGTAAATAAAAAAAAATATGAACATAAATCTCTGTCTCTCTGCTAAAATGTGTGTCTGACAAGGGAGACATACAAAATATGCAGGGCAGCTTGTAGGACAGGTTTGAAAACCGCTGCCGCAGTGGATTGAATCAGGGCTTATTGTTAAATGTATTATGTGTGTATGTATTATTCCAGGGATCTGAAGTTGGATAATGTTCTGCTGGATAAGGATGGTCATTGCAAACTGGCTGATTTTGGCATGTGTAAGGAGGGAATGTTTGAAGGTGTTGTCACAGGAACCTTCTGTGGAACCCCAGACTACATTGCTCCAGAGGTGATTCAAACACGTCACCCATTCACTGGTTGTCTAAAATCCAAACATAATTATGCATTACAAAATTCTAGAAGAATCAGAAGTGTTGTGCTGTGTAAGTGTAAGGTGCCAACATCCTGTCATGTTCACGTATATTATATGTTTTAACAAACAACACTCAAATCAACCAATTTTTGATTCCTATGTTGGTAACAAACAAAATTTACAGTTAAATAAAATAAAATAAGATTTTTTTTTTTAATGAAAAACCATTATTTGCCATGCAATGTTTCTGTACAACAACGATGACATATATATATATATATATCCTAATTCTAAATATAAGTGCTATAATAGCATATATTTAATACTAAAATAACTCATTCATACCTATGTTCTTTCAAAATATGTAATATAATGTAATATATAATTTTCAGCAAACTACTACTTTTTTTAATAAAAAGAAAATTTATGGAAGTGTGTAATCAGGGTAAAGAAGTGTCTGTGTGTGAGAGAGAAAGATGTCCTAAATGTGATTTTTATATGGTCCCATAGATCCTGCAGGAGATGCTGTATGGCCCGTCCGTTGATTGGTGGGCTCTCGGTGTGCTGCTGTATGAGATGTTATCTGGCCATGCCCCCTTTGAGGCAGAGAATGAGGATGACCTTTTTGAGTCCATCTTGACTGAAGAGATCATCTACGCGTCCTGGCTCAGCACAAATGCCGTAGAAATACTGAAAGGGGTGAGCTGCTCAGTGTTTACTTAAGAGCCCTGGAGTCATGCAGACATGAATCAACTTGAATGGAGCAGTGATTGCTTATCTGTCCTGATTGGTGGGAGGCATATGGTGTGAATTAAACTGTCAGTTCATGCAACAGTGAACGTCAGTAAACAGTAAATATCTCCCATCTGATCTCATCCCCTCTCTTACATAACTATATTTAGCCTCAATCCACAATCCACTGCTGTCACATGACTGCAGCTAAAAATAAAAAACCCTTGACATCAAATGTACACATGCACACAACCCCCTTCTCTTACTCTATAGTGTTTGCTCTCACTGTGAGGAATAGTGGAGGAGATACACCTCCGGTAATGATCCAGGATTTTTTTCCCTTCCTTAGAGCAATGTGCAGTTCCCGAGGGACCAGTAAATTCCCAGTTAAATCTAGAAATTCCAAAACAGAATGTCATGATATGGAAAATCCTTAAACCTAGGTCATCCAACATGACCTTGACCTACAACAGTCAAAGAATAGATCAATAGAGTGGCTCAAAAGCATTCTATTTTTGGAATAGCAGACTTTAGTCCTGTTACATACAGTAGCTGCGGAGTGCACGGACCAAACATGAGTGTAACAATCAATGAACAAGCATACAATTTCTTTAAATGTATCAGCATTGGCCAATATTGGATAATTAAGTAAACATTTTATTATCCTATAGTTTTATATACAGAATACATTTGATGTTGTACAACCCTCACTTAAAGTTAATGGTTACTACAATTACATATTATTTATCACTAATTAGAGTAGACTCTGCTTAATATCTTTTAACACTTTATTTTTATGGGTCCACACATACACTACTATGAGAAACGAGTATATGTTAACTCTAGTGGTAGCATTTTTTTCATGTGTATAACAATGTTGTGATGGCTAATTTTAATTCTAACATTTAAAAATGATGTAGGCTAATCTGACAGTTTTAAAACCATTTCTTTAGTTATAAAACTGGATGATCTCTCTGAACAACAACGAGTTTTCCAGTGTTGTTCAGAGTGGATGAGGTATGGGAGCCAGCTGTGCTTCCTAATTGGTGTCAGATTTACCCAGAGAGAGAGAGAGAGAGTGTGTATTTGTGTGCACATGCTTGTTTTAGACGGCTATAGAAGGAGGGCAGGATTCGATTTGGTTTAATCTGATTTGCTTATATTTGAGACCGCACATTGATACTCTCAACACAACCTCCCACAAGCGATTGCATGTTATGTCATACACATTCTCATAGGAATTGGGTCTGATTACATATATGTAATCTATGAACTGTAGGTTAAATTTCACTGTGAAGATTTGATTGGATTCCCAACATTCAGTACATTTGGGCTCGATCATATTTTTGGTTGGTGTATTCCTATTTAGTTATGTAAACTGATAGATATATCTGGTGTTTGACAGACATATATGTATGTCATATTTTGTTTTTATTTTTCTCAGTTTCTGACAAAGAATCCATCCCGTCGTCTGGGTTGTGTGGCTGCAGATGGTGGAGAGACCGCTGTAACCAGTCATCCATTTTTTACTAGCATTGACTGGAACAAACTTAACCAGCGAGAGCTTGAACCACCTTTCAAGCCAAGAATTGTGAGTTTTAGATATTGTCAAATTCATTAGAAATGTAAATGCAGATTTATATTATATAAATATATATATATATATATATATTTTTTTTTATCCGAAAACCAGAAAACTGCAGAAGATGTAAATAACTTTGATCCAGATTTCACCCAAGAGGATCCTACTTTTACACCCATTGATGAGTCCATCATCCCATCCATCAATCAGGACGAGTTCCGAGCCTTCTCCTTTACTTCCCCTGAACTGTTGAAAGTGGTTTCAGATTTTCAAAGCAGAGATGAAGAAACATGTGATGAGAGCGCAGGAGAATTCTGTGACGTGATAGAACCAAATAAATTGTGACAATAGAAACTTTTAGGAGCAGTCTAAAGAAACATTTAAATACCATTGTATTAATACCAGCATTTCAGAGGACTAGCTTGTTGGTCTTTGATTCTTTTGGCTTATGCTTATTCTTTGGAACAATAGTGTAATTGTTTTCGTATCAGACACATTGTGAGTGATTTGCAAAATCTCCATGAGACACTCCATCCTGGAAGACAACAGTTTACACAAATTTGATCAACTTTGATTGCTACTGTAGCTGTTTAAACAGTGTTTATATCCAGATGCTTAGGAAACTTGATTTGATTCCTCTGTATCGAATATAGCCAAACATCATGCAGAAACATCAGAATGATTCTGCTCTAAAGGAACCAAGAAAATCAGACTCATGGAACTGCATTTTAAATGGAAACTCTAGTTTTGTAAGATATATCATACATTTCTTTGTAAATCTGTGCCGTTTGTTGTTTTGTCTGTCTGTTTATTACATTTCAGGTCAGAATTTCACCCATGATTAAATTCTTTAGATGTGTTTTATTGTTGAGAAAGGTTGCCGTATTGAGTTTTCTGCATTTAGACCTGTTCTTTCTTTGACTTTATCAAAAGACATCTCCCCTCTGTTGTTCTGAGGTGTTAAAGGTTAAACCATCAGGTGAGATGTTGACCAGATTTAATTCTTTATATTTAGGTCAGTGACTCTTCCTCCTCATCCTCATCCTTGTTTAATGTTGTTTATTTGGATCTTCTCAGTCCGAGCAGAGTGAAATATCTGTTGGTGTATGCTTTCGTGCCTGTACATATTTGGCAATGATTTCACAATATTTCTTTTTGTGTCCGCGAGTGTGCAAAAAAGTTTTTAATTTCAAGCAGACACAATTTTTTAGTATGCTTTGTTGGTTTGATAGACCAGCTTAGACCAAGTTTTTTAAACATTTGTATTTCAGTTTGTTACATTTTACCAAGTTAACCTCTTAAATGGTATGTTTTTGTTAAAATCATAGTAATTCATTATGTGAATTGAATGAAAGGCGGGTTTTTTCATGAGTAAAATGGGGGAAGATGCAAACTCTTTTGTTTAATCAAATAGGAAACACGAACGAGTCAAAAAAAAAAAAAAACGATTAAGGTTGACTGCTGATGACTTTCTTGTAGGGTAGAGTCAAGCTTAGAAGAAAACATTAGCCTAATGAGAATCTAGTAATGAGTATTGTAGTTTTTTTTTAAACTGTTTTTGTATTTGCTCATTCTCCTTAAATATTCTCCTTAGTTTCCCCTGCCTCACTAAAAAAACCCTACAAGGAAGGGCTGTTAATTTTTTGTCATATCATGTTTACATTCGATAATGGAGGGAAACAAGATTAGCAACAGATCTTTGTTATTGAGTGAGATAAACATTGGAGATGTCATGGGAGATCCCATTAACCAACTTGCCCTTACAAGTTTGGCCCAGCCCCAATTATACTAGTGGAGGCTTTCTTGGAGAATCGACGTCAGCAGCCCTTTCCTGTGGGATACTACAACCCTGAAGACCAACGAGCAGAGTGCTGTCTTGTGCTCTTAGAGACATTTACAGTCTTTGGCAATGTGGGGGTTGGCGGAAAACCTTGTATGGTCAAGGACACTCACTTGTGGCGCTTCAATGACTCATCTTATAACGTCTCACTCAGAGGAGTTTCCTGATCCTTCAATGCCAGTTACTACAGTTTTTCTCTTCATTCTGCTTCATATCATTTTATTATTATTTATTTTTTTAAAGCTTTTACCATACACATCTCCTACTGTAGTCCTTTGTACACCACATCAGTGATGTTTTTTTTCTCCCCCAGACAAGGTAATGGTCTAATTTGGCTGATCTCTTTATATCAGACCATTCATGTGAGATTGCTTGTTCCCTGTACGACTTGCTTTTTCCCCTGCAGTGATGCAATTTGTGTTATACGTCTATGGTTTTAAAGGGTTCTTGCTTGACTGCTCACGGTAACAGTCCTGTATCATATATTCCATATTTTCAAAAAAAAAAAAAATTAAAAAAAAAAAAAAAAAAATATATATATATATATATATATATATATATACAAAATATTAAATGTATAATTTTAAATATATCTATCTATTTATATATATATATATATACATACATGTATATTTTTTAAAAAGTTACATTTTTAGAAAACATTAAAAACCACCCCAAACTTTAACTGTAGAATGACATTTTGTCATAGAATTAGACTGTAAACATTTGTGTAACATGGTTTTGAATGCATGTCAAAGAACAAGCTGACATACTGTATGGCTCAGATTTATTTGTCAATTTGTGTACTGGCGACAGACTACTGTCCTCCCTGCTTTCGTCTAAACTGTTATAAAATTAGCCCTCTATAATGCGTCTCTTAAAGGCCTTGGTGACAGATCAGTTTCCAGCCATGCCCAGGTCCAGTGGGCCATAATTACATTTTATTGATTACTCTTCTGCCCATACAGATACCCTTTATTGGATGCAGAAAATCCATTTCAGTCTTAACACCACTTCAGCTCGGAAAGCTCGTCTTGGAATGATTTTGTTTATTCTATTGATTTCTGTCTTGATAAATGAAGGGTTGTAACGATTAGATCAGGATTCCCCATGGGTAAAAAAGACATCAAGACATCTTCAAATGTATCATATATACACTCAAGTGTGCTTCAAGTGTGTGCAAACAGTGCTTCGCCTTAAGGCCAGACCTTTTATGTGTCTCCTTATTGTGTAATGAGCCTTGACAGAGCAATAATACATGCATGGGGTGTGTGTGTGTGAATTTTTATATCTTGATGTTTATTACATCAACAAATCGCTGAGCAAAAGATATTTGCATGTTTCTCTGATCCCTCTCTTCAAAGTCCTTTTGTGTCTATTTAGCCTCTGCTGAGGGATGGAGAGATCATCTTTGAGCAGGAGGATGAAGAAGATTACTGCAGATTAGAGCTGGCACGTGTCCATCTGCTCCACTCATTCATATACAGCAACATCACAGTTCTTCACCGCAATCCAACAATCCAATGCTAATAAAGTGAAATTGTAATATCGCAGAGACCCTTTCATCCATACACAACGTATAATAGACCTGGCAGGAACAGTCCCTGAGGTGCAAACTACTCAGCAGCAAATGTTTCCCTCAAGGACACAGTAGAGATGGAGCATGGCCTTGAACTCATTTAGCCTTGTTGTTTGCTGTCCTCTCAATATCCACAGGATTCTAAACTCACTTTAAACCTGAAATTCCTTGAACTACATTTTCTGACATTTTTATTTTCAAAACTTTAAAGTGGAAAAAAATAACAAAGTATTTTACACCTTGGTGAATTGGTGGTCATACAATGCTTTAGGGTAAACCTTTATTTAAAAAAATCCATATTAATCACATTGCATGAATTTTTCAGACTGTCACCTGATAAAATGTGTTTTGAGATCAGGTTGAAAATGTTTTAATGCAGCATTTATATTCTGAAAAGATGGTGTTTACAAAAAGACAGTGTCTATTTTAATAAGAATAGATGTTTAAATAATCACATACTCTTAATGGTTTGTACAGAGGAAAGCAAATGTTGTGGCAGATTTCAGGGAAATGTGCTCAGGTTTTTCCACTGGGTTGTGTGGAAAAGGATGAGACAGGGTTTATGCTGGTGTGCACGTCTCATCTTGGTCACAGGGCTGGAAATTGGGGAAAAAAAAATCCTTTAAGAATTTTCTGGGCTGGAAAATGTTTGTTGACATGCTCTTTCATTAAAGAGACCTTTTATAGTTATTGCATGCCATTTATAAAATTAGAATAATCCATTGCAACACTGAAAACTGGTATATTCCACAAAAAAATTATAGAAATAATAAAAATACCATAGTGTCTACATTATAAGTTCTATAGTTTGCTTACTTCAGTAGGCTATGTACTACATAGTAGGTTACGCTGGTTCCAACTTGTTATTAGCCACTTCTGCCATCAAAATAATTGATCTAATTGGTAAATAACGTGAAAGAGACTCTTTGAATCAGATCCAGATGATGTTCTCGCTTAAACTGTGATAAAGTGCTTCTGTGTATAGTGTGTCGGCACTTAATGTAGGCTATTTGTTGAAAATGTGACCTCATGAATGCTCAATATCCAATTATCTATCAGTATGAAGCACATCCAGCAGCGGCGAGTATAGAACAGCGTCTATGAGAGCGTATGATGGAGGCTCACGTGCCAAAAATATCCTCACTGGAGCACCGTCGCGCGTTCCCGACCTCTCCGAGGCATGTGACTGCGCGCCCCCGCCCACTCGATCCGTCAGGCAGATGAGAAGAAAGACTGCGGTCAAGCCAGCCGCGCTTTGAAAAACACGGTCAAGCCAGCCGCACCTTTTTTTTTGTTGCGCTTGTACTCGTGTACTTACGTTACGGGTGCTGCGAACAGTCAAAATGAGCTATTATGCCGGTATTTCCTTTATACTTTTCTTATTTTATTTAATGTTTTACTTTAATGTTTGCAAATAGATTACATTTGTACATAAACGTTTGTATTGTGCAGTAATTATTACAAATAATATTAATAAAGATAATATTGATGTTTTTTATTTGTTTGTATATTTTATTATGCGTGTATGAAAAAAGTAAAAAGCTTTCCTTTACAGATTTGCTTATATATACTTTTTTTTTTAATGTGACTAATATTAATATATAATATTTACTCAATGTGATCCTGACTGTCAATTAAGCGCAAGATCACCCAAACAGGTTTTAAACTTCATACAATAATTTCCTTTGTAGGTTAGCTCATTCTTTCAATTGATTTATATTCTAAGTGACCCTGACTAATACTGTACTTATTTACAGTGTATTTTACTGCATAGTTTTGGAGAAAACTAACAGCAAAATCACATCAAACAGCAAAATGCGTCCTGGCACTTAATATTTTTCCCATTTTCCAGCACTCATAAAAAGTTTCTCTTTATAGGTTAGCTTATTCTTTCAATTGAATTATATTCAGAGTGACCCTGACTAATACTGCACTTATTTTCAGTGTATTTTACTGTATAGTTTTGAAGAAAACTAACAGCAAAATCACATGAAGCAGCAAAATGCGTCCTGGCACTTATTATTTTTGTATATTCAAATACTCTTAAAAAATATTTCTTTATAGGTTAGCTCATTCTTTCAATTAATATATATTCAGAGTGACCCTGACTAATACTGTACTCGTTTTCAGAGCATTTTACTGTATAGTTCTGGAGAAAACTAACAGCAAAATCACATGAAGCAGCAAAATGCATCCTAGCACTCATACTTTTTCCCATTTTCCAGCACTCATAAAAAGTTTCTCTTTATAGGTTAGCTCATTCTTTCAATTGGTATATATTCAGAGGGACCCTGACTAATGCTGTACTTATTTTCAGAGCATTTAACTGTATAGTTTTGTGGAAAACTAACAGAAAAATCACATCAAACAGCAAAATGCGTATATTTGCTTAATGCTTAATATTTTTGTATATTCAAATACTCATAAAAAATATAAAATAGAGCGTATTACTGTATAGTTTTGGAGAAAAGTAAAACCAAAAGTCACCATAAACAAATAACTGCGTCCTAGCATTTGCCCTGTATTACATTTTCCAACACTCATAAAAAGTATTTCTCTCCAGGTTAACTCATTCTATTTATTTCTTAAAAAAGTGAATAATTTGCATAATGTTGCACAGTTAATTTTTTTTTTTCTTTCTTCCAGAAAATAAATTGACATTTGGATTTCACTCATGACACTTTACTAATATTTAGTCAATAACCTTTTTTTTTTATATATATAGGTCACTCACACACACACACAATTAGGATTAAATGTAAAGTTCAAATAGCAACTAAGCTTGACAAAAGTTCATGACTATATATATATATATATATTAGTGGTGGGCCGTTATCGGCGCGTTAACGCGAGAC
>JAUCNO010001053.1:5411176-5443467 GCA_032353835.1 Enteromius viviparus
CTAAAAATTCTTAAATGTCCTAAATTAGCAAAGGTCTAGTCCTGGCTTAATCTAATCCCTATCCGGGAAACCGGCCCTATGAATTTATGTCAGGAATTAAATCAGGTATTTTTGCAGCAACAGTAATAATGTTCAGCACATTAGTGCATTTAAAACATCCATATGTAAATGACCTCTAGTTTACATGGAAATGCCAATACCGTGACAATTTCTGTGCATTCTCTTGACATCAATATGTCAAAAACCTGATACTCTTTCAATCTAATAAGGGTGTTTCCCTTCCTCTCTGCCCCATTTCCCTCTTTTCATCATTCTGTCATCCTGTCACTCAATCATACGCCTGGCTGTCATTCAATCTATTCTTCCCTCAACTTTACTCAGTTGGTTATAATGACAGTAGTGTAAAACATTATGTCCAATCTCATGACTAACACCCACATGAAGCCATCAGCATGTTGTGATTGTAATGTCGATCAAACGGACCATTTTCTCTCTTGACTTCTTTGACTTTTTTTTCTATCCTCATACCGCCAGACTCTCGCACTGCCATCTGACTTTCATTTACAGAGCCCTTCCTACAGAATTCCTCTGTTTTCCCATCTCGGGCTTCCTCACCGGCAGTTAAAGCCCGCACGCTGAGTAGTCGGCAGCCAATAGCTGTCAATCACACAAAATGATATCCTCTTCAGTCTGAGAGGAGCAGACTGACATCACAATCAACTCAAGTCCAAGCTTTGAAGCGAATCACACGCTCACCCAGATCCATTTTCCTTACAAATCTTTGGTGTTAATTCGAACTGTATATTATGTATTTATATATATCCTCAGGTAATATTTTGGGCCATCTTATCTTAGTGTGCTTGTTTTCTTTTCCCTATTTGTTGAGCTTCAATATGTTCTGCTAACTAAAAATAAAACTCATTCACAGTGTTTACCTTTGAATGCACAATAAACGTTGGGATGATCAGAACAATTCTCTCGGCTCATTCTCCATCAAGAACATGAGGAGGAATTTAATGATTAGAAATAATAAGTGAAACATGGCACAGCGACTCAGTTTAATTAGACAGTCTTTCTTTTCTTTTTTCTTCTTAAGAAATTATCATTCACATGGAAATTTGCAGAAGAGTATTCTAAAACTGGAGGAGGCAGTTATTCATGGTTCATGTCCCGTGTAGGACTGATGAAATGAGCTTGTGTTCAGGGACTTCCTATGACAGATTTCTTGATGAGAGAAATTGCCCTTAAGATTTCAAGATCCTGAGCTGCTTTTCTTGCCTTTTGTGTAGAATTGAATAATTTGAAGATTCATTTCCAGACAATTTTTATTTTCTTAATTTAGAAAATAAAAAATTAAAATTATTAAAAAAAAATTTTTTTTACAAAATGTAAATTTATATTAATATATTAGTGCTGCCAAACAGTTACTTGCATTCAAAATACATTTTTGTTTACATAATAAATGTGTGTACTGTGTCTATTTATTATGTATATGTAAATACACATGTGCATGTGTATACATATGTTTTTACAATGTATTAAATATATTATTATTTATTAATATAATTAATATACATATATGCATGTAAATAAATGTTAAAAATATATACATGCATGTGTGTATATTTATATATACAGCACATAATAAATATATACAGCACGTGCACATATAGTTTGTAAACAAAAACTTTCATTAGATGTGAATCATTTGACAGCAATAGAATATATTATAAATATGCATTTGTATGCATAAAACGGGCCTTGAAATCTACATTAAAAAATACTCCTATATTATTATGGTTCGGACACACTTAACAAACTTCACAATGATTAATTTCTGCAGTTTGTTTCCTAAAACGGATTGGAGGACAGCAAGAACAAAAACACGAAAAATCGTATTTTTTAATATGATAACTGATAACTGTAATGCAGTGATATTGTAGAATAGATGATCAGAAGTGTAGATATCCAGGCCCGGTCAAGCACTGTAGTGACTGATCATAACACACAGAGCTGCCCTGAGGTGGAGAGGTCCTGTTTGGACACCACATGCTTAGCAGGGGAAAGGTGAAGTGCTGAGATTTGGCTGCTGTTGTGTTAACACCTGTGTTGAGATCCTGCCAAAAACCCTTCACTGCTGACACACGGCTCAGAGTGGCCACAATCACAACAGCGTGCTTTCCATCCCCTCCTCTCTTTCCTGATAATCGTGCGGTTGGAGCCAGACATCCAGAATGTCCACTTAAACAAAGAATCGCCTCCCTCAAAATGGAGATTCTTTTCCGCCAGCTTTTTGCAGTGAGATGGGGAACATTTTCTACCCGCATATCCCTTATGCTGTGCAGGATTTACTCAGCGGGGTTCTGCGGCAGTAGACATTGGCTCTTTGTCAGATGAGCTCTTTGTCAACACACACACACCAAATTCGCTCATTCAAATGGCGACCTCTGCCGCCCTCGGAAGACAATGCTGCTTCCTCGCTGCGAGCTGGGAAAGAGGAGGTGTCCGTCGGAGTATAATGGTATAAAGTGCGCAGTCTCCTCCTCGGAGCGGCCAAACTGCACTGGAGCATTAAACGTGCAAAGCCTCTGAAGAAGGTGTGCAGATTGCTCATTTGTTTAAATTTCTTGTCATGTCTTGTGGGCCACCGGTCGCAGGAGAGTTGGCGGGGGGGGGCAAGTCCTGAGGGGAGGATAAACAACCTCGGCGCTCAATAAATAAAAAAAAAATTGTAGGGAAAAGAGAATAAGCCTCTTTTCATTCAATTCTGTTACAAAGCCCTCCCTCTTGTGCTCGCCTTATTGGCCGGCCCTGCTTGACTATTGCTTTCAGAGGTGCAGATCTGTTACATCTTAGTGGACAAAAGATGATGAAGAGTCTGGATTAGGACGCACTGCAGTGTGTGAGGAGGCCTTGAAGCACACTGAGCTCATTGTCAGGAGGGTGAATCTGTCCCAGAATGCACAGCTGCGTTCGGACCAGGAGGCCTTGGGTTACCGGCTGGGTTCTTGCAGGGCTGTGCAGATGCACCGAGTCATAGGGCAGGAGGAGTTGGAGCACTTGGCTGACTGAAAACCATATCCACTTCAAGATCTAAATACCACGCCTTGTCGAATACTGGTTGTCGATATGACATAAATTCTTTAAGGAATATAGTATATATATGTAGAATATACTATATATTATTCAGAACGGAGCAGAATCAGTTGAATTAATTTTTTTTATGTTTCATGTGCTCTCAAAAGTTTTTATGTATTCAATAATATTTTTCCGCAGCTTTTCAAGTCAAAGGAAATATTCTAGAACAGAACAAAGTCTAAATTATGTACTACTTTCCACATAAATTAATTTTGACATATCCTTCATTATGTACATAAAAACACAACTTTTCTAGTTTTAAATTGCAGTTTTAATATGAATATAATAATAGGTAATTATTGCTGTTAAATGTTATCATATATTAGGTATATATATATTATATATATTACTGTATGATTTTCTCCTGTGGAGCATAGAATTTCTTTAAGATAAGATATTCTTTTTAAATATTTATAAATAATATATATTTATACTTACGTGATACTAATATTATGCTTATCTTGAATTTATGGATGTAAAATTTTAGTATAATGATTTTTATGTGATATTTATGTGATGATAATGTCATGTTGAAGATGTATGGTTATGTTTTCACAACAGTGTAAGCTATTTAATATTTTCAGTGTTTATTGTATTGCTAAAAATGAAGTCGGTTTTCCCTCTAGATTTTAATGTTGTAATATTTGTGATTTCTTCTGTTCGAACAGCACTTACAGAATCCGGCCAATTTCCAGACGGCAGCCACAGAGCTACTGGACTGGTGTGGAGACCCACGAGCCTTCCAGCGGCCATTTGAGCAAAGCCTTATGGGATGCTTGACGGTAAGACGGCAGCTGCTCAAGTCGTGTCCTCATGTCAGGGGCCAGTGACGAAGGTTAAAGCAACAGTCACGCTTCACGTGTCCCTCTGCCCACCCACTGATCTCTCTCTCTCTCTGTTTCTTTTCTTCCCTCCTGTGACCTCTGCCTGAGACTGATGTTTAAGGTTTTTATTTTATTTTATTTTTTTAAATACCTTCTCCTATCTCACCATGTGGAATCAGGTGTTATTAAATCATTAGCAAGCTGAACTTTTCACTCTGAATTCTAGTGGTGCTGAACATACAGTCGCCACACATTCTCCATGGCAGTCATTGATTGTGGCATATTGCCAGTGTTTAGCACCTTCAGTCTTATTCAGGTCTCCAGTCCAGGTGCTTTTTGTGGGCATACAGACATTTCCCATTGATTTCCGCTGGACTCATTTTAGCCCCACTCCCACTCTGTGATCTGAATTCCTCATTTATTGATTTACTGGAGGCTCTTAGAACATGCTTGTTCTGACTAGACTTGCATCAGGTGTCTTAGCTTTTTTTCCTTAAAAAATTGCCATCAAATGTCTTGGATCAGTGCTTCTCAACCAGGGTGCCACAATAAGCCTTAAAATAATTGTTTATTTTACTTAATTAAAATGCTAAAGATTCAACTGACATCATATTTTTGAGATTTTTATTTTTATCCCAGAAGCACCAGTGGTAAATATATGCAATACGAGGACCTCCAAACATCATCTTGGACAAAGGGACAAAATTAAAAAGTTTGTAAAACACTGTCCTGAGGATTCCATGCCATTTTGCTCTTTAATTACCAAAAATAACTAAAAAAGTGTGTGGGATTTTGGACTCTTCTACTGCACTCAACTGTTGCAGCTTTCCTTATATATTGCAAGAATAAGGGCTAAATTTTGATGTTGGATGACATAATACTGTAGCACTTACACTGTGTCCCAACTACATGTGCCATGACGCTACGACACGTCACAAAAGGTATCTTTTCCATGTTAATCCGAGGTTCTGTCCTAACTAGCTACGATGGTAACACGCAAAATTTTTAAATTCGGAACTGTTTCTATTTTCGCGACATCACAGCTGGAACAACAACATACAAACTATATGACAGTGGATAATCACAGGAGATTATGTGCTTTATTCAAAGTTCAATATGTCCAATATGAGAAACTGAAAGCAACAACAGACAGTTTACCTCAGATTTGGAAAATAAACGAAAGCAAAGATGACTGCTAAATCTGTGTACTCACTGCAAAATAATGAGTGTATTCCGTAACAGAGATGCTATCATTTAATGATGTTAAAAAGGTTTAATGTTTATTTATTAGATAATAATAATGATAATTAATTGTCGCGGTGCGTGAAGTGTGGGCACCCAAGTTGCTTGTTGCTGGAATCTTGTGGCGTCGCGTTAGGACACAGTGTTACACTTGAATGTAGAATGCAACTCATAGTATATAGTGCCTTATGTGGGAAATAACTCATAACTCTCACCAAAATTTAAAGCCACCAATATCACACCAATATTTTAAGTAAAAGACAACTTTTTGCCAAAAATAATATAATTATTTTTTAAATACCACCCTTAAAACTTTAAAACCCACACTTAAACTTACATTACGTTATTGATTGAATCCCTTAATAGCTTTTTTTTATTAGCATTTTTAAAATGACTTAATGTAAATTACCAGTCTGGAATAATTAAGATTTCTTAATGTTTTTTAAAAGAATTCTTTATTCAGCAGCAAAATCTCTTTTCAGCACTGACAACAACTTATTTTTAACTTTATTTACTGTTTTACTGTATTTCCAATTACATAAATGCAGTCTTTGTACGCATAAGAGACTTTCGAAAACATTAAAAGATCTTAATTATCCAAAAAACTGGTACATGTAGTTTCATGTCACAGCTCTAATAAAACGTTTGGGGCTGTTGAGGGTTTCTGTGTGTGTTTAGTGTCATTAACCAATCAGTATTTGAAAGATATAATTTTTTTGAATAGTCACATGACTTTAGCTCAAAACAACCTGACTGCATCACAATAGGGTCTCTGCACCAGCCGAGCTACTGCCTTTGAGATGAATGGGAATGTTAACGGACAGCTTTCTCCAGGTATTCCAGACCTCCTCGTGCTGTTTATAGGCTCTGACAGCCTGAGTTTAGTCCAGCCTCTGTCTCTCTGGAGTTGGTGTCGTGTGTGTACATGACAGTGTGTCCCCAGACACCGTCTTCACACCACACGCGTTCACTCCAAAAGGATGCGCAGTATGTTTGTGCTCTGTATATTGTAATTAATTTGTCTGATGCATAGCTGGTCCCTCAGAGAGCGGCGGAGAGGTTCTTCTCCCCAGGTGAGGATGTAGCGGTGAGGATGGTGGAGAGATGAAAGAACTGGGGAGATAAGAATATTGGCTGACAGATGTGGACATGTCTTACACATTTCCCCTCAGGCAGCAGGTAGCTCTCTGCTCTCCGCAGACCTGCGTATGGAGCTGTTCTTCCATTGTCTCCCAGCTGCACAATATCAGCACTCAGCCAAATGATAAATGACATCTCCAAACTGTCAGTAGCTTTAGCGATGACAACTTTCTCTGCTGTCCCACTGTCTTTTCTTGTCAACCCTGCATATCTGCAGTGCAGTGGGCCTCACTCTGGAAAGAAATAAATGGCCATTTTTCTTGTGTATTATGTTGCGAGTCACTTTTTGTGTGCCCTCGGCCCTTTTAGCAAAGCTATAACCGAGGAGCTTTGCGTGGCTCAGTGATTCTGATATTTCTTTCTGTTGAATCACTTAATATTTTAGGCTTGCATTCTGAGAAGAGAGATTATGTGGAAAAGGCTTATGAGAGGATGCATTTCTAAACGCCAGTGGAATCTATACCAGCCCTCGTGGCAGCAAGCCTGGCTGCTGTGTTTGGCAAGTGCAGCTGCAGAAGGGAAATTAAAGTTTGGCAAGAGCACAGCGCCGCAGCCTGTCCAAAAATCCCCAAAAAAACTGGAGGACAAAAACTGGGCTAGATTTTCAGTTTCATAGATGGCACTCTAGAATCCCGTTAAGCTGTTATTTGACCATTAAATCATGAATAGAGATCTGTCAGCACAGGTTTGATTTGTCGTTTTTGTTGCACCGCCTTGGTAGCAGATGTATGACAATTTATGATTAAGAAGAGTCACGTTTGCACCCCATGTGGAACGCAAATTGCATGTCAAGCGCCGGGTGTTAAGAATTGAGAAGGTTAGTAAGTGGATAAATGCAGCGCACAGCTGCAGCAGTGTGATACATGAGTCATTAAAGATCATGTGCAGCCTCGTTCAGATTTTACAAGCAGATATTACAAAAGGTTGAATGCCTCATATTTTATATTGGTTGTGTCTTTTTTTGGATGGATAGAATAATAGAGAGTGAAAGGGGAGACAAAGTGAATTCTTTCAAATTGAATGCTATTCAGACCAATATTCAAACCCATAACTTTAAAAGAGCCTTAACCACTGCAAATGTTTTTTATTTTTTATGACATTGTCAGCCTGTGGTCTAAAATATTTAACCTTTCCTGTATCGTTTTAATGGATTAGGTTACCAAAATAATTAGTTCTAATGTTCTAATCCTATATTACTGTTTTTGTGGAATATAAAAAAGATGTTCGGAAGAATTTGCTCTCTGCTATTTTTCAAATAATTAAAAGTGAATCAGGAATCATTTTTGTCACCATTATATTTCATTGTACAGAAAAAAACAGCTTTGACATTCTGGCTAACTTCTCTTTTTGCAGTAAGTCAGTCATGAAGATTTAGAACAGCATGAGTGTGAGTAAATGACATTTTTGAGTTGTCAGGCCCTTTAAGAGATTCCACAGGTAAAGCCGTGTTATGTATTCTGTATGTGACGTTGTCACCTACCGTCTCTGTCTTACATGTGGCTTTAGGGTTTTATTTACACGCTTTTGAATTGTTTCGCGAAAGATCACAAGATGCTTTGAAAGAAGCTGGAGTTGCGAGTTCAAGGGGCCAAGTGCGGGCTGTGGTCTCTGCGGATCAGGGTGTTCGGAGAACAAACACAGACGTCTGCGCACCAGTCACACAGATCTCTAGGGAAAGCTCATCAATCGTGCCCTGCAAATATCAACACAGTCTTAACACTATTCTGCATCAGTGGAGGTGGCTGTTTTATCTTTGAATACATTATTCATGCACATATATAAATATTTGATATGATTGCACTAAAAAAGGGAAATTGCTCTTTTATGAGTAGTTTTTGGAGAGATATTTGGTGTACAAGGAAGAGTGGGGGTGGTAGCCGGGTGATGCGAGTATACTGCTGGTTTTCGCTTCTCTCATGGGAGTCTGGGGTGGAATTTCAAGGAAGCTTAATTGCACATAGCTCATGTAGACTATTGAAAAATTCAATAGCCTTAATGCTAAAGAGTGTTTAGAACATTTCAGCTTGATTTTTCTTCAGTCTTTTAGCGGAGAACTCTGTTTGCACCTCTCTTGTGTGAATGCAAATAATGGACACACACATCCAGATGAAGCGTGCAAGTTCACAAAGACCCATTTTAATGCTGATATGGTCTCTTTCCGCAGGTTGTAAGTCGCGTGGCAGCGCAGCAGGGTTTCGACTTGGACCTCGGCTATCGGCTCCTGGCTGTTTGTGCGGCAAACCGCGACAAGTTCACCCCTAAGTCGGCAGGTGAGAACCGTTTCTCTCATTGCGATGTTTCTTCTCACTCATCATTGCTACAGACACTCTGCCTGTAATGAATCCACCTTTCTCATTTAACAATGTGACAGGAAATCTTTTAATTGCAGCATTATGCAATCACAGCGCACGGCCATGCATTAGCATTCTTTCACTTTCTTTTGTCTGAATCTCACTCATCTCCTTAAGACGATTTAACTTTCCGAGGTTGTCTTTTCCTGCCGATTTTACACATGGAGCTCTCAGCGTGCCAGAAACACCCCCGAATAATTTATTGATAAGCCGCCAGAGTTCACTTTCCAACAATCATCCATCAGCAGAGCAGCATCGCTTTGTAATCAGCTCTGTTTGAAATCCTGACCTTCTCAGCCAAAGCTGAGTGTCCTGTTCTTGTACATTTGTCAAAGTGAATTGCAGACGGGCATCAGCCAAACAGAGATAGATGGTCGGCAAACGCCGGGGTTGAGGTGTGTGAGTGTACTTCATTTGAGAAAGGCCTGACATGGCTCGCTGTTGAGAATGAAGATAAACTGTCCATTTGAACCATGGTTACTGTGGGACACCTTGGGCCTTCCAGAACAGTTTTTTTGTTCATATTTCTCTTTTAGATCACTGCAAAGTTTGTATTAACTGAAATAGCTTTTATTTTTATGCTTTCCGTTTTAGTATTTTGTGTCTTTTGTAGGGATGTAACGGTATCAAAATTTCACGGTACGGTAATACCTCGGTATGAATGGCACGGTATGGTATTTATTGAATAATTTACATAAAAAACTAAACTAATTAAGAGACTCAAAAAAAAGTGCCAGAGGTGTTTATTAAACAGTTTACATGAACACTGAACATTTTAGATGGCTAAATGCCTGTCGCTAGATGACGTCATACATCAATTTGCATATTCATTACGTCAGTGCATCATTGTATCTTGCTTTTCTGTGGTCACATAATGTTATTCAATGCACTTAAATTTTCAATATAACTGTTTTCACTGATATTTTTAATTGTTTCTGTTGTCAGAAAAATTGAATGAATGTGAAATAGTGACTGAAATGCACGCCATTTTAAGGCCGACTGAACTAGCTCTACCTTACAACATGTTAATCTAGATTAAAATCCTTATTAATAAACGAGCATTGTCTGATGAAACCAAGTACACATAAGATATAGACAGTGGCTATGCTGTGATTTTGGTTATATCTGCATGTAAAATAGAGTTAATAGAATATAAAATAGAGAGAGGTGTGCGCGCGCTGGGAGAACAAGAGCTCACGCGGCAGTACCAGAGACTCGCTGAGGTTTGTCCAAGAAGTTTCTAGATTTGTCGCTAGTAGCTTTTAGGGAAAAATGTTGCCAAGGGGGTCTTAAAAGTCATTATGTTGGCAACACTGATCTGTAGTGACAACAGACCGCAAAGAATGATGGACACGCCTGGGCTGATGGGAATTGTAGTTCCCGCTAACTCCCGTTCGCACCATTCACCTGAGTAAACTATTCTCAGATGGCCTATCGTTTTATCGTGTCATGTAACCAAGGTAGTATGGAAAAAAATTGTTATTGTAGTACGACGGCATTTAAAATACTGTTACATCCCTAGTCTTTTGTTCTGTTTTAATAACTTTTTGCGTTTATTTCAATTTTTTTTTTTTGTCATTTTAATGCTTGAACTGATGTACAGCTTTTTTCAGTTAGTCACCATAACAATTAATTTAGTTTAGTAGTAATTTAATTTAATGTTTTGTTTGATTTGATTTGATTAAAATGTTTTTTAATAACCAATAACATTCTTTTATTTATTTACTTATTTATTATTTTTTATTTATTTACAGTAATTAAACTTGTTTTAAGGACATCAGAATTTCTTTACTCTAAAACAAGAAAAATACTGATTTAAAAATATATTTTTATAGGTGGCAGCATGCTGTCAGTAATACTCCACGTGGCTTGTTGTTTGATAGCTGAAATATTTCTCAATTTTAGTGATATCTCCAATATTTTTCAAATCAAGCAGAGTTTATACCAGTGGTTGCATTCAGAGTAGTGGCTGATAAAGAAATGGCTGGAAGCAGATATGACTCAGACTTCCTCTCCCTCTGTGCATCATGGGGGCATCCATCTTACCTCTATCATAAGGGCGTCTGCCACCCCAGACACACAGACGACAGTGGCATGGCTCAGTCTCATAAACCCATCTATCGTCGCTCTCGTTTTCTGTCCTCCTTGATGCCACACACTCTTTCTCCCTTTATCTGTCTACATCCATCAGGCAAACACACACAGAAAGAGCGAAAGGAAAAAAAGAGAGCGAAGCGATATGCACGTCAGGTCAGGGATTTGTCGAGAAAGTGCAGCCCCAGCGAAAACCCAGTGACAGGCAGGATGGCGACAGAGGGGCGGCCACCCGACACCACACACCGGAGTTCAGTGTGTCTGGCGCGAGACACTCCCACATTAAACGATCAATGCACAATCAGGCGGCCGCACAGAGCCAGTCACTGGCTGCAGGATGAATTCGTCATGTTTTGCTGTCTCTGTGATATACAATGCAGCTGACACTTGGCTGTGAGGATGGCCAGAAGTCATCCACTTGCGCTTAGAATTACACTTTTATTTGCCTCTTGTAAAAGAATGTTAAGCACCTGTAATGGATAAATGCCAGATGTCTTGTAAGTTATAGTAAAGTAATTCATATTTACAAGATCTCAAAGCATAAATGTTACATTTCAGCAGTTATAGTGTTATAAAATGGTCAATTTGCTTCCTTTGTTTTTTTTAAATGTGATGCAGGAAAATCTAACACATTTGCTTGAGGCATGCATTTTTCAATGAAAGCACAGTTTTTTATCATTACCATTGTCGTTTTTAAATTCTGAATATCAGTAAAACAAGATAAATTTGTGAAATTGTTTAAAAAAAAGATTTTTGTTTACATATATATATATATATATGTATATGTGTGTGTGTGTGTGTGTGTGCTGTGAATATTATGTATATAAATTCCCACACATGCATTATTTCATAATTTTTATAAAATATGATATAAAATATATTTATTTATAATATACATTTTATGAATATAAATATAGACATCTAAATATTTTCTAAATATATACTGTATGTGTGTTTATATTTATATACATATATTATGCAAACTTATTTTGGATGTGATCTTTTGACAAAACTAATAAATTATTACATGTAACTGTTAATATGAAACAATGTATTTATTATAAAGTCAACATAAGAAAAAAATGTGAAATATGTATAATACATTATACTTTATAACTGTAAAACAGGAGAAATACAAAATGTAAAAATGTAATCTAAAAATATTAATAATTCTATATGTAATAATTATCATTTGTATTATTATATACTATTATATATTTCTTTACTTACTAGTATTGTTTTTTATTATCATAGAAAAATTTTTAATTATTTTTACTTAAATTATTATTATTATTATTATATATTTTTTATGTGTTTATAGGTTTTTATTTGAAAATAATTAATGCATACTGATTGGAAAAATGCGTTGCCAAAAAGTGTTGTGATTATCACCAGCTGATCTTCAGGAATGTGAGATGGAGTGTATGTGTGTAGATGAAGTCTAGTGTGTCAGTGTGTGCTGGTTTGTGAGTGCTGACCTCTGTCAGCGGGTTTATCCGGCAGTATTAATCTGTGATTATGGGAATTATCTGTCCACTGTGTATTTGCATCTGTTTGTGTGTATGTGTGAGTGCTCTTACTGAGTCTGATCTTCTCTGCTTACATGCTACTGACAGACTTTTTAACCAGGCTTTGTTCGGCACCCCACCGCCAGTGCAATAGGATAATTATTTAGTCTAAAATCTCCCTCTTTAGAGCACAGAGTTGTGTCTGTACCAAGAAATGCTAAATACCTTGTCTGAGATGCTTTTATTAAGCATATGTTAATTATACACAGCATCACAATTGCTTTTGACAGTATTACAACAATATTCTGTCAGTCACAACGGTCTCCTCACTTAGATCAAAATCCAGTTCTTCCCTCCGTATGTCATGCCGATATTTAATCGAGAGCAGGTTAGTTGAGAGATTGACAGCTAATGTGTTTGTCTATTAGGCCATGTTTCTCAGTCGCATGGCCCCATTCGGAAAGCCCGCTATTATTTAAACGTTTTCCTGAAAAAAGACAGCTTTCAAAATCACGTTTGTGCCTGCGTACAGGAGCAGAGATAGTGTGCCATTGTTCAGAGTGAGATGTTGCGACAAGATAATTGCAAGGTGTGTCTCAATTCAAGTGTTTTTAAAGTCTGTTATCGAGCAGATTTGGCACGAAGCGCAGAAGACATTAAGTACAGGAATTTAAACAATGCTTTGTTTTTCCCTCTAAAATCTTTAACCAGTGTTTATCAGAATTCCATAGTTTGCAGCATTTTTGACACACTAACAAATAGTTAAGTCATCTTCTATAATAATTATTTATGATTGCTTCATTATGATTCAGTCATATAACAGTTATTTGTACCATTTGTGACTACAACAAAAATGGATGCACTGTGGTGCCCACATTTAATTAGATTTTAGTGAAAGGTCTTTCGTCATGTTCAAGTATTTGGCTCTGATTATTGTTGTTGTTTTTTTAATGTAGAAATATAGTTGTTTGACGCAATTGCACGTCAAAGTAAAGTTGACACATGGCTGTTCTCTGAACAGCGGATTGGCTAAAGTATGAAATTGGCCAATGGCCACACTGTGGGGTGAAACGGATCTCTCAACGCAATGGTGAGGAATGTTCCCGCTCTACATAGGAAGTCTGTCAGCAGCTTGTAAATCAGCCCAGCTGGAAGGCACGTCAGGAGAGCAACCAATCCGCCATGTCGAGGGTGACGGATCGCTTTCCATCACTCAGCCGTAATTCACATGTCATGTACACACATGGTTTACAGAGAAGACACGAGTGCAAATACACAAGAAACTCAAGCCCAGGGACCTCCCCGTTGGTTTGATATACCGAAAATCCTGCCTACCTCTATCTGCATTCTCACTTTATACATTTACTTCAGACGTTCGCTGTGGTTTCGAGTCTGCAACATCAAAGTAGAGATCGTTAGTGGGGCAGAGAATAAATTACCAAGCAATTACCAAGCAATTCAACAGTTTCGGTGCAAATGTGAATAAATATTGACTGCTGTTGAGTGTAACTGTATGAAAATAACATTTAGGCATTTTTGTTTTGTTTTTTTTTGGTTAAGAAATATTTAAATGATGTATAGAATACTGCAGTTCAGAAATATTTATGAAAAGATCAAATCCACCGTTGTCAGGTGAGCCATAAAGTTGGACTAGGGCTGCACGGTTATGACAAAAATCATAATTGTTGTTTATTCCTTTGAAATTGTAACTGCGATTATTAATGTTTAAAAAATGTATAACTTTTATGTCTCAAATGTGAACTTTACATCGGATTGGGTCTTTTTTAAAAGCAAAAAATGCATAGTATTATAATGCTATACTAAAACTTAACTTAAAACAACATAGAAACCCTCAAGATAACATGTAAACAGAAAAAACACACAGAATGAAAGCGCTTTGAATAATTCTGTAATTGTGGCATCTGTAATTGTAATGGCGATTAGAAATTAGATTTACTGTGCAGGCCTATTTTAGACTTAAATCAGTTTTAAAGGTTTGGTTTAATTATTCAGCAATAGTTCAGCTACTTTTAGATGCTCGATTTCTGCTCCGAAACGAGCTGATTACTTCATTGTAGCTTGCAGTCTGAAACAGTTATGCTGTGTTATGATAGATTTTACATCAAAAACATCAGCTTATTTTTAAGATTGCTCATTTGTAAAGTACTGAAGTTGAGAGCTGCAGAGAATGACTGGAGTGATGTGTTTGTGTTGGTGGAGGGTTATGACTCACTGCTTTGCAGTAAAAGTTAAAGGAAGCTCAAGTTCCTGTTTGAGCCAGCTTTGGCTCTTCACCTCCTTTTTCATGTAGCCTGTAGCCTTGACATCTCTCATTTTCTCTGAGTTATTTCATCCCCTCGTAGCTTGATATTAAAGGTATCTGTCACACGTAGCTCTTCAATGCCAGCAGGGGAGAAGGCGCACACACTGAGGTCTTGATGCTTCTTGCTATATAGTAAGTCTTTGTGGATATAGTACGTTGGAGCTTTCAATGAGTTATTGCTAATTTGATGTCATTTGAAATTATTACAGTGCTTTTTTTGTGCAGCGTCAAGACATATCCTGCTGTTGATACAGCATTTTTATTAGCAGATTAGGCGATGCTTATTCAGGGACTGAAGAACAGCTACAGTATGTATTAATTCATTAATGGACGCACGCTATTGACAGCCTGGGGAAGTGCTGGATCCCTTTCTGATATTCAACACTTTTAGATGTGTGTAATTAACAGTGTTAGCAAGTGTCAAGTTAGGCACTTAGCGTTAAAAGCTAACAGTTTCCATTAATTTCACCCTCACATGACACTCAGGAGGGCCGCCCACCAGCCCCGGGCTTAATTAGCGTGCGCGGTCTGATGGATTTATACATCAGTGTCATGTGATTAGCTCACCAATGAATGGGATTCACCCGCTTTGATAGCAGTAATCGCGGGGCTGCGAACAGCTTTAACTGAATTGATCCGAGCGTGTTGTTTGTTCTCAGTCTTTCTCTGGATGATTTGGTTGAGGGCCAAGATACAGCCTGTCTGCCACAATAGGCCCCGCCCCCTCTTTGCAAGTTTGAAATGTGAGCCGCCCATGCTTTCTTCCCCCCCCTTCCGCCCTCTGGCAAAGTGGCCGTCGCATTGCATGGATATGTGTATGGGTGTGCATGTGTGAGTGTGCGCGTGCATGCGTGTGTGTGTTTGTATGAATGAATGAGGGTTTTAGGCATGTGGCCGTCACTTAGGACACCATACATCTGAGGTGAGAGGACAATTGCTGCTTTTTCTTCCTCTGGCTCTCTTCTCTTTCCCTGCCCCCACGTCCCTTTCTTTCTCTGTCTTTCTCTTGGTTTTTTTTTTTTTTTTTTTTTAACCCTTTTGAAACACAACGGTGCTTCCTGTTTATTTTGTGGTTTTGCACTGCAGACACTTTACAGGCTTGTCATTCTGTACGTGTGTGTGTGTGTATGTGTCTGAAGTTTTCGAAGAGCTTAACCTGATTCCCTGTGGGCTACATCTTGGAGCAGAGGAGCCAGGTATAGCAGGAGCCCATTAGCACAGAACTCCATCTGTGATTGGCTTTGCACTGGAAACCCAGAGACCGCCGCTGAATAATTGATGTGCATTGTGCAGTCGCTGGACAGGCGAAGAGAGGGAAAACAGAGAGAGAGAGAGCCCCAGACAATCAGACCGAGATAGACCGAAAAGCTCGTAGATTTCTCACGGGTTCGTCTTTGCCTGCTGGTAAAATCCCATTTTCTCTGAGCAATGAGAAGACTCAGATGAGAGCCAGATCTCGAGCGTTGGTAAGTCACGTGACGGTCGGAGTGCATGCGAGCGAGTTGCAGGCAGGTGTATGCGCAAGTCCTGCACATGATCGAGTCGTAACAACTAACTGCGTTTGACCTAGTTCCCTCTCTCCCACACAAACGCTCACACATAGAGGGTCAGAGTGGGCTTGGTTATCTCCAGGAGGAGAGCTGACCTACTTGAGGCACAGTGTTTTTGTCAGTCCTTTAGCGGGTTGACATTAGCCTGGCGACAGCGTGGCTCCAGCCGGTTACAAGGAGTCTTCTCCTCTATGCCGGCTACTGCAAGAGTGTGTGTGTGTTCATTTTTGACGTCGTTGTAAATCATTGGACAGGGGAGCATTTTTTTGTGTGTGTTTGAGGTTCTGTTCAATGGGCAGATTTGTGAGGGAACGAACGTGGGAATTATTTGTAAATGTGGGGGGGGTATGTGACGTCTGTGCCCCTGCTGTTCGTATATTTAGAAGCCGGCTTCATCTCTTGCGTTTCTACAGCGGTGTCTGAGGCATGATCCTTAGATATTTATAGTAAGTAGTTGTTTCTTGTAAGTGCTACAGGGCGGCAGTTAAAGCGTCGTAAGGATAATATACTGCTTGAGCAAAGTCTACAGGTTCCTGTGAAGTTTTGTTAAAGCTCTCGGCCTCGGAGTACATGCTGATGGGGAAATAAACAGCAGTTTGCTGTAATGAGGATCCTGCTGTTCATGTGTGAAACTTCCTCTTCAGTGCTGAAGAGCTTTTAATAGCTTGGTGCTCTTTGCCGTGTGTCATTTGTGTTTGCTGGATTTACTTTAAATAAACATGCTTTGTTATTCTAACTTATGGGCACACTAATGTTTTACACTAGTTAAATTTTCCTAAGCTGTCTAAACTATGCTAGTTTCCCTTGAGGTTAAGACAGTGTTTTTTTTTTAAAGGTTGTATTTGGATATTGGAAAAATCTAATGCTGTGTTGATTGATTGTCTAATGTATAAAATGGATGATTATGTAAATTATTGTGGTAGTAACATAGACTTAAATGTGTCATGTATTGCTGAATTTACAGTAAGCGGCTTAGAGTGCAAAAAGAAGACCAGCAAATGCATTTCATGAACTTTCCACAGACACAGATAAAGTGCCATTGCCCCAGTGCAAACATTTACCGTTGTCCTTAGTTACAAAGTGGATGCTAGGTAAACATCTAAAGAAGTTGGCTATGTTAACAAACGAAGCAAACCAACTTGTCACATTACTGCTGAAAGTTGTTGATAGGATAGTTTGGATTTTTAATTCCATATGGATGAGAGGTGATCAAAGACTTTAATATAGACATCAGTCTAGTGCACAGTGTTAGTTGGCAGAATTATTAATTATATTATTAATTAAAATGTATTTTGTATTTAACTTCAGTTCAGTGCACCGTTGTGGTATAAAATCATTATACGCTGATCTTTTTAATTTGTAGCAATTTAAGAAACATTTTATACACGACTGTTCAAAAGTGTGGAGTCAGAAATGTTTTATTTTATTTATTTATTTTGAAAGAAATTATCAGCGGGGATGCATTGTAAACACAATAGTAAGGGAGGACATTTATGATGTTATATATGATTTCTGTTTCAAATAATCTTTTGAACTCTGTTCATCAAAGATCCTGGAAAAAGTATAATGCTGGTGATTTTCAACTGTTATTAGTAATAAGTCATCAAATTAAATCATAATATTGTGTTACAATGAAGACTGGGGAATGATGCAAAAAATGAAGCTTTGACATAACTGTAATAAATTGCATTTTAAAAAATAGAAAACCGTTATTTTTAAAATGTTTTATTACGTTTAACCTAACTTTAACCCTAAGTGTAGAAATACACAACCAATCAATGATGTAAACAAGGATATGAATGAACAGCTAAGATTGACGCATATGTACAGTGAATTTAAGTCATCCTCTAAATCATTATCGTTTTGTCCATCTGTGCTTAAATTGCCTTGTCATAAAGGCCAGTTATGAAGCCCAATAGAGAATTTCCATTACTAATATAGGGTAGTCATAGCCTGTAGGAAAAAATGTTGAATTGCGATATGCTTGTTCATGACTAATTTGATATTTAGATGTTTCCTCATACAGTGACAAATGTGTTAGTCATGCAAAGCGTCATTAAGATTTGTGCACATTTGTCCAACTGTAATTTAAATGTTGTGAGATTCTGTGGTGTATTTTTGGACATAGTAAGATTTGTAGATGCTGGAATTTCATGTTAAGATTTTAGAATTAAATTCAAAACATTCCAATACTCTTTGTTAATACTACTTAAATGTATCAGTTTTTAAAATACCAATACTATTGTGTTAGACCATAATCCTAGATTACGTTTGAGTTGCTTAGCCTCAAATTTCTGACAAATGTGCAAGCACCTGGAATATTTCAGCCAATGCACTGATAATTAGTGAGATGAGTCAGTGTTTCGCGCAGCAGGCCGCCAAGAACCTGGCTTAAAAACCTTGTTAAGTCCCATCAATTCAACCAGGACATCAGTTCACCCATTGATGATGTCAACTCTGCTTACTGATACTATCTTGTCTTAATATTTCTTTGCCCCCTTGAGTAAAATGTTGAATTTAAACCCTACAGAAACCACCACCTGCAGGAGATGTCAAAGTGACACAGGTACTCTTCTGTGTTCTAGCATTGTTTGGCTTGTGAAACACATCTAGTGGAGAGATCTCTCTCCTTCTCTCTCTTCATTGTCACCCTGGGCATTCATTCTTGTTTTTTTTATTCATTTGTACGCAGATGAATCACGTTGACGCAGACGCTTTTCATGTGCTTCCTTTGTTTGCGGGATTTGTATTGCGGGGGGGTCATTGGCTTCTAACTGAGCATCCATACCTGTTTCACAGACGCATGGGCTGCACTGTCATCTCAGATTATACCTGGATTTTCTCCCGTCATCTTTTGCGAAGGCACTCTGTTGGTTTACGGCCCAGGTTTTCAGCTTTTTTTTCTGGACTGTGCAGCTCATTGAACAGGAATGACGTCCCATTTTATGTTCAAAACAAAGCCTTCATCCGTGTGTCACAGTTCTAGGGCTGCCCTGTGTCACGTGCCAGTTTTTCTGTCAGCTTTTCTCCATTTCATCACAGTCATTCATTCCCATTTTAGGCCAATCTGTAGCGACAATGCACTGTGCCGTGTGCTTTAAATTCCTTTTCAATTCAAAAGAGCATCAAGCTGTTTCGATTCCCTCAAACAGACAGCAGAAAGTCAGCGAGCGCACATTGTGCGGATGTTACTGCGCTGTATAAGACGCATTGCATCTGTCACTGACAGAAACAGACAACGACGTGATCGTTTATTTATGCATTCAAATGAGAAATATCAGTTTCATCTGTTTCAAGCAGCTACTCTGTGGTTGTGTTTGTGGAAATCTGTGTGAAGAGTTTTAATCTGACTGTGTGTGTGTGTGTGTGTTGTACCATTTACGTCAGCCAGGTCACTTTGCGGCCTGTTAGCCTCAGTTAGGGGTTAATAACTCTGACTTGGGTCAGTGTGTGTAGACTGCACTCAGGTTCAGCGCTGGCCTTAATTACGTTGACTTGAGAAAGCCAATTTACTGAAATGCAATTTAGACGTATTATTATTATTATTATTATTCTTAGACTAAAATTTCTCTAACTCCTCCTATAGCTTAACTTCACATACTCCAAACTCAGCCCAGTTCTTCTGACTGATCTCACCGGGTGTGCTATAACTGATTTGACTTATGGTTTTCATAAAAATGAAGATTCAAATTTTTAAAAATCCCATTGAACATTCCGTGAATAGGAGTCTGATGAGCCAAGACTCTGCCAGCTCCAAATGTCAAAATTAAAATCTAAACACACTTCAGTCACTTAGCTTCAATCAGACTTAACCTCTATGTACTATTTCTAATCAGTTTAAACTCTAATATTATTTCTAAATGATCTGAATCATGCTAGCAACATACTAATAATGTCAGAAACACGCTGATCATGCTAAATAACATGCTAGAAACTAGCTAATCATACTAACAATGTGTTAGTAACTAGCTAATCATGCTAACATGCTATCCATGCTATAATCATGTGAATCATGCTAAAAATTATACTAAAATCATACTAACACCATGCTAGTGACATGCTAATCATATTATAAACATGCTAGTAACATGCTAATCATGCTAGAAACATGCTACTACTATCTATCAATGTATAATCTGACTTTATAATCTGACTATAGTATTTCAGACTGAAAACACTAAACTTAATTTTATTTTATTTTTACTTAAACTGTTTGTCTGGACAAAGTTTTTTTATCTAGTTAATATGTGAGCTAGCCTGATTTCCGCGACTATTAAGCTTATAGGAGCTTAGTCTGGCCAAGCTACCTTACTACCTTCGGGAAGGCGGGCTTAACCTGTATCCATCAGATGCCAGGATGCCAGGACGAATCTACAACCAATCAGATCACTCATTCCGCATGTATGCGTTGCGACGGAACCTGAAGCCACTGTAACCTGCATTAAAGCAGTAGGAAAATGTCTTTACTTACTTTAATTTCTTCTGCTCCGTTTTCAAAGAAAAGCTGTCATGAAAATTTCTCAAAACAGCTGCAACAGCAGAGTCGAACGATTGTTGCTGCTCGGTACACGCCATGTTTGAACTGGTTCTCAGACGCAGAACTGTCGCGTCATCGCGTTACACCCGCCTCAGTCGTGCCGGGGGGTGGGGGGGGGGGGAGCTTGTTTCTCATTGGTTCCAATTTTTTTGGGAACTGAAATGCTCTAAAACAGCAGCTTGGCCAGACTAACTTTGCTCGCGAAAATAATGTAGCGTCAAAGGGAGTATGGGCAGGCCCAGGCTATATGTGAGCCTCTCGTACGTGAGTCGTACTGTGTCATTAGTTAATAGTAGTGTGCTGCCTGAGTACATGCCTGCTGTATTAACAGTCACTGAGAACGGAAGGAAGACTGTTTCCATAGACTTCACTTTTTCTTCCCTGTAACTTTTTTTTTTGTGAACGATGTTTTTTTTCTTCTGCAAAATGCTATACATGCCTATTAGTCAGTTAAGTCTGGATATTACTAACAGTAATTTAAAAAGCTGCACTAGCTGAAATTTCAACATAATGTGTTAATAAGGAGTGGACAGGTTGGGTAATTCTTTAAGTGAGGTTTGGCTTTTGGCAGAAAATCAGATGTTTAACTTTAATTAAATTTATTTATTTTGTAAACATGGTAAAACTTGTTCAGCTGTGCTGAAAATACTATGTTCTTACTGATAGGAGAAAGCATAAATTAGCCAAAATAATTAATAAACAAGCATTTAATTGGAATTTGTTTGTGAATGATGATTGCTCTTTTTGCAAAAAGAACACATGCCTATTATTAGTCTGTTAAGTATGGATATTACTGACACAGTTATTAAAGATCTAAAATATGTTTGAGCTGTGAGAATTTTGGCTCTGACATGCTGTTTCCTTGTATACACCATTATTAGCTTGTGTTTTTGTAGTCTTTTCTTGTATTCCCTTCACAAACCTGCATTTTTCTGGCATGTGTGTGGCGGTTTTACACAAATCTCTGTGAAGGCTGTTGGGAAGTTTTCATTTAAGCTGCTTACACTCACTGGAAAAGACCTGCATTAACAGATTGAAGTATTTAGGATGGATAAATTTGAGGAGGGATTCGTAAAAATTAGGCTGAGGAAACCATTATCATTATCATTTTCTGTTTAATTTTTTTATTTATTTGTTTTTTAAATTGCATGAATGACTTGTAAACTTTGCATAAATGCTAGTTCGTCATTTTATAGACTTCAATAAAAACAGTGGTCTCTATTAGCCATGGCCTGCTGTTGGATTTCTCTTTGGTTGGTTTTATAGGTCAGGTAAGGTGCTGTGATGATCTTAGTGGAGTGAGAATGAAGGGAAGACACAGTATGGCCATGTAGACAAGCAGGGTTGCGTATTTTCACTAAGTGGTCAAGGAAGGTCAGTCGACATGTCTGCCAGTTCACTGTGGCATCAGTTTGAGACTCTCACAGACTCACAGATTGAGAGTGAGGGTGAGAGAAAAGGTCTCCAAGGACATTTGAAAATATGACTTGTGCTATGATTCCAGCCACATTTTTATGTTCTAGATATCCTCATTAAGTTTAAAATCTTTCCACTTTTCAAGACTGCACTAGGCAAATTCCAACAAATTCTGTGGATCATGGGACATAGATGGTGTAATTCTTTTACTGAGGTTTGGCCTTTGGCAGAAAATCAGGTCTTTAACTAAGCATTAGATTTGTTCCAAACCCTAGTGAACTGCCTACCTAGCATTTTGAAGAATTTCGGTTTAAAGCATGTTTTGTCTTCCAATATATCTATTATTATTATTTCTTATTTATTGCCAAATTTGACCTAAACACAAATTAAAGGTACTTAAAAGCTTTTTATATAGATGTGTTGTTTAGATTTCTTAAATCAGTCACTTACGATGTTTCATTTCATTTAGATGCTGCCTGTGTAGGTAGTAGGACAGCTCAATTGATTCTTGGAACAAAGCCTTTGATTAAAGAGTGAAGTTTCTTGATTTCTACTCAACTCCCTTGTCCAAACCACCTTTTGCTGGCATCTACCTTTTATTAGCAACATCATAATCAAAAAGCTCATAATGAGGCGTTGAAGCCAGTAAAACTGAGAGTTTGGCTGAGAAGGGGTGCTGGCAGTGATGAAGCGGCCAACCTGAGAAGGAGCGACATGCAAACATTCTTGGGGCTGCTTCAGAAGCGATTTGGGTAACTGGGGGTGACCTGGGTTCCCTACATACTGGATAATTTGGGGATTTACCCTGGTCAGTTATTCAAAGCTCACTAAACCTGCTTGGAGAGCCTCATTTCTAGACAAAGAGCAGACGGGGAGTGGGGGTTGGTTTGTGTAGTGTCTGTCTCGCTGCCCTGTTTTGCCAGAAGTCTGTAGAGCCACAGGCTGTTGTCCCCTCAGTAAGATGGTTTCTGCTGCAGTCTGGCACCTTTAGAAATGGCAGAACATGGCTTATATGAGTCACAGATCTTGTATGGATTGCATGGATCTTACAGTGTTAGCAAATGTTTCTGTCTGCTACTTTGGAGTGCTGTCGTTTTAAAAGAATGACAGAAATGTCTGAAATAAGGAGTGTTTTATTGTAGTTTTAATTTTTTTAGTGTAATGTTACTTCTTTATTTTTAGTTACATTAGTTTTACTATTTTAGTTCCAAAGTTAAAGCACTAACTGATATAATCTAAAACTGTTATTAAAACCTTGAATTAAATTGAATTTTAAAAGTGGTTGCCAAGTTTTAGAATATACCATAAAACAAATAAATAAATAAAATAACATTTGTGTTTTAGTTTAGTTAGTTGTGCTGTCAGTTTTTCCTGGTGGTGTTTTTAACAACGCTAACATAATGTTTGATTAATTTTTAGTTTTTGTTAACAGTAACACTGGAATCACAGGCCACCTTTTCTTATATTAAGATTTTAAGTGGTTCATGATGACACAATATGACACGGTACACTGATTTGTAAACACTGTTAACGTCTTAGTTCTCAAATTAAAATATCTTTTGTGTTCAACAACCATTTTTGAAGCTGCTGTGTTGTGATAAATGGCACACACAAGTCTCAGACTGTATTAGTCTGGCTAGTGTAAGCAAACCTAAGTTTTATCGTCTGGCATGGCTTTGTGAGAGCTATGCTCTGTGTTGGTACTCGTCTCTTCCTGCTGGGATCACTGCCTTGTGCACACCGCTGTGAGCCAGCCCTGCCACCATAATGCCCGCTGACATAGACCCAACACACAGCCATGCCACCGAAATGCCCATTGCCACAGAGCTACAGTAGCTTACTGCCAACTTAACACTCAACACAACCCTTTCTGGAGCAGGTGTCTGGCAATGCGAGCACAACTAAATGAGGGAAGGGAGGCAGATGAAAGGAAAACGGAGACTGAGAGAGGCGTTTTAATACAGGGAATGAAAGAGAAATGTGATTAATGCCGATTTACTGGTGAGTACGGATTCATGATATCATTTGTTAGAGAAACTTTCATTTTGCTCCTCATTGCTGCTATTTTGGTAATGCTGTAAAATACAGTGGGGTGTAAGGACAGCATGACCGTTTCACCAAAAAATAAATAAATAAATAACGTATAAAATAATGAAACATGCATGATTCTGACCACTTTAAGTCAAATAATTTTTGGAAAGCTCCTCTGTTGCTCTGCGCTTGCGCAGTTGTCTATTTGCACAACAGGAGCTCTATGCAGGCGTGACTACTGCAAATTAATTAGATGTCGTTTGTTTTGAAATTCCTCCAATCTTGAGACATGTTGTTCTGCTGCTGGGGCTTCTTTGTGTGGCAGTGTTTATGCCTAATGTATTGTATGTATGCTCAATGATATATTTTCTGTTACTGGAGCATTTCAAGAGTAAATGAGCTTAATATTGGACCAAAAATCAGTGCATCCCTATTGATGAGAGAGATCGTGTTACAGTAAACGTTCCACGTTAATATGACAACACAGGGTAGTGGTGGAGGCGATGATGTTTGTGGGAGAAATGATGTAGCTGTATTCAGCTAGGTGAGAGAGATATTGCACACTGCCGGAAGGTGCCATGTTGATTAGGTTGTTTTTCTGTGAGTTTACTGGTTCAATTACAGGCAGGAGAGCTCTAGTCTTTGTTACGTGTGGGAGGCATGCTAGGCGGGGAACAACAGTTGAAAATTGGCAGGCGGCGTCTGGCTGTAACCTGTCATATGAGCTCTAAGTTGGTCTTTTGTGAGAAAATAGCAGTTGCCAGCATGCAGAGGTAGTGATTTAGCTGGCCGATAAGCTCTCTGTAATGGCAGGGTAGAATAATTCTCATTGAAGTAGGTGGGTGATTCCAGCCTCCCGCTCCAGTCCTGCTGGGACGGCTTTCACGCCTGTCGCAGAGAGGTGAGAAGCGTTCTCTTTGAAACAGACCCCTTTGATATATTTACACAAACGCGGTTTTCTCACTGTAATTGTGTGTTTGAACTTGGAAGGGAAAGTGCGTCAGGTGCCGCTGTGATATTGAATAACTTAAAGCTTCTTGGAAGAACTGCAGTTCGGATTCAGCAATGCATTAAGGGTCCTTGAATTTTGTTCTGAAATGAATAACTCTGGTTATTAATTCAAGCATTAAATGACAAGTGTTGCATAAATTTGACTCAAAAGTCCGCTTTATCACTTAAGTCCTCTTGTGGTTCCAAACCTATTTGACCTTCTGTCTTCCTTAGACCACAAAAACATGCCACTTAGGGTCTGTCCGACTGAAAAAATGATAAATCGCCATAAAGTATAAAAAACATTCTATACAAGAACTTTGTGTGACGAACCAATCAAACTAAATCCCCTCCACCTTACTTCTAAAATCTCACTTTTTCTCAGTTTCAGAATATGAAAGTTGGGAATGACATGAGGGCGTGTAAATGATTTTTGTGTGAACTTTCCCTAAAGTGCAGACTGTGGTAAATAAGACTGAGGTGTGTGTTTTTCAGGAGCGTGTGTGCTGGTTTACGTTCCCCCAGCAATAAAGGTGCTGGAGACAGCTGAGCAGTCTTCATAGTCATTACTGGCTGATCGATTTACAGAGGAAAGAGCCAAGACAGACGTCTGTCTCTCTGCACCAGCCTCAGTGAGAGAGAGAGAGAGAGACACATTCTGGACTCTTGACACCACCCTCTCTGTTCAAATAGCCATAGCAGGTTTTTTACACTCATCTACTGTCTGTGAAGTAGATTTAAAGAAGAAAGAGGGGTATTGTTCCCTGTATGAACTTGTCTTAGGGGAAAGAGAATATTTTATAAGGTCCCTTGCAGAATCTGTTTGATGGCAAAGGAACTAGAGGTGCAGCACAGTTCCTGGCTTTTGTTCTTGTTCTGTCGGTGTGTGATAGTTTTTTGGAGAATATTTTTTTCTTCCTTGTTCTCTGTCTGCAGCTCTGTCTTTCTTTGAAACAGGCACCTTTTTCATGTTGGAAAGGTGATTTTTTTTTTTTTTTTTTTCATTTTTTTTAAGCACATTGCTGTCTGAAATATTCTGCCGGTCGAAGAATGTCTGTAAGTGCTAATAAATTGCATTGTGCCACCTCAAGTCAAATTATTATTTTAAGGGGTTACGAACATGTCACAATGAAAACGTGATGAGGTAAAACATAAAAAAAAGTGGTCTAAATTCTGTTTGCACTTGTATTTTATGATTAGTTGAATATGGGGTGTTTGTCAAATTGTAATTTCGACAGGCATGTCAAAAGATCCATTCATGCATGTTTCAGTGCTACAAATTTGAACTCAGTATGTTTGAGTTAAAACACTTTCTAGCAGTTGTTTGTGCTTGGTGCACTTCATCAGATATTGTGGACGCAAATGGTACTCTTGTCATAGAATGACTCAGCTAGTAGTTAGCATTTATCTAAATAGTGTCACTTGGAAAGTATAAGGACCGTTTGTATGAAGAGCACTTAAATGCGGCACTCGTGTGCGGCGTGTAGAATCGATTAGACCAAGATCTGGCCACATGCCAGCTGCTGCCATCCCGAACCGACTCCATCACCATGGCGAGAGGTTCGTTTTGTCACCCCTCTCAGGAGTAAAGTGCTGCCAGGACACATCACCGGCATGATTCACTGTCCTCAGCGCTGATTCCCATCTCCCATTTCTCGCTCTTTCTCCCCTGTCCTCCGTCATACTCCTTTCACGAGAGGGGAAGACAGGTCTTCTGTAGTAGTATCACTGCTTAAAGTGCACTGCAGATGAAAAGCATATGATCCTATGAGAAGCATACTGACAAGCTATTATAGAGGATCCCAAGCATGCTTGTTTGTCTGCTGTTATTGTAGTGACCTCTAGTGGTAAAGACATGAACTGATTAAGATTTTGCAACACTTTTAACATCACTATCACTGCTTACACTGAAGGTTAGATTTGAATGAGTACCAAACTGAATGACACCTGAAATTGTCAACGTGTTAAGGAAAGCTGTACTAATACGTGGCAGTGAGTTTTATTCCTGCTAAATAGCAATCTGAAGATAAAACAAGCAAGATTGCGATTTAGCCAACTGGTGATTTGTCTCTGTGACCCTTGCTGATCTCCCTTTCTCTTTATTTGTCTCTTTCTTTCCAGCTCTCCTGTCGTCCTGGTGCGAGGAGCTGGGACGGCTGCTCTTGTTGCGGCATCAGAAGAATCGTCAGAGTGATCCACAGGTCAAAGTACCCTTGCAGCCGCCCATGAACTCCATGAAGCCCTCGCTTTCACATGGGTCAGTACCTAGACAAATCTCTGCTCTAACCCAAGACTTCCTGGAGCAGTTCCAAGCACTGTTAAACTTACAGTAGTCTCGCCCCCTTTCTCAGAATTTCCTCCTAGTGCACTCATCCAGCACAGAATTGTTTGTTTTTATGTGCCACGTGATCTTAAAGACAAGGCTTTTCCAAGAATCCATTGACCAAGCTTTCGTTTACAACCCTGTAAACATGACATCACTGAAGGCTGTGTAGATGAACTTCATTCAAAACAACAGCAGATAAAAACATAATATTGTAGCATTACTGTCTAGGTACGTCAACTAGAAGTTAATAGAGATTGATAGATTGCCAGAGAAAACGTTGAGGAATTTCACTAGCTTAGTGATGTTTTAAAGAACATTTTGTGCTCCAGGGCTGGTGATTGGCCACTTTTGCAAACATTACAGCTTTGTTTTCATGGAAAAGCTAATGTTCTGTAGTCAGGAGGGAGCTTTTCTTTATCGGGCTGTGTTGGGGTCAACTTTACTCTTTCTCAACACATGTTTGATGCCCCTGATCTCACATTACTGTTTGAACACTGTTTTGTAGTGATGGGTCCTTTCCATATGACAGCGTTCCCTGGCAACAAAATGCTAACCAGGCCCCGGGCTCGCTGTCAGTGGTTACGACAGTGTGGGGAGTTACCAATACATCACAAAGTCAGGTGAGTCGCACGTGTAGTGTCGCTTTATGAAAACAGTAACAGTAATAACGTTGATCTTATAACCGACGTTGCTTTTGATCTAGGTCTTGGGTAACCCCATGGCCAATACCAACAATCCCATGAACCCTGGAGGCAATGCACTAGGGTCGGGTATGTCAGGCAACAACCCAGGGATCAACTCACCTCAGTTCCCTGGCCAACAACAACAGTTTTCAGCCAAAGGGGGATCTAGCCAAGCCTACATGCAGCAAAGCATGTATGGGCGTCCAGGTCACCCGGGAGGAGGAGGCTTTGGTGGAAGGTAATGTTTCAAGCATTAGAGATGCAGTTCTAGACAGGATGATGGGAACTTGTTTGACAAAGTTGCTTTGCATCACTTTGGGAGATTCAATAAGCTGTAGAAGAGTCTCCCATTAGTGATACTTGACACATGGTTTTAAAACCCAGCCAATACTCAGTTCAAGGATGTTTTTCTTGAAAGGGATGATATCACTTTCTTGCTGTGCCAAGTGCAAATCCAGGAAAGATTTATGTGGCCTTCCAACAAGTTTTATTCCAATAAACATTTCTGATTGTGTAAGCTGTGATGTGGATGTTTATGTGTTGTGTATTGCTTCTGCACAGTTACCCAGGTGGGCCGAATGCTCCGGGTGGCATAGGCATGCCCCCTCATACACGACCGCCCTCTGATTTCACCCAACCTGCTGCTGCTGCTGCCGCTGCCGCCGTTGCTGCTGCTGCCGCCACCGCTACAGCTACTGCCACAGCAACAGTGGCAGCTCTGCAAGAGACCAATAAAGACATGAACCAGTACAACCAGGTTGGTCCCTCACTGGTTTTGGCTTCTTAACCTAGGGTTTTTAAATGAGTCCTTGTATTCATCTGAACTGCTGTTGGCTTTTTCCACAGGTCTGCTCTTCTTTCCAGATGGGGCCTACGCAAGGTTACAATAATCAGTTCATGAACCAGCCAGGACCCCGTGGGCCCCCGTCCATGGCTGGAGGCATGAACCCAGCTGGTATGGGGGGTGGCATGAATAGCTCCAATATGAGTGGCCCGCCGATGAGTATGAACCAGCCCAGAGGCCCAGGGATGGGGCCCTTCGGTGGCCACGGCCAAAGGATGCCTCAACAGGGTTACCCTGGACCCAGACCTCAGTCCATGCCCATGCAGGGCACCAAGAGGCCCTATCCAGGAGAGGTAAGACCACCAATGGCTCAAATAGACTTTCAGCAAATATTTTGAATGGGCTATTTGTGTTGGTGAACCAACAGTTTGTTTTTTCATAGCCTAATTACGGAGGCCAGCAGTTTGGACCCAATGGCCAGTTTCCCAGCCAGCAAGGGCAGTACCCTAACCCAAACGCTTCTAGAGCTCTTCCTTCGCCAAATTACCCTGGGCAAAGGATGCCGGGACAACAGGGATCTGGCCAGTACCCCCCTACTGGAGTAGCCATGGGCCAGTACTATAAGGTAAATTCATATTGCTTGGTTTTTGCAATATTTGTAGACACGGTTGAGGACATTTTGTAATTTGGCTCACACTTTTAAAAAGACCACATTTAATTTAAACTGGCAAATTTACTTTTGGTAGGTGAAATAATAGAAATAAAATATTAACAGCAGGTATCTCGCTTTCATGCTTTACACACTCTGTGTCCTCTTTCCTATTTCAGCAAGAGCCATTTAATGGTCAGAACAACAATTTCTCTGGAGGTGGTTATGGGTATAATCAAGGAAATGGGGTAGGTGCTGAACCTAGTGTTTTATTTTCATACACAATTATGAGTAAGCTTAGGGTAAATGTATAGATTTGCTATATATTTAGTGACTCCATTCAGTAATCATGCGTATCTTTGGTTAAAGCCTCCTCGGCAGGTGGTGAACTACCCACACTCACCGGTTCCTGGGAACCCCACCCCACCCATGACCCCAGGAAGTAGTATACCGTATATGTCGCCCAGTCAAGATGTCAAGCCCCCGTTTCCTCCAGACATGAAGCCAAACATGACGTCTCTGCCTCCGCCTCCAAGTGAGTCATGCAAAGAAACCCCACACACGACCGTTTTATTTCATTGATCTCTGCTCTGTCTGTATTACAAACTCGGTCACAGTCTATCAGAATAAACCCCTGAGAACCCTTTGATCCGCCACCTGCAGCTGAGTGGGGGAAAAAAAGTCCCATTGCACATTTATCTGAGATTCATGCATTTTTCACATCCACTCAGAGCTCATTCATAATATATGTGCTTCGGTGGGAAAGGGTGAAACTAGGTGAGGTGCAAGCCGAACTTGAAAGCATCTTACACATTGATACTGTGCTCTACATGGGAGGACTATGAATCCATCTAATCTCAATGTTTGTTCCCGTAGCCAACCCCAACGAGGAGCTGCGTTTGACGTTCCCAGTGAGAGATGGAGTGGTGCTGGAGCCCTTCAGATTAGAGCACAACCTGGCCGTCAGTAACCACGTCTTCCATCTACGCCCCTCCGTCCACCAGACGCTAATGTGGAGGTGTGCATGCTACTGCTATAAACTGTACATTTGTTACTGTCGTTATTTACACACTCTCATGTTTATTCAAACTTGTGTGATTTCTCCCGTGGAACACAAAAGGAGAAGTTTTCTTCATGCTTTTCTTTTTGATAGAGTCTAAGTGAATGATGATTAAGGACTATCACAAGGTCTCCAAAAATGACTAAAGACAAAAAGCATGACTGTCTGTCACAAGTCTTCTGAAACTACATTATCCACTAGATTTGAATATATACATAGTCACATCACACAGACGTGAGGAATTTCAGTCAATGAGGAATTGCATTTTGGACTTTTACTCAAACAAAGCTATTGTACGACCTCAGAGCATACACTTCTGATCAATTTTTTGAGTTCCTGTTTTACAAAAAAGTCACCATTCACTTTTATTAAATGGAATATAGCAGTGTGAATATTCTTTTTTACAGTATGAGTTGGAACTCTATGAGAACTGTTCCATTAATGCTAAAACCTTCTGCTCATGTTCACCAGATCTGATCTGGAGCTGCAGTTTAAGTGCTATCATCATGAGGACCGACAAATGAACACCAATTGGCCCGCATCCGTCCAAGTCAGCGTCAACGCCACCCCCCTTACTATCGAGAGGGGCGACAATAAAACATCCCACAAACCCCTGCATCTAAAGCACGTGTGTCAACCAGGAAGAAACACCATCCAGATAACAGTCACAGCCTGCTGTTGTGTGAGTATTCCTCCGCTGTCTTTCAGTAATGTATAGTCTGTCATTTAGCGGCCGTGTCCGGGAGCTGTTATACAGCATGTGATACGAAATCAGATAACACTGATTTGAAGCAGCTTCTGTTCTTCCTTCCCACTACATTTGCTGGTATCAGTTTTATGCTTCCCTGTCTGAAAGCTGAACGGTACAGATACTGTGTCATGTAAAGGATATTCTGATGTGAAGATGCTTGCTAACGGGATGTTATATGTTTGGTCTTGTTGCAGTCGCACTTGTTCGTGCTGCAGCTGGTCCATAGGCCGTCGGTGCGATCGGTCCTGCAAGGGCTCCTAAAGAAGAGGCTCCTTCCTGCCGAACACTGCATTACCAAAAGTAAGTAGATGCTTTGGAATCTGTGGATGTCTGTCCCTCTGTGTTATCTTCTTCATCAACCTCTAATCTTTGCAATGTCTCTTGTCTGTTTTCCTGTAGTTAAAAGAAACTTCAGTAGCGTAGCGGCGTCCTCTGGGAATGCCACACTAAATGGAGAGGATGGAGTAGAGCAGACAGCCATCAAAGTGTCCCTCAAGTGTCCAATCACATTCCGACGGATCCAGCTCCCTGCTAGGGGACATGACTGCAAACACGTGCAGGTACACAGAGTTAAAGTGTTGTTAATCATGTCATTGTTTTCCTGAGAAAACATAAAGATAAAAATCTAAAGACCATGTAACAAAATTAAGATGATACAAGTTTTTTGTGTTTGTCAGACCTAAAATATTTACTTGAGATATAAGTACATTTTTAATATTAATTTAACCACTTTATATTGACTGTTCTTTGATGTTGATTAATGGTCACATGTCTTTTGTGTGTTTTTAAAGTTATGTTTAACCTAGTCAAAATAACCCATATATATATATATACAGTATCTCACAAAAGTGAGTACACCCCTTACATTTTTGTAAATATTTTATTATATCTTTT
>JAUCNO010001053.1:5446562-5497863 GCA_032353835.1 Enteromius viviparus
AATTATGCTTGTAAACGGGTTATTCTGATCAACTCAGAAACCCGAATACCGACCTTAAACTGATCATAACCCGGATAGTGGCTGCATGTAAACGTAGTCATTGATGCTTGTATGGGCTTTCATTTCTAGAGTGCTACTTACATTTCTCTCACAGTCAAGTGAGCCTCACGCTTTCATCATGGTCCAAAGCTCTGAGCATTCTGAAAAGTTCTGATTTAAGGATTATTCTGGATTCAGTACAAGTGAAGCTCAATCCTTTGAGCATTTGAGGCATAGTGTTGAAATAATTACCACAGAAATGAATTTCTACCACCTTTTTAAAATAAAAAAAGAGTACTCTAACAGTAAAGTACTTGCTAAATATTTAAGGCATATCCCTGATGAAGGTCAGTGGACCGAAAAGTTGTGTTTGTGACAATAAACTTCAGTATTTAGCAAGTATTGATAGTGCGCGAGATTGCATCTTTTAATATTTCTGATTTTATGTTGTTGTACTACTATTTCCGCTAAATCAGAATATAACCCAGAATATTTCGGAGTATATTCTCAGTATTTTTAAGGTTCTCCAAGGTCATTTGCAAGTTTGTGACATAAATGTGTCTGTCTGTCTGTCGCTCTCCGCAGCTTCTGCCAGAACTGGCGAACCCAGACGAGTTGTTGTCATACTTGGACCCTCCTGACCTCCCAAGCAGCAGCAATGACGATCTGCTTTCCCTTTTTGAAAACAACTGACTTCCTTCGGTCAGCCTTTTGACGAGGCCCTAATTTGTTTGGCTGTCAGGAATCGAGAGGCACCTGAAAACTGACTCTGTACTTTGCAAACAGGAAACAGCCATCCTTTTGCCTCTTCCTCGTGTAAATATCTCACTCTTTTACAAGCAACCTTTTCCACACATATATGGCAGCCATGTTGGTTGGCACTAAAGTCTAAATCTTTCAATACTAATGGAAATACATGTGCAGCTATAATCAGTTCATATGAATATGTCACACAGAACTGTGTGTGTGCTCACTAGGAAAGTATTGTAGCATTTTTAATTCAGATTTTTTTCCTTTTGTGAAAAGAAGACCTGAATAGAATATATATATATATATATATACACACATATATGTATGTATATGTGTATATATATATATATATATATATTTATATATATATAATATTTCTTCCTGTACTGGCCTCTGTGTGTCCGCAATCTCTTGAAGGTTTGTTCTTCCAAGCTCTACCACCACAGCTTCCCAAGTCCTCGTCTGCTGGATGTCCACACTGTTTGTCTGTCCATCTCCATCGAAAAAGCACAAGAGAATGCGTAAAACTGCACCTGGAAGCCTGTAAAGGAGACAACAAAAGGGAAAAAAAGCTCATCTCGGAATCACCAGAATGATCTGACCCTCCCATCCCAGAGACTAATGATGGGAGTTTTGCGAAAGCCCTCCAAACACTCCCAAACTCTCACGTCATGGGACACGAGAATGTGTTCTGTCCCTGTACACCATGCAGCTTTGCACCTCATTTTGTAATGTGATTCATATGTCCTGCACCTTCAGAAATATGCATCATGTTCTAAACAAATGCTAGAGGGCATCACGGCATGCATTTTTTCCCTTCCTTTGAGAAAGAATCGCAAACATTTCAGCACTGTACCCATAATATTGTGCATCTTCCGACAGACTGTTCCTCCTCCCGCAACGTCCTATGGATTGTTCACACTAGCGGTCACAGAGCAAGAAGAAACCAATTCACATTTCAAAGGGAAGTCAGTCTTGTGTCATCTCTGTGAGTTCTCTTCATGCATGAGGCTTGGTCGTCTTAGGCCCTTGATGTTTGTACCCCTCTTCTGACAAACTGCATACAATGTCGAAACATTCACTGTTGCCAACCTCCCCTTATTTTAAACGAGAATCATTTCTTCTGTTCTGTTTTACTTCAGCCTTTTAATCATAAACTGTTGTTAAAGTTTTATTTTATAATGCACAATATATTGTTCATATAATGATAATTATTGTTTTTTTTCTGTTGTTACAATTGTACAAATGTACAAAAATGTGTACATTTATTAGATGTCGATGGATTACCAAAGTTATGCACCCTGATTTGAGAACGTGGCCCAACCCTATTTTGACAAGCCCATTTTTAAATTGTTACCCATAGGATTTAATCAAATGTATGATGTTTGACTTTTAGCAATTTGTTTACAAGTAATATCATAGTAATTACACAGCAAACAATGAAGTGTTAGAATATGTTCTATATTTATAGATTTCTACTTTTTAATTCAATTATATAATGAAGATATATATTATCTCAATACCCATCGATGCATTCAATTCTTACAGAAATTTGTTTTTTAGCAGCAGCAGCTCAGTGAAGGTTAATAACGTCCATAAGTACAAGATGGATTTTCTTCAGTTTTTTTTTTTACATCAAAATTGCCCGCTTGAATAATTATCAGTATTTATAATATTTGTAACGACATTTCCGTGATACTGATGTTACTCAGACTGATGAAGAAGGCTGGCATCTGTACAATTGAATACTGTTTGGGATGAGTTTTAAGTTATTTTTTATGATTTGCAATATTAGTTTTTAGTTTGTTTGTTTTTTCCTGTTCTTCTTGGTGTAGAATTCTGTACAAAAATGATGTTTGTCGTTGACAATTTAAATACTTAGAACTCCAACAGGAAAGCGTGCGTGGGTTCTATAGCGTTTGTCTGTAGTTCACTTGTATAACCTTTTTCAAAGATGCACTGCCACATATTCGTTCCCACTTTGTAGACACAAATAGGCATAAACTGAACTTAAAGACTCCTAAAGTTGTACTGTTGATGTACAGTCGCTGAAGAGGCAGGGACAGAAAGGTTTAAGTGAAATAGACGGTGTGTTTGCTACTCAGCCACAGGTGAGGGTTCAGTGAGGGTCGAAGGAAAAAGGGGGAAGGGGCACATTAGGGATGCATGTACATATGTAAATGATAAATAGAGACACGTTAACAGAAATGTATTCATTTTCCCCAGGGGAATGTGCATTGTGTATTTAGAATTTGTAAAGCTTGCATCCTCCCATCAGAATCTAAATTGGGTAAAATGAATCTGTGTTTGTTAGCGTCTGTGGAACCTCTAAGCATTTGTTCACTTTTGTAAAATATTCATCCCACATGACTGAGGAATTTGGGGAGGGGATAAAAAGAGACACATTTGTTTTACATTTGTGTAATATTTAGCTAATGTGTATTGCTCCATTTCTTGTGTACTTAATAAGGTGCTACAGAAGATAATGAAGAAAATCCTGGGGAAATAATTTGGACAATAGGGACACGGGGCCAGGAGCGGTTCCAAAAGATTGTAACCAAAATCCAGAGTTTGTACAATTTTGATATCATGATCAGGAAAATGAAAAACAAATAGGAGGTACAATCTGAGGTGATTGGCACCAAACGTCGCAGTTGACTTTGCTTGTACATTCTGTTGTACAATCATTTCATATTCTAAACTGGTCAGAAGAAAAAAAAAACGACAACAAAAAACTAATTGTGATTTTTAGTCTTGCAAAACTGTATGTAGTTAGATGCTGTGACATCCTAATATTTATCTAATAAATATGTATTCAGATGAAACAAGATTCTGGCGTTTCTGGTTTTTCATTTGGTGTGAAGGGTAGCTGAGAGAATCTGCCATGAAAAAGTGCAAGAAAACAACCGCAAAGAACAAAGCAGAAATGAAAGGAAAATGTTTCCTACAGTATGTGTAAAAAAGCTCAATGGAGCACATGTGGGATAACATAATGGGGAGTTTTTATTAATCTTATGAATAAACTAGATAGAAAGATTATAGGAAGCTGGTAATAGGCTAATTATTATCTTTACAGACTTGTCCAATACAAAAACACACATTATTATTAATATTCATTAAAGACTCCAGAAAAAGCATGGAGTGTTTTCCCCACAAATGACTTTGATTTATATTTTTCTATGCAGGTGCTGGTCATGTAATAAGAATATCTTCAAAAAGTTGATTTATTTCATTGATTCCATTCAAGAAGTGAAACTTGTATACCTTCATTCCACACTGATATATTTCAAGTTTTTATTTCTTTTAATTTTGATGATTATAACTGACAACTAATGAAAACCCCAAATTCAGTATCTCAGAAAATTAGAATATTACTTAAGACCAATACAAAGAAAAGAGTTTTAGAAACCGTGGCCTACTGAGAAATATGAACATGAACAGTATGAGTATGTACAGCACTCAATACTTAGTTGGGGCTCCTTTTGCCTGAATTACTGCAGCAACGTGGCGAGGCATGGAGTCGATCAGTCTGTGGCACTGCTCAGGTGTTAGGTTAGGAGCCTAGGTTGCTCTGATGGTGGCCTTCAGCTCTTCTGCATTGTTGGGTCTGGCATATCGCATCTTCCTCTTCACAATACCAGGTCAGGCGAGTTAAGAAGAGGGATAACATGGTCCTTAAACCAGGTACTGGTAGCTTTGGTGCAAGCTTTTGCAGGTGCAAAGTCCTGTTGGAAAATGAAATCTGCATCTCCATAATGTTGGTCAGCAGCAGGAAGCGCTCTAAAACGTCCTGATATACAGCTGTGTTGACCTTGGATCTCAGAATACACAGTGAACCAACACCAGCATATGACATGGCACCCCAAACCATCACTGACTGTGGACACTTTACACTGGACCTCAAGCAACATAGATTCTGTGCCTCTCCTCTCTTTCTCCAGACTCTGGGACCCTGATTTCCAATTTACTTTCATCAGAGAACATAACTGTGGACCACTCAGCAGCAGTCCAGTTCTTGTTGTCTTTAGCCCAGGCGAGACACTTCTGACGCTGTCTGTTGTTCAAGAGTGGCTTGACACAAGGATTGCGAAGCTGAAACCCATGTCTTGTATACGTCTGTGTGTAGTGTGTACTTCTTGACTCCAGCTGCAGTCCACTCTTTGTGTATCTCCCCCACATATTTTTGAATGAGTTTTGTTTCACAATTCTTTCCAGGGTGCGGTTATTCCTATTGCTTATACACGTTTACCTTTCCTTCGCTTCAGCTCTCTATTCTCGCTACACCTCTCTAGACCATTTAAAGGCCTTTGCAGTTGTTTTGAGTTAATTAGCTGATTAGAGTGTGGCACCATGTGTCTTCAATTCTGAACCTTTTCACAATATTCTAAATACTGAATTTCGGGTTATAATCATCAAAATTAAAAGAAACAAACACTTGAAATATATCAGCCTGTGTGGAATAAATGAAGAGTTCCACTTCTTGAATGGAATTAGTTTTGGAACTTTTTGATTTGAAGAAATTCTAATTAAATGACCAGCACCTATATTTTGTTGACTGCTTTAAATGCCTTGCTGGTTTAATAATTTTCTAAAAGTAGTAAGTATCGAATTAGCAAGAAAATGTCCAACGCCAAAGAAAGAACACATCACGTGATCATAACGTGGACTTTTTACGTTTTGAATATTGATGGTCCAAAGGGCAAAAGTAGTTGAATTGATAAAACCGACTGAATACGAAAAGTTGTTTGGCCTCATCAGTCCACATGGTGTCGCTGTGGATTTTAACTTGACCATAGAAGAACAGGTCACGTGCTGTGTGTGTACGCCAGTTATAACCTTGAGTGCTGGTTCTTATATTTATTAGTTTATGGGTTTTCAAAAATACAGCAAGAATGTTACAGATTAAAAATCGTATGAAATATTGCTCTGTCGCAATCGCTGCGAACAAACTGATTTCAGGACCGGTGAAGAACCCTGTTGTCTTTATGGATATTGCAGCTGACGACGAGTTCATTGGAAGAATTATTATTGAGGCAAGTGATGACGTTTAAGCTGAATTTGTAATGTATCATAAATGTTTGAGTACAATGAAGAGCGAGTGAAAGAGTTATTTTTCTTGCCAAGGCGTCCATCCAATGGCTAAAACTAACTTTCATAACGTTAGTTGAAAATATAGCAATTCTTTATTAACGTTTCTAATATTTATTATTATTATTAACTATAATACAATACTACTAATAATAATAATGATGAAAAATATGAGTATTATTACCGTGTTCATAATTATTATCATCATTATTTTAAAGACAGGTTTTTCGTACTTTATTTGCAGCTTTATGCTGAAGTTGTACCCAAAACAGCTGGTAAGCAAATATGGGTTTCATAAAAATTTAAAATGTAATATTTATGTGGCCTTACAATGTGCAATTAATTTTAGATGTAGTATAAAATACACAGTATAATATGTAAAACATGATTTTAATAAAATATAAATGTCATAGTTTTATACAGTGTGGTTTTCATACTGGTTCTTGTCTTTCAGCAAATTTCCGGGCCCTTTGTACAGGAGAGCATGGCTTTGGATATAAGGGTTCAGTATTTCACAGAATCATCCCTGAGTTTATGTGTCAGGTATCAAATTAGTAATGATACTGCTCATTGTGCCCTTCAGCATTACCATTATTTATTATGTAAAAAATGCCATCTTATCTCTTCAGTTTTATTTATTGGTTAAGAGTTACATGTTTTGATCCTAAGGCCAGCTAATGATTTATGTTTTGTTGACAGGGTGGAGATTTCACTAATCATAATGGCACTGGTGGAAAGTCTATTTATGGAAAGACATTCAACGATGAGAATTTCAAGCTGAAACACACCGGACCAGGTGATGTCACTATTACTTCATACTTGATTTAATCTGTCACAAAAATAGAGAGTACACATGGGATGAAACACAATTATTTTAAGAATCTGTAAAAGTGTGTTAGCAATAACAGAGTTTGTGGTTCTGCAGTCACGTTGGTAGCTGCCAACATAATTTATTCAAAAACATTTAATAATGCAATTCATCATTGGAGGACAATCCGATTCTGTGGAAATCCATAGTTCCCGTCTGCATGCGTCTAGACATGGCATCTACTCAGTTCCTCTGGGATCTGATTCAGCTGAATTTCATCATTACAAGTCCGAGGAAAAGTGCAAAAGCTGCATGTGAATCTGTTTACAGCCACAAGGTGGTAGTGAGGCCCCCTTAGTTGCAGAAATCGCTTTTGTAATCTTTAAACAAATGACCTACTTTCTAAGCAAGTCAAAGCCAGCCTATCCTAGTGCATTTTTGGTGCCAGGGGGATCCTACACCAGCAAACCCTTTTGATAGATTAATATGGGCAAATAGTGTTGGGTTGTGTAATACATGACTGGATGTAATTGTAATAGAGAGCCGTAACTTACCCAAACCAGATGTTGTCTTTCATCCAGTACCCCCTGCTGCTTTCAAACTCTTTATTTTTTTATTCTCTGGTTGTTATTGTGGAACTGTTGATTGTTAGATTTTCCCTGAATCTCTATATCATTAAACTATTGAAAGTGACAAATTTGCCTATAAAACGCATGCAGTAACTCAGGAGGTGGTCTGATGTCTTTCTGGTAGGTGTTCTGTCTATGGCGAACTCTGGGCCAAACACAAATGGATCCCAGTTTTTCATCTGCACTGCAAAAACAGAATGGTATGATGGTGGAATGGTTTTTGATTTAATTGTTACCCATCCCAAGTGTCTTAATTGTTTAATTTTTTTTTTTATGGGATTGATGCTCCTGTCGTTCTCTTTCAGGCTCGATGGCAAACATGTTGTTTTCGGGCAGGTCAAAGAAGGAATGGAGACCGTCTCTGTAATGGAGTCCTGCGGCCTGCATGATGGAGGGACCGTGAAGAAGATTGTCATCACAGACTGTGGAGAACTCAAGTAACCAAGGATGTGCATTCACAGCAAAACTGCTTATGCATGTATTTTAAAGTATTTTTTTTATTTTTACATTTGTTACCGAAGTACCTATTGACATTTGATTGTGTCAGTCTATGGATCCATTAAGGTGTTTTATGCTTACTAAGTAAGCAAATGACTCTGCAAGTATGGTAAATACTTACCCCAACACAACTCATCTTGCTTATGGGTCAAATGCCATGGGCCACAAGGAAATTTATACTGTTAAAGCCTCCTTTTGGTTTTGAAATTACGATATAAGCTATACAGAGATTGTTTACCTTCTAAGAACCATGCCAGCGAAACCCCGGGAGGTTTTTTAAATAAATAAATTACACATGAAACTGGGTTTGACATATGGAATTTCTTCCAGGATATTTGCATCCTGTGCCCATTTTTTTTTTTTTTTTTTAATGACTCAAGGCTGTTTTCCAGATGAGAGCCGGCTACAACTGCACCAGTATATCTGGTTGCGTGGCATGCTTTTTAAATCTTCCTGAGAATGATCCCAAACCTTTTTTAGACTCTATCCAGCGACAAGATTTCCTGTCCCCCTTAAGCAGGATATGACATCCTGTTTGGCTGTAAAGATTCTCCACCTCCAACGTTAAACTTTCAGCACGAGTCCTCTGAACATGTTCGTACAATGGTTTGTGGAGACGGTTGGGAATACGAGTTTGTCAGATGTGTTCCATTATAACTGCAGCCAGCTGACATTCACATACCCTGAAATGAAAATGAGCAGTCGGTTTTAGACGGTGTGTAGGTGTAGCTTATCACAGTAATGCCTTATGAAAGTAAATTATGAACCTTTGTGGAAAACAGTGCTCTTTCCTAAATGAAACCATATGGGGTCTGAACTCACAACTGGTTTGTTTGACTTCTCCGATTGCAATGTTGCTATAGAGACATTCTCATTCCCGCTCTGTTTAAGTCTGCATTGTTGCAACAAACTTGATATAATTTGGGCCTCCACCCTCTAGTGAAGTTTAAGGGATTTGGAATGTGTAGACCAATTACTTAAAGTTGGCTTCAAAAGTACAGCCAGCGTCATCGTTGCACTCATGTGTTTACAATCATTACAAGTAATTAGGTCGAGTGAAAAAATACACATCTGTGTCTTCAAACCTGCACTTTTCCGAAGACCAGGCGAACGCTGAACTGAAAGATTATTCGGCAGTAAATGAATGTGATGTCAGAATCACAACTGTTCCCAAAGGCTATGGTTTTCTATTACACAAGCATCATTTCCAAGGACCATATCTAAATAATTAATCAGTCCATACCGCCTTCAGCATGACTGATTTAAAATGGACACAATTTCACAACACCCAGACACGGGCCAAAGTACATGTTGAAATCCAAAAACAGGCTGTACATATATCTGGCACAGATTGAACAGAAATATACATCACTGTGTGCTATAAGGAAAAAACCAAACGGAGTCATTGTTCACTTAGTCAATGTTTTAATCGAACAAACTTCTAAAAGCACAGTCTTCAGTTTTCCTAACTAACAAATAAGGCACATATCGGAATGCCGTTTCATGGACGCAGAGCAACAGATTTCATCTCGTCCCACATTCTAACACATTCTCTTTTATCCACACTTTCTGTCGCTCGGTCCACTCCAATATGATGACAAATATTTTACAGACATTACAAACATGAGTGTTAAATCAGTACATTCAGTAAATCTATTAATGGTACTGGAAATCCTAGGAGTGAAAAAAGGCATTTATTAATGACTCACAATTAGAGAGGTGTATTCTACAAAAGCTATCTTGGCAAGAATTAAACATGTATTAATATTAAATAAGAATACATTGCACAAATGATAAATCTTGAATCATTGAAAAAACATGCACATGCAAACTTCAGTCCCACACACTTGTTTGAAAAATAGTCACCCCCCCATTTTTACATACGAAGAAAAATATTTCGACATCATTCCTGGACTTGGCAGTAACTGGAGACGGCTAACTAGAGCTCACAGTTTCGTACAGTATGGGCCTGATTCACAAACACATTTCGACCATGTAAAAGGTTTGTACGTGCAATTCAGTGTTATGGTCAATGACTGGAGTTAGTCACGTTTTTTTGCCACTGTTTTGCGTCTATAAAACACCTCGATAAAAAGGCCCTGCGACTTACAGTCAGGCTCTGTTATGTGAAAAACAGCTGTTTATGAAGTTAGGATGAGTGTTACAGGTTTCCTATAAATGCAAATCAAAACATTCATGCTGTATAGCAAGACACGCAAAGATTCGAAACAACATTTAAGCACACGGATGCTCGTAAAAGGTAAGGATACTATATACCGATAACATCTAGAATAACAAAACACAAATAAAATGGCTTGTAAGGGCATAATAACTATGTACCAACTTTTGAATAATATTCTATGTAGTCATCAATATTTTCTTCATAGAGTAGCTTCTGTTGCATATTTTATACAAAAAAAGAATTGAATTGTTAAAAAAAGAACAAAATCCTTCCATAAATATTTCTGTAGGATATAATCAAGGATTATTGTAAAACATCAAAGGAAGAAAAAACAAACAAACTCCCAGCTCTTTTGCATCTCAGCATTTTGCCCTTTTTCACATACACAAGTTTTATATTGCATCATAACATTTCGAAATAGCTAACTTGATAATGATGGTAATCGAATATATACACAAAACACATACTAGTATCTTTGTAAGGGAAAACATCAAAATCTTGTCTGGATATCAAATTGCTCCAAAATCTTCATTATCTATATTGTTTCCAAAATACACATACCTTTAATAGAAAATAACAAGTTTATACTGAAAGTGAGCTATAAAAAGTCAAGTATATGTATTTCAAGACAAAAACCCATGCGCAAAAAGCACTTTGTATAGTTTTAAATGCATGTACACTCTGTCAATACCACCAGCTCTGTCTTTCATTCAATAAAGCAGAAATCAGGGGAAGCTCGTTTAAGTAATATATGCCTTCAACAAGGGCTGTTATCATTTTAGTCACGTATATAGTGCAATGCAACTATTTTGCAATAATAAGGCATCAATCTAGTGGTGCACTGGGTCATCTGTTAAAGTGACCTGACAATAAATTGAATTGATCCCAAAGACGCAAGGAAATCATTCTGTGCAGACTACCAGCAATGATTATGATGAATCCGCAGTGATCATTTATTTCACTGGTTATTTTCATTACGGTGTTTATCAAAAAGCAGAGTAACTCAGCCTAAATGAGGCCTGAAGTAAACCTTGGCGTGTAAGAATGTACACACAGCGAAGCCATTAGCAACACCAGAAAAACAGTTACCAAGAAATAAAGGCTCAGAAACAACGATGACGTCCAAAGAACAAAGCAGCGACTCGCAGAAACAGCCTTGTTTTTTATTTAACAGTGATCTAATGATTGACTCCCTGGCAGTTCATACTCCTTTAATTTCCCATCAGAACCTCAAAGCCATTTTTTTCAACTAAACTAAAATGAGCTGGTTTACATTTTCAGGCATCTAATCGGCTCCTTCAATTCCTCGGCATCATACATGACATTCCTTGGACTTTTCATAACCAAACTGTGTTAAGGCACTAGATGTTCCCTTCAGACAAGACTCATATCTTCATCTGCGTTTATCCCAATGAATGAAACATTAACTAACATTCAAAAGAAAATATGTGGACGATAAGTAAACAGTTATGCACACTGTATTTACCATGTAAATGCATTTAACTTCATATGTACATCTAGGATTGACATAATTCACGCTATATTCATCTATGACTTCCTACTGGAACACGTAAAGCAACATTTATTGTTTAATAATCCTTGGCTACACTCAAATATGATCAATTAGTAATTTGTGTGAGCCATAACAAGAGGTAAAGGCATATAGATGAGATCCCGTACACACTTACTTCCATCCAAATAACACCCTTCCATCATCATGCTCTCAATCAAACATCTGATCAGTCTAATGTTCCCGATGGTTTTTCTCGTTACATCACAAAAAAACTCTTCAGCATTACTTACTTTGTCTTTCTTTTCCCTTTACAGCCATATATTTGTCCACTTAAATAGAAAATGCTTCCCAAAAGTCACTGTTTAAACAGGGTGTAATTCATCAGGTACGTTTGTAGCCAATGTATAAACATACAAATGCGGGGTTAGGCAATAAAAACATTAAAAATTAAGGATTTAATTCTGAGATATGATCAGAATGATTGTAAACAGCGAAGAATTTCTTTAATGAAACATATTTTAGTGCAAGGGTCAAATTCAAACGTCCCTAGAATCTTTTCTTTGCACAAAAGGTTCTTTATGGTTCTTTCAAAAACTGCTTTGGGGGGAAAAACACTTTTATAACCTTCATTTTCAAAAGCGGAGGATTTAGATTTCGAAATTACAAATAAATGTGTTGCATAACATTGAAATGACTTAATAAAATTTTTAAGAGCGGTGTTTATATAAGACAGATGCACACTATTTCATCTGAGATGTGTCATTTAAAAACACACTATCCTGAGCTAAATATCTCAGTGAAGAGCCGGCGTTATTTTTTAAATGCTAGCGCATAGACTGAAAAGCTCACATTTTGACCCCTGTACCAAAAACGCTTTACGTGGGTTTCTAAGACGTTTGAAGCAGTACTCTGGCACCAATTGACAACATACGTAATCACATTTCAAAGGACGGTGACGGTCAGCTAGCCACGGCTTCGTTTCGATCATCCACACACACTTCATTCGACTGTAAGGAACTGATGACTCTGTATAAGCTGCAATGGTTTTGCATAGTTGCCAACAACTCGATTCAAATGCCTCCAGGGCTGCATTTAACCAACTTGAAAAAACATCTCGCATTTGGCAATTCATACATGTACGTGAAAGATATAAACTACCTGATGCGCTAATCCGAAGCATTAGAAAGTTCTATTCTACAGTAGTTTCTAATGGCAAGAGGTGGGGTTAGACAATACCTGTCCAGATATAAACACGGATGAAATTATCCCAGTTTAGTTCATTCAATTGCACTACGAAACGATACACAAACATAAATAAATATGTGACACAAAAGCTAGGGATGGAAAGTCCATTGTCCCTCTGTTAATTCACAGTTAATATGATGTGCTATTGACCCAAAAACTCTGCAAAGGCACACTGGGCCCTTGTTTGAGCAAACTAACACGACACCTTTAGTGCTCGGCACATCCTCATAGTTCACTTGGCAGGGAGAATGAAGGGAGAGTCTGTAAACACACAATCAGGGGGCACAGTGGTGAGGTAATCCACTGCGTCCCATACGGATAGAAACACTGTCCCAAACATATTGTCCATTATACACAATAAATGCGTCGCATGCTGCTGATACACAAAGCCGTTACTAGCGTTAGAGATATTTACATGAATGTTTTGGCACTTTTCACTTTTTCTTGGAGCGCTTGGTAGGCGAAGCGATGGGAAAGGGTGGAGACGACCTCGGGATCCTCCTTATTGCACGCGGCGGCAGTAGTAGCCCAGCACTTTGCACTTCTCGCACAGATGCTGCGGGTGTTCCTTGCTCTGGTCCGAAACGTCCAGGCCGTCTGGTTTCTCTAAAGGACGCTGAGAGGAGCAGATAATGTGAATCACAGTTTGAGTGCACGTGTACTTCTGTCCACAACATCAGTCAGGTTGAAACCGGAGATTTCTTTTTGCGCTTGGCTAGACTCTTTGGAGATATGGTTTTGGAGACGAAGTATCGGGATCGCGTAGGTCCAAGTTTCAAACCACAATGGACCAACCGCAGGGGTGTGTCAAAAATTTGTTTAGGATGGCTATCAAGAGCCAAGTCGTCCTTGTTGTGTTTGCAATCGCTGCCAGAAGTACATGTTTTGTTATTAAGACTTCATTTCATTTTTTCCCTTCAGTAATTTTGCAGAGATTAATATGCAAGAGGATCCCAAGCAAGTTTAGGTGCCTACAGGATTCCATCGCTCAAGACGACAACCAGGGAGGGAAGACTCTATAGCGAATCTTTGTTTTGGACGAGACACAAAAGACACTGAGAACGTGCACGAGCCAAATCTTTTTGGCTGTTGATCACAAATAATACTTTCGCAATTATTTGTTTTCCCACCCACTGCTTTTGGAAGATCGCTTTACAATCTTGTTATTCTTTCCTGTACCTCTCAGTTGCGCTCCGTGAATTACGGAAAACCAGGTTACGACGGGCCATTGGGAGGAGACAGTGCTGCAACCCGAGGGAGTGTTTGCTTGTGTGCCAAAGGCTTTTGTGAATGATAATAAGAGGAAATGTCTAATACCTCTGCGAATTAATAATTTGGCAAACTGCAGCCTTGATGCTCTTAATAAGCAGAACGAATTCCTGCCAAAACCAAAAAACCCAGGAAGCTTGGGAGGACTTTATATAATACCTCTGCTCCATGTCTGCTCTCATACTGTAAAGATGTCAGCCGTGTTCCCTGTGCATGTCGTTAAAAATGAGAATGATAAAAGCAGGGATCTCTGGACGCCTGCTTCTCGAGCACATTCTGGCTATTTTATGCAGTAGTGTGGCATTGGCGCTATTCAGACACTTTCACTTAATCGTCCGTCGGGAGCGACTGGAGATATAACATACTTTACGGCGTACAATCTGGAGTATTGAGCGATTTCCATACTGCACGACTTGGAACAATGATTTCCATTTTGAGAGAACAATAAAAACTGAAATTTTCATATGTTTTCTTGAGTTACAGGCAAAGAAGGCCAGCTGCAAACCCTTAAAGACTTTTGATATATGTTGCAGTGCGCTGCACATCTCGCACGCTTACTGCAGGAAACATGTTAAGTAGGTGAGACTGAGAAGCTAAAGAATTCGCTTGTCAGAATGGAATTAGCCATAATACTCTGTCCTGTGGAAGAGTTGGCCTTCTCAACAGCTGGTTTCTTCAGTACGACGGCTGCTAATGCATGTGGATGCAAAACTACTTGTAGTGAAAGTAATTTCATTGAATGCTTCCCTCCCCAGAGCCTTTTGCATGCTTACCTAGAACCATGCAATGCTTCTTTAAAAACAAGGTTAAGTCTCCAGACGTCATTTAAGAATAATTAATAATTATACTACAAAAGAATAACCTAAAAATGCGTTTCATGTGGAAATATCTGAACAAATAGGTTGCCTGCTTTTTACAGTGTTGAAGAGTTTTGTGTACATTGACTTCCTGAAAAATTACCTCTTCTTGAGTTCAAAGGGTATTTGGGTTAGACTGATGCCTTGAGTTTATGTCTCAGGTTTCAAGGGTACCTGCTGGGCCCCATCTATAAGAACTTCTTGGAAGATTCCACCACATGTGCTTACTCAGTTAACTGACAGATTAGAGAAACTTGCATGTAGCATTTTAGCAATACAGTTTTAGATTATATGAGCTGTTAAAACATGGATACTGTACCTGTTTATGAGGATAAACATTAATATGGCATTTGATGCATTCCTGTCCCATGTTGGCCCAGGAGTTCCCACTCATCCACTTCCTCTTGCACTTAGGGCACTTGTATTCACCAAAGCACCTCTTCTTGCCTTGGTATGGAGTCAGTCCTTCACCTTTGGGTCTTGCCTGAGAGGACATGTCAGAGACAGAGTCTAATTAATGAGAGTTCAGCTTAGAATACCTACATTCGTCCAATCCGTGGAAACAGCTCTGACTTGGTGCAGCTCGGAAGCAATTTGAAGCTTCTATGGATTGTGGAAAATTTGTATATTTTGTCATTTGATACTGAGCAAATTTTATGCAAATAAGTAAAGGATTGCACACAATCTTTGATGCTATTGAGAACAAGACAACACTGTTGTTTCTTTTAAAATATCAGGAAGGGTAACAGCTGGCGAGCATCATGCAGTCATTTTTATTAAATTCTACTGATACTGATAAGACAGTCATTATTTTCAAATTATGACCATAATTGATAAATGGCTGATATTAAAATTCTATACTATTATTTAAATTTAATTCAAAATAAAAGTATATTTGGACATTGCAAACTTACAGAATGGAAAATCTGATGTTATTGTTGAGACCTTTTACTCACAATAATCATAAAACTGAAGTATCAAATATGCACGAAAAGAACCGCAAGAGAAATTACCAATTACTAAAATCTATAGAATTGGCTTTTTTTTCTTTACATCAATACATTTTCTCAGAAGGGTTATGGGTGTAGTTTCAACAAAGTGAGTCAATGCTGATATCAATATCCAGGCCTCTAAAACAGCAAAAAGAAAAGACTAGGTTTTTCCCTTGAGAATCGCAAACATCATTTTAGTCAGTTTATCCAAGCCATACACACTTAAAATGCTTAACTCAAGTCTGTCAAACTGCTGCTAACTTGAAATGCGACACTGTTTTTTTGTCTTTTTTTCATCTTCCTAAACTGAACAAGATGCTATGTGTGGTATGGCAGACTTCAGCTGGAGAGTTCAAACTCCAAACCACTACAACAATTCAAGAACTCACTATATGAGGAATTCTAATGATTTTAATTATGTAAGTGACTTCAAACCTCAACAGATAATTGCGGTGTGGTCTTCTGGTCACAGAGTGTACATTAATACATACCCTGTGCTTCCTTTTTGACTCAGTTCTCCTACAAGAGAACAGAAAGGGGCTAGTAGTAGTGCATTGTGAGCACATGAGTGTCTATGATTTTTACTAAATTGCTGTAACACTAAACAGGATTTAGAATGTGAATCCATGCATCCAACCGTGTGTAATCTTGCATAGCAAATCACTGGCTACCAGAGTGTTTATTCCACACTGTTAAGGGGATAGGAAGCCCTAAAGCTGCTTTACTGGTGAGAGGATTTGGAAATGAAGTTCCAGGTCCCATATGAGCGAAAAACAAGTGATATCATTTATTAGCATCTGCTTCCATCCACCCAGAGCCAACTGGCCAACTGACACACTGCATGTAAAAGGCTCTCCTCCCCAACCTTAAACACCATAAGTCAACCACTGTCGACAACAGCTGGAAAGCATGACGGTTGTGGCTGTTGTTTTGGCGATACTTTCAAACTTCACAGAAAGTCTGACGCAAGGCCATCTCTGCGATGGTGCCAGTCCCTGTGCTATCATAATGCTGGTGGTCTGGTGTGGGTGAGGTCCTAAATCAAAGAACAGGCAAAACAATCAGCGATATCTAGTGTCAGAAACACTGCTTTCCTTCAAACATTTAGTAATTAACTCAACATGGAGTTTGATTTTGGTGTCAAGGACTGCCCCGTGGTCTGAAACTCAGGTGTGTGCCAGATGCCCAGTTTTTGAGAATAGTATTAGTTCATGAATGGATAGAGTTAAAGCTTCACATCATAGAATTGGGATATTGGGAAATATTATTACACTTTAAAATAACTGTACTGTATTTGTATTGAAAATATAATTAAGTACCAAAATTGCAGATCATGTGACAATATAGACTGCTGCTGAAATTCAGCTTTTCCAACATGGGCGTAAGTTTTTTTTATTCTAATAATATTTCACAATATTCATGTCAATTACTGTATGTGTGGGACAAAAACTAAAAAAGTTTTAAGCATAAAAACATTGTCAAATACTGCTTGATAGTGTTTCTGTTTAATTAAATGTAAGATTTGTGAGCAAAAAATAAATATCATACATTTTCCCCTGATTTACAGAAGACACCCACTAAAATGTCAGGCATTTTGTCAGGCATATTTACAAGGATAATTGTTTTCTTACATATTGAAAGACTAATTACTTTCACCTTTGATACTAATTATTTTAATTTGCTTATTTGTCAGTAAGAGATTTTTAATATTTAAAACACACAAAAAAAATAATTTTTAACTTTTATATATTTGTACAAGTCAGAATAAGCATGCTGTTACTTTTTTTTTTACATAAATATTATGTTACACTGAATGACAATGTAACATAATTTTAACAAAATGTTGACATTTTATTCTCCAAAAAATTATTTAAAAACCTTAAAAGTAGACACTTTATTTACAACCACTGCGCTATCTATAGACATAAAATCACTATTTTAAATTTCTTTTGATGCAGATCTTTGACCCATGTTTGATCAAACAAATGCATTTTTAGTAAGCATATGAGAACTCTTTCAGCAAAAGTAAAAAAAATCGTTTGACCAGTAGTGTATACAGTATATAGGGTTGTCTAAACCTCTGGCACCTTGCATGCTAAACTATACCACAAAGTAAACAGTGGGCAAATCTCCACGAATCGCAACTGGATAAGACCGGCGGGCGCTCGTAAGTTACGGCATCATCAGATTTGATCAGCAGTTTTGAAGTATTCACAACTCTGTGAAAAAGGCTCTATATATCCAGCACTGCAGAGGTCTCTGGGCAAGTGCCAGAGGACACACATGATATTCTGTTTACAGCAGTCTGACCTATTTTGGTTGTGTTTTTAATAGATTTTAGCCCAATAGAGCTACGCTGGCAGTGTGAAGGAAACCTGGCGAATTTGACATTTAGACATTCTGTAGCTTATAGAGATGAACTCAGCTTTCTAAAGCAAAAAAGGGGGATATGATGCAAACAATAATGAAATAAAAAGAAAAAATATATTTAAAATATGAAAATAATAGTATATTTATTTAGTTTTAAATAAATAAACTATTTGTTGCTCATTTGAAACACATTAGTCTTGCACTAACCACCGGATCAAAAATCCACAAACCCAAGAACCCAAAATTTATTATCCTATTGTTTTAGCTCTGAGAATATTCCTCCCACAAAATAAGCAATTGCTCAAAACAAAACACTCATTATTTTCCAAAAGCAACAATCTCAGAGGAAATAAGGCAATGGAGAGTACGCTCTACTTACAGTCACCACCAGGGAAATGACAAACTAATGGCATTGTCAGAAACGCCACAGTCTAAACACATCCTGACCGAAGCCTGTGTGTTGCAGATTTGTGTTTACACAGTTCTATCCAGTGCATTGCTCTAGAAGTAATGTAACCATTTTAACCCAACCCGAGCTTAATGGACACAGCAGGTTTGTTAAATCAATCTGGCTGTTTGTCCAATGGAAACACAGCTTAAAGACAGGAAAGGGAATCGATAAGAGCAACACTGAATGAATAGCTGATGTTTGATATGTCTCTCACATCCTGCCGCAAGGCAATGTTTACTTCAGAAGCAACATACATTAGCTGTAAGAGGGGTTTTGAAAAAAGGACCCTCACTATCCAGCTGTTTGAAGGAGTTACAGTTATTTTTTGGAGCACAAATAGACAAAAACAGCCGCTCACCATAAACACAAAACGCTCAAAATATTTACTGCCTGTCAACACTCAGTAAGGTGAATCTCGTTCCAAAGACCCACACATTGTTAATCCTAGCAGCCTTAAATGACAGCAGGGTCACACTCTGAGGACCAAGCAGAACATTTCTGAGCTTTCTGACTGCTTATGACATAGAAGAGATGGAAGTATCCAGTGACTGTAAACACTTATGGAGAAGAGAGATCAGATCGAGCGTCTCCTTTCACCATCCCTCCAGCTGTGTTCCCTATGGAGACTGAATGAGGCGGGGGGTTCTGGCTGTCCTCACAGCAGAGCCAACCTCCCCGCAACAGGACAAATACCACAGCACGGCAGTCATCGCTCACAGCTGGAGACGTTCCTCCAATCAGGCCCTACAGGACTGAAGGGGGAAGGAAATCAGAAGCAGATGGGTTCCACGCTGGTATAACATGAGAAACTCTAAAAGTCCCTTTTCAGATCAGCCCTCTGTTTTCAATTAAGAGTATATAGATTAACAAAAGGGTGCCAGAGGAGAAAAGCGAGAGATAGGGATTCAGTGTTTGGAGAGAGATAAGGCTTGCAGGAAATATTATGAGGGTTCTGGTCAGGGCCAGTAAAAAAAAAAGAGCCCACTTAAATCAAGTAAGTAAATGCAATCAATCAGTTAATAAATAAGTATATAAAAACGATTTAAACAAATAAAATAATCATATAATCTAATCAGAAAATGAACACATTATGTATTTCTATCGTCCTTTAAAATTCAAATTTAAAAAACTAAAAGTCATCTAATTATATCATTCCAAACCATTTTCTAATGGCAGCAAAGGCTAAATAGTTTAACATAATATAGAGGTGTTATAGGTTCTTGCCATCTATTTTCAGAGAAACGGCAGATCTACAGAAGCCAGAAATGTAATAATAATTTACCACATTTAGCTGTTGTTATAATATTTTTCTGTATGCAAAATTGAGGAATTCTTGGAAGGGTGACTACGCAGTTTAAGAGAATTCTTGGAGGTAATTGAAAAAAAACACTTCTTTGGCCCCGGCTGCTGAAGTTTGGTTTTGCAAGGAAATGCATGTCAACTCTCGGGGCAGAGAATCAACAGGAGACTACAAAAATCCAAACACTTTTTTTCTTGCCTTCACAAATGCAGTACAAAAAAAAAGTTGTGTATAATGTTTGGCTAATCATAAAACCTGCATAGCTGGCTGTCCACAAACATTCAGATTCATAATGCTTGCAAATATCACCCAAAATATGTCTGATTTAAGTAAACATAAACTCACTGAACTCAATAAACACTGATAATTGCTGAACAGAATGTTTTCCTATATACTTGTGTACACACACAAACACATGAACAGTAGCACTCAAATATTAAATTCCATTTTTTAAATTTTAACTAATCCTTGCATTATTTGATTGCATTTTTTTATAGATAACATTCTGATATTTTAGTTGTGACTTGTCTCCAAATACTTTACATGAATAGCTGTCATCCCAATGCTTAGCACATGTAAACAGACACGAACGTACCAACACGTGTTACAGAGCTCATTAGCATCACAATGTGAAAACGGATCAAGTGGAGCTCTGTCTGGCCTGGATGAGGAGATTCAGCCAAGGCCAAGACAGAGCCTGCAGATGGCCTTTCCCAGAGTCCCACACACAAGAATGATAGTGTCGAGCTCATCAGCTGCATCTTGTGTGCAGTTTCCGGAGTGCTCCGCGAACGGCCGGACTTGAGCAAGCATTCCAGTCAGGTGCACGCTGGTGTTATTTATTAATCCCCACTAGGGCGGCTAAATGAGGCTAGTGTTTTCTTGGGTCTCTCCATGTCCTTTTCTTGTGGGTGCAGCTGTCTCTTTTTACGCCCGAAAGGCAAGGACAGCATAGCAGAGACTGACAAGAGGGAACAGGTGTGCTTTTAAATGATAAATCTCTCAGCTCACAATGCCTCAGTGTTAGGAAAAAACAATCCAATCACGCGCAGTCACTGACAGAATTTAGGGAGAAATTAGAAAGCAAGAAAAGTTGATGTTGACATGTTATAGCTTTGGTTGCTGACCTGGGGTCAGCCTTGACGTTTTTTATTGATGAATGGAGTTGGAGAGTCTAAAGTAGCTGATACTGGATCTGTGTTCGTAAAAAGAAAGAGAAGGAAGCTGCTAATCATAAAGAACTAGTCATTAACACCTCAGCACTATAATGATGTCACCAGTAACAGTTTGCAATATGGTTCAGTTTATAAAACTTAGGTCTCAATTAACACTGAACAATACTTTAATCTCATTTATTAAGTTAATTATTATTTAATACATTTTTAGCATTTGTAACAAGTTTTTAAAACATGAAAAATTAATTAACAATGAATAAAATCAATAAACACTGTGGGGGGAGATATATATTTTTTGGTTTATGATATAGGCTAAGTTAAAGCTGATGTTTACTTCATGTTTTTATTAAAATGCAATAACATAATCTTCCATTGAAATGAGTGCTGAAAACCCTGCCCTTTCTTATAAATAACTGCAAGCTAACATTTAAGTCTGCCTTGGTTTAGTCAATGCACTGAACCAATTCCTGACCCTGCATGTTCTCTTTTTTTGATAATCAGTTTCATAGATATACATGACGATACAGGAGAAAAAATGTGTTGCTACTTTAAAAAATGGAACAGTTCACCAAAATACAACATCAGTTCTACAGCGATACAGCAAAACAAACGCTACTCTCTTATACCACAAATACCCCTGAACCTTACATATTCCTTAAAACAACTATTTTGAGTTGTGAAACCAGCACATGTCCAGTGGACACTAATAATCAGTAAGAAAATTCAGTGCAGATTTTGGCGCGTTCGCTCTTTTCTAGGTTATTACAAAGCTAAGTAATGTTTTCCAAGTATTTCAGATAGCGCTGGACTGCTTCCTGGTTTTTTGGCGTAGGCCCCTGGAGTTTTTGGCTGCTCCCTCTGCCAGCATCTGGAATCCATCAGTTTAACAATGGAGGCCCCGGTACTGGAGCCTCTCGCCCGGCTCCCATGGGACTGCACTTCGCACAGCACAGGAACACCAGTCCCACCAGATACAACGTGCTCAATTACCCCACATCGTAGCTGAGGGGAACAAAACTCAACTTTCTGCTAATCTGTGTTTGGTTTGGCTGGAACGCAGAAGAGATTGATTCGCTGATAGATACCCAAACACACACAGATCAAACTTCACCATTCCTGAGGGGTACACTCTCTACGCCACTTTGTTTACTCTGATAATTAACAGCAAATCTTTTGATTAAGATTCCTATTGTTCAGTCCATTGTAAATGAGTCACACACGGTGCACTATGCACACAAACACTACAATTACTCAGTGATGGGAATCGCAGCACTTGCTGTCCCTTGACCTCCATTTTCTAGAACTGAAACATATGTTGTAGATTACACTAAACAACAGACATTTGGCCAAAGTGAAAAGCTATGTAATACTTGTTCTAAAATATATGGGTTTACAGAATCCTTTCGGGCAGGGGTGTCAAACATATGGCCGAATATACAGCCCGTGGAGAGGTCTAATCTAATTTCTAAATTAAATTACGACGAAAACATTCCCAAACATTTATTATATCTGTATGACAGATTTGTAATACTCTGCTGTTTACAGCAGGATGGATTAATTTGTGTTACAGAAACAGATTTTTTTTTTTTAACAAATTGTATCACTTCTCTTACTTTTCATTGGATTTTCTGAGATTTTTGTCACTAAAAATGATAAGATATACTATGCACACGCTATATTAGTGGTTGCTGTTAAATTAATAATGAATGTTGTATGTACAGTATACATTACTGTATCTAAAGGTCTCCACATTATGGCAATATTGATTAATTAAATCCTGGATGTGTGAGTATAAACTATGCAAGCACACTCTATTGGGTTCACCAAGGTTTATCACATAAAAGTAAAAAAAATAAAATACATCAGCTCGCATAAAATAACACCTAGTCCAATTTGGCCCGTGATTTAAAATGAGGTTGACACCCCAGTGTTAGTGGTATAAAGCACGGTCCACTCACTTGCTTGAACATGTTGAGATTGCTGGCAGTGGGAGCTGGCATTTCACAGATTCCAGACTAATATAGCTAGACCAAACCCATATATACTGACTAGTGTGAAAGAAACAGAGGATGCAGAGGTAGGCAGCTCTCATACTTGGCCTCTAAATACTAAGCTAAGTGTGAGAGAGAGCCTTTATGCTAAACCGAGCTGCAGAACATAAACCTATTTATTCATGCAGATGTATTTATAAACTCCAGTTAGTTAAGTACCGCTGGGGTTAGGTCAGTGAAAGATGTACAGATCTGGCCGGACAGAAATATTACATATAATTATGTACAAAAATTATATATAGCTATATAGGAGTTTTAGTTACACAAAGACAGGCATTGCTTGGGCCCTTAATTTGTCCACAGGCAGCTGCTCCTTTACAGCAATGACTGCTGAGATAAGCATTCTTATCATCTACAGTGCTAAATATAAAAGCTAGCCATACACAATCACTGCATTAAAACATTTTACACTGGTGAATTAATATAGAACTACAGACAAAATGTCTTTATTGTGTGAAATATATTTTTAGCAATTTGTCAGTTAATAAATCATTTAAAAAGCCATGAGAGGACATGCATTACAGGGATTTTATCTCAGCTAAAGGGTGCTCTCTGCTTAATGTCTTCCCTAAAATTCCTTGAACTGCGATAGAAATCAATTTAACACACAACCTCATGTGGCGTATTACTTTTATAAAAGGCAGAAACAGATATAAGACAGGTATTCAATTAAATCAAATGCAAAAAATAATGTAGTCCTTAACTGTCAGCTGTTTATGGTTGCCAAGCACCAGAAAAACTCTGTGTATTAATAAAGATGGCGTGGATTTGAATGAAGCTCATCCAGTCAGGATTTATAGTCAGAACTATCCGTCTTATAATTCATATATATATAAATACAGCTTAAATATTCATTTAAAAAAGCTGTTTTGGTACAATGACTCATTAAGTAGGTGTTTACTAGACATTCAGAGGTCGTTGTGGATCAGTTAGCCACTTATTATAAGTTAATACACTATCCAGGGTTTCTGAAAAGGCTTTATGGGGCAACATCCTCAGCAAAGGCTGTATGCTTGTGCAACATTTCCAAATAGCTTTCCATGAACAAAAAGTAACGATAGTATAAACTTCTCCAAAATCTCAAAACAAAGGATTTTATAGCAAAAACAGCAAAGAGCTCAATACTGCAGCCTCCGCTGGATGCTGGATAACTTAACACTCAATAAATCATTTCTTGGGATCCAGCATTCTTCTTATTTATAGGCAGTAAAACTGCATTCAGTCACACAAATAAATGAACTAGTTATTAACATACCACAGTGTTTGCTATGTTCATCTCTTCCCCAGTTTCAGAGAGAAAACACAGAGGATTTCCAAGAGAGGTGACTTGCCAGAATCGCACATAGATGATATGAAGTGATATGTAATACAGCAACTCATTAACAATGATAATAATGGGTCAAAGAGCACAATCGAAGGGACGTGATTCAGAAAATATGTTCCCTACCCCACAACTTTATTCACATAGACCCTTTATTCAAGGTGAGAATGTAGTATTGACTGTCCTGTGTCAAAAATGTTAGCATTCCCATTAATCTCAATGGCAGGGAAGTAGGCAATCTGTCTTTTTTGTACATGAGTAAAAAATGAACATTAATAAATGAATAAATGCAATTAGTACAACACTGACTTCACTGAAATAATTACCAATTTGCTTGGAAATAAAAATATTTAATGCAAATACACTGCTAGTTCTGAATTACATTTAATCAAGCACTAGAAAGCAGTGTTTATGGCATCTACTTTGTTTACTGAGCCAAGCTAAAGAGAATGTTTAACAAATATAAAGGAGGATTCAATAAGAAAATACTATTTCAAGCTCACATAGTCTACTGGCAAAGCTGAAGGCATGAACATATCCACAAACTGGTGTTAGGCAATCCTCTCAGCACTCATTTGAAACTGGTGACAGGCAAATAGCTGGCAAACCACTGATATTTTTCAAGAGGGCTTATCAAACACAAGCGTTAGCCATCGTGTGGGTAAACACTCTAAGTGGGCCTGTACTGTAGATCAAAACCTGAATCCAGAACCCAAGGGAGCCTAATCTTGAAATAACACCGAATTTCCCATTTAAATTTAGTCAGGACAAATGTGGGCTTTAATGAAGGCCTTTTCACTGTCAGGCAAGACGGCTCGCTGTGCCTGTTAGACAGGCAAGTTTGGCATTCCTCCTCTAATTAGGAGTTCATCACACACAGTCACAGCAGTGTCAGTGAGGCCACTAACCTCTGCTGCTTTCAAACCAAGAGACATGATTTAACATCCAGTGCTCTTCTCCTTATAAAACAGTAGTGGACAAAGCTTGTATTTACAGTAGGACTATAGAGTGGCTATAATTTTTTACGTTATTCACATCTAATGCTCACACCAAGACTACATTTATTTGATCAAAAATAAAAACAACAATGTTGTGGGGGAAAAAATGCAATTTGAATGGACTTTTTCTATTTTAAGATTGTAATGTTAAAGACATTAGTCTAGTCTTCAAAGTGGCATGTTTCTTTAAAATTATTAAAATATGCTGATTTGGTGCTGGTTTGTGTGCCTCTTTAACGGATAGTGCACCTAAAAAGTAAAAATTCTAATCATAATAAAATCACCTAATAATAAAATTCCCTCACACAGCTCTGGGGGGGGTGAATAAAATCTTCTTGTAGTAAATCCATGCATTTTTGCAAATCTGAGACTTTTTCCTGTTTCCACAGTCAGCAGACATGAGAGAAAAGTGCTTATTAAGTTTGAAATATGGATATTTATCAAATAGAATGCATAGATTCACTACAGGGGCACTTTATTCACCACCCCGGAGGAAGGTGGTGAGGAAGTTGTGAGTAAGTTTTATTACGAATACATGCATGTTATTTCACGTCTTCCGAAGTGTAAACAGCTATCAGCCATTTAAACCCATTAAAAGACTTGGTGAGGTCTGGACAATTTTTATTTTTTAATATTATCTCTTTAATATTTTTGTGTAAATCATAATACATTTATGTAAGGATATTTTAAGAATTAAAAATTCAAAAAGATGGCATTTATTTGAAATTTTTAAGTTAAATTAAGTGTGATAATTGGTTTAATGCACTTGGTAAACAAAAGGATAATCATATAGTGGAAAAATAAATACACTATTAAGTTTTTGAAATGCATTTATTATGTGTAGTATTTATAAGTAGTACTACAATTTTAATTACAAATTTGTGCACATAATAAAAATACTAATTGTAATTTTGGTATACTAAACTGAAATACCAAGTCAACAATTAATCTTGTACTTTATTGTACAAAAGTATTGCTGAAGTCCAACAAAAGATTCAATCAATCAAAGAAGTATATTTGATTGTGCTAAAGTAGAACTACTGCAAGTATACTTCAGGTACACTTTAAATATCATGCATTTAAAGACTAATAGTACATAAAAATAATAAAAAAAACACATATTGGGCTTAATATTAAGAAATGTGCATTTTGAAGAAGGTCCACTCCAAATAAAGTTTAATTATAATTTTTATATGAGTAAGTCTTGAGCGATATGTCAGTAAATATGCAAATAGATTTTAACTATAGTATGAAATAAATGTATTTTAAAAATGTATAAATTTTTTGCTAGAAAAATTTCCTGGGGAAAAAATGATCAAATTTACAACAATATTTATGCAAAAAAGATTTTGCTCTTTTATCTTTTCAGCATCTGTAATTAGCATGCTGTGGACATATTTGCATAGTTTTTCCTACGAGTAATAATCTAATTAATGAACACAAAAACAGTCTAGGCCAAAGCCATATTTCTGCAATTTCCTGGAACCTAGATCAAATGTAAATAACACAATTCATCTAGAAGACGTGAATGTTGGCTGCACCTGCAACGGCATAATTTCTCACATATTGTTGCTTTAAACCGACCTGCTATCTTTAAATGAGAAGAGATCAAGAGAGATGTAAACAGACTGTTCTGAGAGAGTCTGCACACTGAGAGCTGTTTAGTCTCTTCTCAAGGATCAAGAGCTTTATTCCAGGTCATTTCTTTCTAGTTTAACAGGAAAAGACATCACAGAGACACGTGCTGTTGGCTGTGTGCTGCAACTGCTGATCTAGAGTCATAAATGATGCTTGTCCTTATCGCAAAGGCTTGTCAGTCAAGAGAGTAATCAAATTATGAGTGACATTTTATGAACCAGAGGTTATGTGAACCGCTCTTGCTGTCAAGGGTTCTTTTGTTTGATGTTGTAGAGTAGAAAAAAAGACATCTCAACAAAACTTTGCAGTACTTTTCTTGCCAAGACATTGAGATGAAATACTGTCCACACAAAACTGCAGCAGTTTGTGTTGGTGGAAATGGTGTTGGCCACCCCGCCAGACAACTAATGAAATATTTGATATCAGTTTCCCAATAAGGGCTGTTAATGACGCTATACTGTCTCCGAGAACAGAAAACATTTCATAAACATTATTCTCAAGCTGAAACCGAATGACTGTAATACAGGTACAGTAAACCCTACATCCCCTAAAACAAACCAGAGCATGTTTACTTATCTTAGCAAACTAATATGAATCATATCTGAAATCGCTTTGCCTGGATTACCCTTTAATATCTCTCAAAACATTATTTTAACTATGTTATTAATAAAACTGAATCTGGGCTAACAGGTTCAAATTGGTGTTGTACTTGAAAAGAGTATGGGTGGGAGTTTTATTTATGAATGAGCACATTGTGTTCTTCGGTTTCTCAGGAGAAGGTTTTCTCTTGGCCCGATGTGTAGATAAATGTTTTCTATGTATTCGGTTTCACTGGAAAAATGCTAGGGGTTCGCATTAACACTAGCTGGCATTGGCAAAATATCTCACGCTGATGTTTCTATTAATCGGTTCTGATCGGGTTTGAAATCTGCTCTCTCTCGGCACTCATACATTCTTCATCTTAATGCAACGCACGGCCCTCAAATACAGATGACACACGAGATGGGAATTGTGGACTGTATCGGATGGTGGCATAGCAACAGTTTTACACAAACTAAATCTGCTGCTACAGACTATGACAAGAGACCCTCAACAGCCCAGTTCCCGATCGCATCTTAAAAATGTCCTCACGTTATTTCTCAAAATGTTCACATGCAAAAGATCGTTATATCTGCAATGGTCAAAAACCCAATTCCCAAGGATCTCTGTGCCAGCCCAGCTAACCCTAACGACTTGTACAGCTGCAAAACGGGATTAAGTTACCGAAGCAATGAATGACATGAGCAGGTTGATTGGCTTGTGTGTAAAAAGATCGAGGTAATGTATCTAAATGTTTCCATCTTATTTCAGAGCACATGGTTGACATAGTGAAGAGAACATATTGCACCACTGTTTTTTCGTAAGGGAGACGTTTTTCTCTTCAGCTGAAACACGCGTTTGTTTTTGAGCACTTAGGATGTGGCTGTGCACATGTGAGCGGATTTACAGTGTGTTTTGTCGCTGTACCATCATGATATCTGTTTATCTGGCTACTCTATGATAACGGCGAGGGATTTATTGTGTAGTAAATATCCATGTAAACGCATGTCGTTCCTCAGATGAGCTGCCCTCAGCCGTGTCCAGAGGAGAGGGCTGTCTGTTATGTCTCCAGCCATTGAGAGATAAGCTCTATCTGTTTACATTTCAGCCTGTTTCACTGCCTTCTCTCAGATAGCCTCACCAGTTTCTCTCTCCCACACACACATGCACTAAAACTATATTCTATCTCTGGAGAGATGTACGCACAGTAAAGTGGGCGCCAAAAGTACAGCATTTGGACAACTAATGTATTACTTGTCCTGCATTAAATAATAAACCATAAGGCAAATCCAAACAAACAACCCTACAGAACAACCTCATAGATATTTTTACAATGAATTTTAACCAACTGGTTTCACACAGATTTTTGGGTGGTGTATAAAGTCAAGTTCACACAGGTGTCCTAGGAGAGCAACCATTTGTGACCCTGGACAACAAAACCAGTCGTAAGTGTTAAATTTCCGAAATTAAGATTTATACATGATCTGAAAGCTGAATAAATCAGCTTCAAGCCACTGATGTGTGAATGGATAGGGCAATATTTGAATATTGAATATTCAAACTGAAGATACAATATAAAATTCCGGAATCTGAGGGTACAGAAAAATGTAACTGCTGAAAAAAATCACCTTTAAAGTTTTCCAAATGAAGATCTTAACAATGCATATCAATAAGCAAAAATTAAGTTTTAATATATTTTCGGTAAGAAATTGACTAAGTACCTTGATGGAACATGATCTTTACTTACTATCCTAAGGATTTTTGGCAAAAAAAAAAATCAATAATTTTGACCCATACAAAGTATTTTTGGCTATTGCTACAAAAGTGACTGAAGACTGGTTTTGTGGTCCAGGGTCACATTTAATATGCGCATGTACCATTGACCAGAAAGTATTTAAATATTTTTTTTCTCTATTAAAATATACCTGGTTATTTTGACAATTCTACATGACTAAGTGTAAAATAAATTTTTCAAACCACACAGATTCAGTGTGTCAGAGAAGGACTGGAGCAGAATGGAAGGAAGATCACAGGTCAGACTGTAAAAACATTCCCATACTGCCCTTCCCCCCTCAGTCATTCTCTCCCTCACACCCCCACTACTTCCCTGAGCCCTTCCAGCCGGCCTAGTGACTCAACACAGGCCTTCTAGCTTGCTACAAGAGCCTCTTTTGTATGTCCTTTGTGCCTTGCTCAAGAACTAGTAAAGCACAGCATGACTTTAGCTCATTCTTACAACATCAAGAAGTCAATTTTTACATATGAACAAAAATAACATCTTGTTTTACCACATATCTGGAAACAAACGTCCTGTTTCAGTGTTTATAATGTGGCAAGAAATGGTTAGCCACTTGAGTGACCAACAAATATGACATTATCATCATCAAAATCCTGGAACTAGATTTGCTGATCTGTGTAAATTAAATGCTGCATTAAATGTGCACAACATTGTCAGAATAAACTAAGAAAAGAGAACCAATTCGATTTCAAACTGGACACACACATATATAGCATGTAAATGTATTACTATTTGTAAAAATGTGTTGATGTAAAGAAGAAAGAAGAAGAAGAAAGAGGAAGGAGTAATATTAATAAAAAGGTGGTCATGCAACCACTGCAATACAAAATTTAATGATGATTATTTGGTTCTTGAGAAAGCTTTTGGGTACCTGACTTGAACGCGTCTCTTCAATGATTTGTCAGCCTGCAGAATGATATCCTGTCATGTTATAGACTTCCAACAAAAAACACATCTGACTTTCTTCCCTGGTCCTCCATAATAACAGTATATTGCTAATAGAAGATAAGTCCAACAGGAGATTGCCTGTTCTGTGATTAAAAAAGGAAAAAAGATCTGTGGTCCCCGCTTGTGCTGTAGTCAGCATCCCACTGGGTGAACAATACGAGCTGACTTCCTGACCCCTACGTCTGCGGATCCTAAAGACAAACAATGGGACCCTTAATTAACATCAGCCATTCCCAGAACTAGGCTCTTCCTGACAGTCCCGATTCAGACCTGAACACAAAGCTTGCTGTGTTATTCCTCTGACACCATCTTACTGTGCTCGTGTGCCCTCAGTAAGAACGCTGCCAGTTAGTCCTAAGTAATATTCATCCTGAATAGAAGACTCTCTACATCAGGCCTTTTACATCCTGAGGTCAGAATATGAGCGATGGCATTCAGTTTGGAATCTAGTGACTCGGGTGAGAGGGATGGATCTGTCAGGGTTATCTGTTTATATGATACGAGATGAGCTCATGGTTGTACATTATCTGTTCTTCTAAGCTGGGCAGGATGTGTTTCCATGTTAGATAAGGACAAACAAATGGTCATTCCGCTCAAGTTATTAGGTTGGTACAATGTAATCAAGGAACTTGTAGGTCGTACATAGTCTTATAACAACAAACAACCACTTGGTAACAATACAAATGACCTTGTGCAGGTTTATGGTGGCTTTGTCTACAGTTTAAAAGTCAGTGGCACACAAGAGCGACTTTGAACAATAATCATTTTGAAGGTAACTTCCTGTGACTAACCACTGGAGAAATCTTAAGTGCTTACACCACTTTAAAGGTAAAGTTATAAGCTCACCCAAAAATATGTGTTTCATCTTTAGTACACAAAAGATGATATTTTGAAAAATGTTAATTAGTTACAACCAATTACAATCACAATTAGATCATATTTATTTTTTGGTAAATTATTCCTTTAAAAAATCAGTTGGATCCCAGTAAGAAAAAAAGGCCTGAAGGACCAGATTCAAGCCAGATGAAGTAAAATTTGCAGAAAATCTCCTAATAATAATCAAAAGCCCACAAATCAAAATGTATCATGTAATTTTTTACAAGCAGATTGTACAATATTAGTGTTGACATCCACTTCTTATATTTGTTTTCTTTCATTAACTTTTGTTCTCACAAGACCAGACATGATTACAACCTCTGACTGAGAAATGATTGAAATCTTTATGAAGGATTCTGGAAAAATAAAAGTTAATGAAAAGATAATTATGATGGATTTATTGAATAATTATACTCAATACTTTGGTCCACATCACTGAGGGGTTGAACACATCTTAGTCTCTTTATCCGAGCAATATACCCTGTCTGCACAAAGCAGGAATCTCAGTCATTATTTTGAGGGTCTTTTTTTTAAAGACTGAGAATACCACTGTGCCCTTTCATTTGTCCTCATTAATCTCTTTGAGGAATGCTTTAACAAAAAAAAAAAAAAAAAAAAAACAGAACAACTCAGAAGCAGAACACCAGTAACATTTGTGGTCTTCTTGTTTCTAAACATGACAACAGATCACAGCTCTTACTTGAAGAGATGTTATCATTATCCTCCTCTGACTGTTGACATAGAGGTCTCATGCAAAGGGACATCGACAGGCCAGCAAGACAGAAAGAGGGAGGCGCATTTGCTGTTGTATCAGCAAAAGTCAGAGGAAGAGTGCTATTCTCTATGTAGAGAACACAAAGCAGCTGGCAGGAAACCAGCTTTTCATATTCTTTTAACTTTGATTTCCGTTTTGAGGAAGTGTGTTAAGTGTGCTCTCCCTAGTGCTGGCCTTCAACAGCTGACTGTTTCCAAATCCTGACTTCTCTAATCACACCATCAGCGAAACTAATGCTTTATTAAAACGCATTTAAATAAAGAGGCGTTATATTTCTAATTTACAAAAATGCAGTACTGTTGTATATTCACTGTACATTACTATTACAAAAGTTTAGGGTTGATAAATCGTTTTAATGACTTAGTCTTTAGCGTCACTTGACAGAAATCATTGTAATGATGATTTGGTGCTCAAGAAACCTTTATTATAAATATCAACGTTGAAAACTGTTTATCCTTGAATCCGCTTTTTAATGAATAGTAACTATAATACTGACTTTAAAAGTAGGTCTATTACTAGTATTAAACTAGATGAATCATTATAGTTCAAAAGCATTTAATTATTGTACAAAATTATGGTATACATAAAAACAACCAAAACACATGTTTTGGACCATGAACGTGAGCACTAAATCTGCATTGCAACATCAGACTGGTTGTTTCCCAGGACACCAAATTGACAGGCTGTGAGAAACACTCAGCAGCTGGTCTGGACAAACATGAATAAAAACAGATTTATGAAGCAACATCACACTTAGATTCATTTACTAAGTGCAATGTGCCTACAATAACATCAATGAAATACTTTTCTCTGTAACAATGCCAGTAATCTATACTACAAACTATTTTTTCTTTTTAGTAGAATCATACTGTATGTCATCTCTGTCAGTTTAACTGCACAGCAAAGAGTTTTTTTTAATGAAATGACAATAAATTCAAACCTAAAACTGAATAGCCTAATGCTATTTATATCTAAAGTTGGATTTCAAAATTGAAAAGGCTCAAAAAGATTGTTTATAAAGATAAATATTGCTGAAGCAGTTTTACATCGTTATACAGCATTACTAGAAATGTCTGACAGCATGTTTTGGAAGAGAATCAACTCATAAATCTTTCTAGATTTAAACAACTGCCTGATTGATTGTCCCGAAAACAGATCAAAAGGCACATTTAGTCAAATCCATAACATACCAAGAGTCAATTGATTAATATCCCATCACCGAATGTATATGGCTTTTGATACAGCCGTTAAAAGTTTTCTAGCGCTCTTAGAGCCACACAACTGTCAAATGTCCAAGTGCGCACTATATATTACAAGGCATTTTAACAATACATATTCACACCTCATTACACGAGCCTGACATAGTTTCTGATTGAAAATGGACTTGCTTATGTATGCAGTTGGAGCTATTTATTTGTTTCTATCAAGAAGCAGGAAATGCATTGTCATTTTGGCTCCCTATTAGAGCCATGTTTATGTAATTATCTCAGCAAGAGACTGAGGAGAAGGTGACTGTCTCCTAAGAGCTCAGTGATTGCCTCTTACATCAGAGTGTTTTCCTTTCACAGGCGGGAGCAGTTGTAATGGAAGTTTGTCTCAAACAAAGGTTTCTTGTCAAACTAAATTACACAACCCGGTGCTAATGTTTACAATTTCACTATCTTACATAATGATAACAGCAACAACAAATCATAAAAGCTTTATCGCTCTGACCAGCGGCGGACAAACTGCTCGGTGAAATAAAACTTGCAAGTTCACAAAGGTGTTCGCTTTGGTAGTAATGAAGTTGGCAAACTGTGAAGTGCTTGGGTAGATTACACTCATGCCGATGATGATGGGAGCACCATTTGTTCAAAATAGCCTCCAGAGTGTTGAATCTGCCACCTTTAATCAATAGACTTAAGTGGCCCAAAACACTTAGAGGAACTAAATAATGCAACACACGGGTAACATTTGTGTTATGCTGAAAAGAAAAACAGACTTGAATGGAAGCTCCATCACAAATGGCAAATTATGTGATTATTTCAAAAAATAAATAAATAAAAAAACGAAATGGCAAAATATGAATAGGTAAATTACAAATTAAAAACATTCAGAACCTGCACCATCAGCAACCCTCTAAAACCCTCCACATTAATTGAATAGTAAACGGGCTTCAACTGTAAAAAGCTACTCAAAAACAGAACATTGGGAAACTGGAGGAAGATGAAATAAGGCTATATATATACACATTCCACGGCCATGATTATGATTTGAACAAGCGATGTATTATGTCAAAAGAATAATGAGAGCTCTGTATGAAATCAATGGCATTCATGTGTTTTTGATTAACATAGGAGATTCTACAATTTTCCCATCTAAGGATATGAAGACTACAGACCCCAGCTGAGTCTACTTTACTGTATCTGGTTTATTGCTAATTTTCATGCAAATTTAGAATGCAGCATTAATCTTGTCGATGAAATTACTGACAAAAATGAACAAAGAGTGTTTTTATTTTATGAGAGATACTAGCTAGACGAAAACGCACTTGCTGAACCACTTCTATCGACAAAAGTATTGACAAAATATGATGAGAAAAACACTCCAAGACATTAACAGGGCACCAGAAATGTTTTTTGCAGAAAAAAAAATCTAGAAAAAAATTTATTTAGTTTTTAAAAATCCAATAATTGTAGCTAATAATGATTGACCTGTAGGCGCTGAAGGAAAACAGTGAATCAACTCAACTTCAAAAATGAAGTGCATGACTGGAAAGTTAATTAATTAGACCCTACATATATGAGATTAATTACATAAATCTTCAACAAAAACTTAAATAGCCTAAATCTATAGCATTAAAATGAATGTAGAAGTCAACCTGAACTAAGTTGCATGATGGTCAGCATTCTTACTACAACAAAGCACTTAAACACAAATTAATTTAGTTTTATTTATACCAAATTGACATAAAATCAATTTAAAACTTTGAATTAAATATTAATTACATTTAAAGGATATTTTCTTTAAAGAAATATTTAATGTTCAAATTTTTGAAAATCTCCAAATAAAAGACTGTGATTGCATGAACAATGGCAGTATGTTCTGCGTGATTCAAGTTTTCTAAATGGTTTGCACAACAAAAACTCAAAACATCCAACATCCCGTTTGTTGCATAGTGCACACTAACACAACACCACAAGCAGGGTAAATGACAGCAGGAGACAGAAACATGATTGTGACCCTGTAGTAATTTCTTTGTACAACAAAAGGCATTCTTTTCTGCCCCCTGTACCATGTTTCGACGATTTCCTAACAAGACTCACATTGATGGTGTGAGGGTGGGAGTCAGAATACTTGCAGTGAATGACATCCAGTGTCACTATGAGACTGTGACACAAAAAAGGGCATTGGCAATAGGGATGCATTGCAGAGGACATGACTCACAAGCTGAGCTTACATGCAGGGCTCTTACAGTTCTACAAGCCGCATTCCAGCGCACACATTTTCCATGAGGAAATCCCACCGCACCTCTGTATGAGGGATAGATTGAGCCTCTTCGACTCAAACAATTAGATATTCGACTGGCATAATATAAACAAGTAGAACAGGGCCACGGCTTTTCGAGGTTTTGGGAATTCTGGGTAATGAATGACAGGGTAAAACCGTTCCCCTGTTTAGTCGAGCTTATTTACATAACTCTCACTAGCTGCCCCTGGGCAGAGCAGAGTTGCTCAAACAGCTGCCTTCTCAATGGTGTTCTTTTCTAACTAGCGCTCCCTGTGGAGCTCGGCTAGGGCCAGAACCACTTCCCCTAGGTGACACATGTGAATCTGAACCACACACACCAGAAGACATAACCACCACGCTTCCTGCCCCCACGCTCTGCTTCAACCGAGCCATGACATTCCCCAATTCCTATCTGGCTGAGACACCCCCACCACAGCCAGCTTCAGTCCCTGACAGGGGAGCTTGGCCCGTTGCACCTCGTCTGCTGGGAAACGAATGGAGACCGAGACGGTGCACTGGGAGAACGCATGAGAATGTGATTCTCAGTGCTGGCTTTAGATCACAGGTCCCGCTGTGCCCTGTGAAGTCAAATCCTCCATGTTTGTGTTGGCAGAGAGTTTGTAGTCCTCTGGACAGGACAAACCCTTAGTGGGGACCAGATTACCCTGGAATTAATTTCCTCTGAGACAAGATCAGACTGACCACGTTCATCATTTTTCAACTGTCTTTACGGGCAGGTATCGTGGGCGAAACACTGCGTCCGGACGAGTAAATACATGGATGCAGCATATGACAAATGGAAAGTAAATCACAGAAAGTGAGACCCCAGGGGGAGGTAAATTGCAGCGGTGTAGAATTGAGTAGGTGTGGACACTATTGGTGGACAGGACTTTTCTTGTGTTTCCACTGGCATTCACACAAGCAACTGAAATTTAAAACAGGACAGTTCTGACAGTGATTTACTGACTGGTCTCAGGCTAGTATTATAGCCTGTGGTGTTTTGTCCTAATAAAGCTCAGCATTTGTTATTTTAGTATTAGTTTTTTCTAAGCTATTTAACATGAGAGGGTGATACCAACTTAGAGAACCCCATTGTGCAGATTCCTATAGACCAGCAAAGAAACCTAGAGAGGAAATTTCATATTTTTATTATGTATTTTTAGAACTGTCAAAGTTAACTGTAATTCTGCTCTGAACCACACAATATAAATATGTTTGAAAATATGTCTTTTAAGGTTTACACATCTTATATTTTTCTAAAAGTGGACAGAAAGATATAGTTGAAAAAAGATCAATAAAAAAGATTGTATTTTGTAATAATTTGCACTTGCTCTAGAACAGTAACAATATAAGGCCAATTAATTTGCAATCAACATCCTTATAATATCATGTTTTTTTCAGACACAGTCTAAAATTGTCTTCACACAGGAAAAATGTATTTGGGGGCCCTTAGAATCACAAGTTTGAAAATCCCTGCATTTGAAATGAGCTTAATACCTTAATGGCAATAATAATAATAATATCACAGTCAACATGCTATGTTTTTGTAAGTTAATCTGCAGTTACATCTTAACAGTGATACAACTTCAGTCCAATCTGTTATAGATCTAATGGCACATGAGCAATATTTTCCATCACCCATCAGGGACAGCAAACGCCCTTATAAAAACAAACATCAGTGCATTTCAGTGCAGCATGTTGACAACGTCAAAGGAAAAGTCTGTAAATTACCTGAGCCGTGCACAAAGAGGTGGAGATATTTTATCATGATAGGACTTTTAGCAGTCTGCAGGGAACCCTCATCATCTTTCATAAAGGGAGGTTTGCCACTTTAATCCCACATCTGGTCTGCATTACCATTCCATGCAGCTCTGACTTGAGTCTGGGCCTGAAGAAGAACCTCACCCTGTCTCAATGTCCAAAGACTATAAAACACTAAAGGCTTAAAATTAAAGATGACACTGTCTCCTTCGCAAACACTTGTATTTTATCTTTGTCTCTGGAACTTTTGCAAGTTTAACACTATTTTCTATTCATGAAATCAGTTTTGGAATGAAGAAAGAGAAAAGGAAAAAACTGGGGAACAAACATTAAAACTACCAATTCGTGACTGAAACTAAAATAGTTTCCTAAAGAAGCCTGGATATATTTTTTCCTTGTCCTGAGGGTAAACATCGTTCTGAGAACGCTGTTGCAATAGCCGAAACAAGACAATTAAAGGTCAGGGAGTGGTTTCTCAAGACTTCCTATGGCTTTCCTAGGAAAATCACTGCATTTAAGCGCATAAGCAAATTGAAATCACAAACTTGTCACCTGTTTATCTCGAGGACAAAACATTTCCACTCTGGCATCTCTGAATTTTGCAGCATTTCTTTTGTCACTGTGTCCATTCATACCACATTAACTTGACCATTTGTTTAAACGAGTTGCTTTGTAAACATATTGTCATGCATCTACACAAAAACACTGATTTATGAAGCTTTTAGTTACACTTGCTAGAACAACAACGGCTTATATCACCTGCGAAACACATGTGGCTAAGAGACTATTTCTGAAAATGACTGCTTGCCTCATTTCCTGCTGAACACATTTTATGTGATACTCTTGATGTTTTTGTTATTATCGACTAATGTCACTGTCAGACGCCAGAGAAAGTTAGATTAAAAAAATGAAAGAAAATCAGATGATATTCAGGTTTAAAAAAAGACCGCTTAGTGGCTTGGTGATACTGTACCTCTCAATGCTCAGCACAGTAGCTCTCTAAATGAACTTGATACACATGACTAAAAAGACAGAGAGATGCCTGTTTGACAAGTAGGTCAATGAAGCAACACGTCTCTCTTGTCTCATGTCTATCTCCCCAGGGTGCACAGAGTTTGTTGGCTGCTTACCTGCGGGCAGTCTTTGATATAGTGTCCCTTGTTGAAGCAGAGATGGCACAGGTAGTTTGGTGGAGGTCTCTTGCTGGGCTTGCGTGGCTCAGAGGACAGGGAGAGGTCGGAGAAGTGGTCCGTTAGAGAGTTCAGTCCGTCCACTATGTTGTTAAGAGAGCCGTACGGTGAGACGCTTTTGTATAAACCATTATTTAGGGCCTGAAAAGCATAACAGGACATCCACAATCCAAAAATTAGCTTATCCCAATATGAGCACGAAACTGAAGCACACTGTGTTAATATATAATGTCTTTTTTAACATGCCACAACATGCTGCTCTTAAATACAGTCTATAAGCTGTAAAATATGATTAAGTACATCATCAAAAACAATGTCCTCAATTAGGCATATTATGGAATACATGAGATTCCTAATTTAGGATCAGTTCCTAAATTGGCACGACATAATCCATGAGTCGAAGATTTGCAAATCAGAGAGTACAGTAGGTAATCAAACACACACTACAGACGGTTTGGATGGGAAGATGTTACTTGAGTGATGTCTTCCTCTGGTTATGCTTTGGAAGGTTATGTTATTGTTGAAGTTTCATGTTGGACAGTCCTGAAACTTCATACTTGGCAAGTGAAGATAACTGTCATCTAGTTGTCAGCAAGCCAAGACAATAAACAGTTTCTGCACATATCTCTCAGACGAGTCTGTTTTCATCAGTTAGATCAACTCTGAATGCAGCAAATAAGCTTTTTTAGATCTTTCTTTTATAGCTGTACATGTGACGTTCATTTTCCATCCTGGTCAATCAAATCCAGCTGATATTTATTCTCTGTGAGAGAAATTCATGAGAAACACACAAAACCAATTCCTCCTAAATTCAAAACTTCTGAGTGCATCTGACAAAAGATTATGAATTAGAAATCTTTAGACGTGTTTATTTTAAAAAAATATTAGGTCTATAAAAGGCTGTGTCATGAGAAACTAAGCATCCAGCTACACTGTTATTTTGAGTTATGACCGGCAATAAAGTTTAAGATCAACAAAAAGTATATGAAAAGGCAATGGAAATTTATGTTCCGTATAAATAAAAACTAACAAGCCACACAGCAATGTTTTACATGTAAAATTTTCAACATCAAGGAAATACAAAAAGAACGATGATCAGTAAATATGTCTGAATGCATTCATACAATTATTATTTTCATGTAATAATGTAACTGTCAGAAAGGCATTTGGCTATGTGTCTCCTAAGGGTCAGGGGGTCACTTCTAACTACTGCCATTCACAATCCCAGTTAACACTTTCAGTGTGTAGACAATTTGGTAAGTTATACAAACAAAGATCGTTCAAAAATCTAGAATTCCAGTTACAAGCTTCTTCCTTTGTTGTAAATATTTAACAGATTGATTTCTGGCCTAAAAGAGGGAAAAAAGGTCTTTGTCTACAGGAATTTTGAAAGTATTCTTAACCCTCCACACATAAGAGAAAAAGAAAAGAGAGAGGGATAACGAAAGAGGTGGATGGAGAAAAAGACAGAGAACTTGTCATAATGTTTTTATTAACTGTGATTACGAATAAAAGTTTTACCCTTCCTCAAACTTTCCACTAAACATCAACACTTACCTCTGTCTCAGCCACAACACTGTCGTTACATCATTAAAAAGAAATTGCATTCATATGTTGAAGCTTCTGGAAGTAATTCTCTTATTTAGAAAAATAAACGGAAGAATACAAAAGGATTCAACAGACTTTTAGTTCCCTATGCGCCCTTTACCAAGTGTCATAACTATCAGGCTATATTTAATTAGTGAAAACCATATTTGTTTGCTCTTATCCATGTTTTATAACAATATCTCCAGGAAATATAAATATAGCAGTACTGGTCGTTTCCAAAAGTAGGCCTACATTAATCTCACTTGAATCTTGAAATAAATTTTGAACTATAAAACACAACAAACATTCTAATTTATGAATTTTCCCTACAATTTTCTTCTCATACATTGACACAATCTACTTTTTGATAATACAATCAAAAAGCTATTGAGAGAGGATCCCTGAATAGCATCTTCCGCTATGTGATGATAATACATATTTAAGCAACAGTTACAACCTCAGAAATGAGCATAATTTTGATTATTCCTAGCTCAATCATGGCAGGACATATTATAGGCCTGTAGAGATCAGTAAGCAATCATCAAAATCAGATTTATTGGACCTCTACATTCTAAAATTAAGCAGCAAATTAAATGTAAGTAGTCTTATGATCAAAATAAGAAAAGTTCATGGATGACTGGCTGTACACGTGCTCTTACAAAGTACAATAAACAAGTGTGCACAGCTGCACGCTGGCATGACTTTAATGATGCAATAAAATAAATAAATGCGATTTATTATTATAGAAGAAAAATAAAGTAACAAAAAGGCAAAGTTAATGTTTCAAGTTTTCAGAGATTAAAAGATTATGTCTCCAAAAGCATTTGTGTATTGTACAAATGTAGCCTAGACTAGACGCGCGGCTGATTAGACATGCATAGTCAACTGCGCTTTACATAATAAATCTTATTCCAGTCGGCAGGGACCGTTATCTTCACGAACTTATTTCCGAAAACATCATCCGTAGGAAAACAGAAAACGAGTTACCTCATTCCTCTGGAGCTGAAAGAAGTTGTTGAGATAGTTGGAGTTGAGAGAGGAGCTCAGGTCACTGGCAGGAGTTTTGCTGTAGTTCAGGTCCGGATGGGAAGAGTTGGGTTCGGGTCGAAAGGCATCGAAGGCACTCGTCTGATGCGTGTCTTGTAAAGAAAGGTAAACCCAGTTGAGAAGCTGTGCAGGTTGGTACACTGAGGTACTGGTGTCTATAGCAGACAACAAGCTCATGATGTTACTGTAACTTTCACTCTTCCACTGTTACTTTTGGGAAAGGCTAACTTGTTCAGAATCTACTGTGAATGCGCCGTCCGGTTTTCCACACCCAAAAAAATCAGCGCTTCTCCCTCTTCTTCCAGCACAGACCCTATTCCTTCGCTGGGGTCCGTGTCCCAGGTTTATAATTACGCAAAAGTCATTGCTCTGATATGTCAGAATAAAAAGTTTTAGACCGCTGTCCACAGCCCGTTATCTCGCTTTATTTGCACTGTAACTGCAAGGAACTCATTGAATATTCATGTAGCGTCTGCGCGCGTCATTGTCTCACACGGCCAATCAACACGCGCTGTTTAACATACGAGCTTGTATATAGGAACAACCTGTTGATTATTGGCTACTAGCTAATTGCAGCAGAATATACATATTTATCACGAAACGCATTTAATAACACCACTTTTAATATCTGTATATATATATATATATATAGCTTAGTTCGTTTAAAAATTGTTTAAAACGAGATCATCTAAAATGCAGGTCCTATAGAGCGGATACAGCATTCTGTTTTTATAACCAATTAAATAGTGTCGTTTAATAATTAATTTAGTGTTTTACTCCCATCCTTAATGTAAGGGTAAGGAAAACCACTAAAACGCTTTAGAAAATCCCCCCCTACAAAACAACTGACACCAGTTCACGTGGAAGAGGTTAGTGGTATATGTGAAACTAAACACCTTAAGGAAACCAATAGGCTGTAAGCAAATGGGTTTGTTTATTTAACAACAGGGGTGAGATTCTTATGTGAAGACCCACAAACAGAGGAAAAAGTTCATTTAAAACACATGAAAAAAGACCACATCAGGTATTAGTTTTTGATTTGTTTCCAATTTAATCAATCATATTTAAGCAGAAGCAGTAAAGAAAATAAAAGGCCCACTAAGAAATAAATGTCAGACTAACATTGTATAATTAAAGATAAAAAGAAACCATATTTACTATACACTCTAAATCTTTTAAACAGTGCTTAAAGAAATCAAACTCGTCAACAGAACAGTCAGTATCCTTGCAGAATAGAAATGTTTCTGTATAAGGCAAGCAAGTCACCAACATGTGACTATGATCTTTGCATTCACTACAGAACTTGCACACTTCTCTGTCTCTTCCAGATGGATAGTAATAGCACCTTTTTCTAATTCTGTTTTGACAGCTCTGTTCTTGAAGCTCAGAATTGACAGCTGATAATGATGTGGGCATCCCACATCTGTCCATGGCCTCAAGGAAGTTCATGGATAATCCAGGGCTTTCTTCTCTGCACTTATATATCTGAGGCACTACAAGCTCTTTCACTTGCTCTTTTATGAACAAGCACTGGACTGGTCTACCTCCCATGAAGCTAGCAATGAAAATGGAGTAGGAGTTTACAATAGCAACATCCAACATGTTATACCAAAGCAGCATAGGCCATCTCTTTGTTTGCCTCTTGCAAGTATAATTTTCAGCCATTACCCTAACACTGCTGACTCCTCCTTTGGTGCGGTTGTAGTACTCAATGACCTCTGGCTTGTTTTTAGTACTCGTTTCATTCAGCGCATCACTGGTATGCATTGTACACAATAGAATCGCTGCCTTTTTTAGTTTTGGCACATAGCTCACCATGAATTCTTGGCCACAAAAAAACCCAACTCAGAGGTACTGCATGTGGTGCTCGTAACCTGGATGGCTTCATAATCGGTGACTTGTGGATTTTTATGGTGAAGGGCCCCAACCATGGTCAAGCTTTTTGAGAAAAGCTTCTCTGCGAGAGGGACACTGGTGAAGTTGCTGTCCATTGTAATGTGGAGACCTATATTGAGAAATAAACACAAAAGCCAAGGTCATTAGATAACACAACAACACTGAAGGTCTGGCATAGTGTTTGTGGCTGAGGACTGGTATCTCTTCAAAAAATAAACTGCGTGCTTTTAAGGAAGATAGTTAACCCAAAGTGTCTCAAATGGAAAGTATACTAATGCCAATCAGTTTTTTAGGATTCTTTGATGAAAATGTTTACCTTTTTACTGAAGTCCATTGAACAACCCTGGGACTGTGTTCTCCTCAGTCCCCTACCCTGGCTGGGGATCCATAAACAGTTCACGGATTGGGACATCCGCTACTTCTCTCCACACAAATGAGAAGGCTCAGAACAATAAAGCCTTTTAGTTCTTTAGTTATCTTTTTCCACACTTTGCCTTTAGCTAACGCTGCTCTCAGTCTACGTTAGTACATTGCAGGATCTTATTAATAATGTTTTCGCTCATGAAAAGTTCCCAGGCCTCTTTAGGTGACTCTGCTGCAGGCCCTGGACAGCTCTGTGAGAAGGTCACGGTTTCGCTTTGAGAAGGATATTTGCTCCAGTAAGAGTCTCCTTTGCTCCATCGACTCCAGCAATCTTCTCTCTCTTCATCATTAGATTCCTCAGATGAGAACTCGAAGTCTGTAAGGACAGTTTTCTGACCTTTTGTCAAATCATGGGCTCTCAGAGACCTTCCAAATCAGGGGCAGCAATGGATTCATACTCTTCTCTTATTGTATCTTTAACATCAGCTGCAGGCTTTTTAAGGCACGCCATAGACAAAACTGTAAAATACAAACACACAAGCAAATGTGTCATAAGTACACTTAAAAAAAATTCTAAATATGCATCAGCGGTACTAATCATGTGAACGACTTTTTTTTGTAATTCACTTACAGGAACTTCCTCCATGGCACACACAAGAACATTCTCTTTTTTTTTTTTTTTTTTTAAATCCTACATTTGTGCTGTCATCATTCTGAAATGAACAGGCTGCATGCTGGGCATTTGCTTATTCAGCAAAACTGACTGGGGTGAGAATGTGCAGCATTTGGTCTCCCTCTGGTGGAGAAATGGTAAAACAACAACCCACCCCAACGTTCACCCTCTGTGGAACATGAACAAATTTATTTTGAAGATTGATTAGTGTTTTCTGCACACAGTATAATCAGCTGGAAAGCGGATTCTCATTGTACGGCTTCAACGAAACAGGCCTGATATAAATGAGAGTAAATCATGACAACATTTTCATTTATAATGTTCAAAAGTTTGGGGATAATAAGATTCTAAAACAAAACAAAAGACACCAACCCCAACCTTTTCAACAGTAGTATAGATTGACATGTACGTGTACAGAACATAGGTCATCATAGCAAAACTATCTTTATTTCCAAACCGTTTCACTGTCAGAAAAAAAAGGTAGTTTAATCACTGGGGCAGCTAAGGTACAAAAATGTACTTTTAAAGCAATAATATGTATCTTTAATGTACCAATATGTACTAATATCTACTGTTTAGGGGTGGGGTAGGTAAGGTACAAAGATAGCACACACTTTATTCTGTACCACTTTGTGATATCTTCTCTATCTGTCTTCTGAACTGAAACATTTCTTCAAACACAGGACATCAGAAAAAGAATTGAGATTTAAGTCTGTAATCCTCTTATTTTAATGCAAGCTTGCTACAGAAAGCCACTTGTAAAACATTAAAAATGTGCAATGAGCCAGTGTTTTGCCTATTATAAATTACTGGACATCTTCACACTCCTCAAGAGTGGAACAAAGTCATTCATGGGGATGAGAAGGTTCTTTCAAACCACCATAAAAATATAGACAAAAGATGATTTCAGTTAAAAAGCCTTCTCAAATCAAATGCTAAAAACATTTTCCACTTAACATAAGGAAAAATGAATCCTTTAAGGAAGGAAAAAAAATGTAAAGCCTTTTACTGTAACAAAAAATGCCGATACACATCATGGACCCTAATCAAGATGGTTTTTCAGATGCAATCTATAACTGTACCCATATCTGTATGCTTTACCACACACAGAGCACTGGAAAGGTCTCTCCTTTGAGTGTGTCCGTTTGTGTTTGTTAAGTATGTAAACGCGTTTGAAACTCTTCCCACACTCAGGGCACATATAAGGTCTCTCTCCAGTGTGATCTCTCTGGTGCACCCTTAAGTCATAGATGTCAAAAAACCTCTTCTCGCACTGGTTACATGGAAAAGGCCTGTCACCGGCATGTCTACGCAAATGTATTTTCAAATATGAGGGTTTGGCAAACTTCATTTCACACAGATCACAACCGTACGGTTTCTGTCTTCTGTGAATTTTCACGTGATCCGTGAGAAGATCTGACCGCTGGAATTCTTTCCCACAGGTTTCACAACTAAATCCCTCTTCTTTACGCTGTTTGTTTGATGTTCTGCCTTTACCTGCTTTCTCTGGATGTTGTGTGCCGTTTCCCTTCATTATTAATGCAGAATTTATTTGTTCTATTGGTTTTATTTTTCTTGATGTTCTTTTCTTGCCTGTGCATTTTTTTCTTTTGCTTAATGCATCAGTTGTTCTATTCAGAGGTTTATCTGGAGACGTGTGTGTGATTTCAAGCTCTTCTTCCATCTCAACTGGAGGCATCAGGCCAGTTGGTAAGATTTGCAGACCAAGGTCCAAAAACTCCTCTTTAACATTCCCCTGAGAACGAGAAAAGGTTCCTAGCTCGTTCACATCAAGCAGTGAAGAGTCATCTTGATCAGGTTCCACTTTAACTTGTATTTCTGACTTAATGAAGTCTGATTGCAAGGTCAGTGAACTGTCATCTTCGCTTTTTAACCATCCATTGATAAAGTGCTGGGAAACGCTCGCAGATTGCAAACCTTGCTCCATTTTCGCAAGTCTTTGACTTCCGATGTTCTTTCTGATGTTCAGCCAGTTCTTCTTGAGACCGGATGTAAAATTCTTCCAAAGGCTGGACCAGAACTATAACAAAATAGGAAGATATTAATGCTCTTTCCAACGATATATTTGATTTTTTTAAATATAAAAATTACTCGCGAGATTGCATTATTCTCTTCTTCGATCACAATGCAATTTTAAAGCTTGCTAAACTAAACCCACCATAAAATAAACCAATGGTAAATGAACACTGCATTGATTTCACTGGAAAAATGGTTCCGCTTGAAAACAATATATTGCTGTTATGACAGGTTACTCACCAGTTATATGCATTCAGAAAAGTTACTTTTTTTGTTGACTAAAAGAAAAGCCATGTTTACATTGCTGAATCGTCTTCTTCGATGGCTTTAGTAACGAGTTGAGATGAGAAACAACTACATATATGTATTCTGCCACCTACTGAGCGGGAGTTGTTTCCTCCAATTAAATTTAGAGGGTCTCGTTTGGACAACTGAAAAGAGTTTTCTTCATCATCTAAAATAAACTAGAAAAAAACTTAAAATAAAAAGTTTATAAGGGCAGAAAACCTTATGAAGTTTAAGTTTTAAGGTTTATTATACAAATATTTTCAGATCACAAAAAACAAATAACATTTGTGTAAAATAAAGGCATACAGTGAAATTATTTGACATCTTGATTCTCCACAAAGCAACATTTGCTAACTGTGATTACATTAAATTGGATGGCATTTTAAACATTTGTCATGCGGTATATTTGTAAGCCATTACATACAAATTTTCCTTCTGTTCCACGTATGAAGCACAAAATCACTGAGATCTTATGAAAATGTCAGTCAATCCTTCTGACTCTTCAGAACATAAAAACAGTTTTCAGAGTTTAGATGAGAAGGAGTGTAGTGAGATATTAGATGCTCTGTTCTCTCCCTCTCCCAGCTCAAGGCTCCTCATGTGAACTGTAGCCTACATGAGCCCAGAAAATTTCACAAAGACTCTTGTCTAAGAATCATTCTGTGCAACTATTTCAGGATGGTTTCTTTCGGTGTTAGGTGAGAAAAAACGTATCCAATCGGTCATTCTTAGTTAGAGAATGAATTAGATTTTAGTATCTGCAAGTGACACATCAATACGAATTTAACCAAAGAAATGCCTATTTTTCAGCAGAAGCACCTTCTGAAAGACTTATTTAAACAGTGCACTTTAACTGTTAGATTTTCTAATCCATAAATACCAGATGTTTTAATGCTTTTTGGCATTTTGTTATGCATATGTGTTAAGGGACACAAGAAATGACAAAAATATTTTTTATATGAGAAATTTTTCAAAATTTCATATTGAAAATATGAAATTATCCAGATATGGATCTTACAATGTAAATGATTTCACATGATCAAAAACTTTTTGGACAAGTGGACAAATGGATAAAGGGATAAAATAGATAAATACTCATAGCCTAATTTCTATGAAGAATTTAATAAAGAAAAAATTATTCATACTTCATAAAGTGTTTTGAGAAAATATGTTTGACGTAGAAAGTTATTTTCACCTTACAAAAACAATTCACATTTGTGCAAACTGCAAAGTACTGGCATTCAGTAAGAATTTTCTGATCAATTATCAAACTTGGACGGCATATTAAACATGGATCATGTAGTACATCCATGATGCTTTACATAATTCAGCAGGTACATTCATAATGTTCCAATGTTCAAATTTTCTTTCTATTGCTCTTTCTAAAGAACAACATTTTTCAGATGAAAGTGATCATGAAAATCACTGTCAATCCTTCTGACTCTTCAGAACATGAGGACAGTTTTCAGAGTTTAGATGAGAATGACCCAGAGGCAGGAGAGTAGTGAGATATTAGACGCTCTGCTTCTCTCCAGCCGCTCAGCAACGCTCCATGAACTGTAGAGAAGAAAGACCCGTGTGTGGCTTCTCCTGCAAACAACACCTGCAAAGACTGCAAAAACAAACATCATTCAGGTTCAAATAATAATGCAAATAATAATTTAAGTAAGAGTAAAGGGAAATTGTCTATATATAGCATACTGTTCACCTGTAGAATCAAATCTAGTTGCTTTAACAAACATTGACAAAATAAGAGTAGTTGCACCTTAGAATTTGAGCCTTTCAATGGCAAGGGTTCAGCAAGGTTATCTATATCATATCCTGAGCAACCTTTGGACACGTAGGTGTAAGATCCACAGGAATAGGGTTCGTGGAACCACTGAGATCTTAAAAGCTTCCTCGGTGTAATAGTTGGATTGCCTGAAAATTACGAAAAATTTCATGTTATTTATTTATTTAATTATTTTATTACATGGGATCTGATCTGCATCTCACATTCTGTATCTCCTATATACCAGAATTTCAGTATGGTATCAGACTTTTGGACCCCATCAAATTATGTCCTATTAAGTTTTTAACCTCTTATACAGAGTAAAAATGTTACCAGTAAATATGCGCAGGATCTGTGTGACAGTATGCAGCACTTCATGCTCAGAGAGAGTTTCCATATACTCAGACTCCCGTCCTGCGATCCATCCACAGAGCACATGCCCATATCTGCACAACAACAGAAAGAAATGTCATATTTATTAAGGCATAAATTGCAGTGGCTGAAGCAAAATAAAATACTTTGTTTACCTCTCTGTGGGCTTCAGCACAGTAAACCCAATTAACTTTCTGATCCAGGAGTTCTTTACATCAGAAACAACATCAGCAAGATGTGTCTCGTCCTCCCAGACGAGATAGATCAACTCACAGTCTTCATCCCAGAAAGGCTGCTCGAACTCAAGAAAGATCTTGTTGTTGGTCCCAAAGCCCATTCTCTGGATGGAGTGCAATTTATGCAGTGGAAGAGGAGGGCTCAGAAAAGTGCTCTGGTGCTTCTTAAGGTACCCTGTAAGACATAGCACATCAGATCTCACGGTGAAAGCAACGTTTTCAAAAATACATTATGAAAATAACACCTGACTTTACAAATCAGTGTGCTCCATGCAGTACTTTTCATTTATTGTTAGCTTTCTTTCAAATTCAGTTAAGATTTAACTTAATAGATTAACAGACAGATCCAAACTGTTAATGCTGAATCTATACGTACCCAGTGGGACCGTGACAATAACATGGTCTGCTGCAAACGTCTCTCCATTCACACATTCAATCATAACAGGAAATGATGTTCCTGATGGTCCATTCTTGGTGTAGTTCCAGTGAATGCACTTCACTGGCTTGTTGTACAAGACTATGTCCTTAGGAAGTTCCATCATCATGTGATCAATTAAACCTTCATAACCTCTAGTGGAAAAAAATAAAAGCATGAACATGTTTAGTTTGAAAACGTCACAATATTTAGCATTTTGGCATATTTAGCATCACTTCAAAATGTACATGATCACTCACCCTGGGAAAGTGCAGTCCAATCCTGGGAGAGTTTTGTACATGCCAAAGGCTCCGAGGCCTACATCGTCCATGGTGTGGGTTCCGCTGACACAGCACTCCAGCTTGAGCAGTGTGTTTATCATGGCCCTTTTTATTGCAATGTTAGCCTTGTCCTTCTTCCACTCTTCTGGGGCCAGTTGTTCGACCTCGGCCTTGACAAACTCCCCAACGCTCGGCAGAGGTTCTCCACCACTGTCATGGAACTGCTGACTCCTTTCCAGTAAATTCATGAAAAACTCCACCACTGGCCCCATCGTTTCAAGCCCCAGTTTTCGACCTGAACTGGTAAACCAGTTGGGAACAAACAGCGGATGACCACCAGCGTCAATGGCCTGGTTTTCTTCAGACATTGACTCTTCGTCAAGCAGCTGGTAGTCACATGCCAAACGAAACACTGGGTTTTCCTTTGATGGACCATGGATCCAGTTGGCACCGATCTCTACAATGTTATCCCCTTGAACAAATAGAGAAAAAAATGCAATACATTGTGCAGACCATGGCTAGATTTTAATCAGCTAAATATTTCTCAAAGTATATTCTAGTCTTGGCAACAATAAAATGGTAAAATGTTGCACTTTAATATAAAATAGACTTTTATCATCCATATCCTATATCATATAACATATATTCAAAGAGCAAAAGCATTGAAAGTAACACATGTTATCAAACCATTATTTGTGGCCAAGAAATACTGTAGTTAATAAATTGTAAAAATTTGTAACTATCTCTGGCATTTACAAAGAATACCTTTGCCCTCAGAACATCATTCAACCTTTCTGTTAAAATGCACTTTGATCATAAAGCTGGCCCTTAATTATAATATAGCAATGTTGTTTACTGGATCACATGGAATCTGGACTTTGAATCAAAACCTTTGTAATATATATATATATACTAGCAGATCTTTGCTGACTCAAAGGCCCCCAAAGTCAACTGGTAGGCTTATGTGTTCTGCAATTATGACAAATCTGTTTATTTTAGTTATGCCTCCAGGATCTAGTTGAGAACCACTGATGGACAACGTGACACATTCACTTTGAAAACTTCTTCAGCCAGAAGTGCTGTTAAGCTCCGCCCACAAAATACAGATAGTTTCGAAACGGTTTTAAAGTAGAGTTCCTACTGAAGGATAAATATCAGTATCATTAAACATTATTATATTTTATGTAAATCAAATTAGTTCACCAATTTTCATGTAGACCTTTCGTAAGAAACTATAAGAGACGTTCATCCTGTAAGATTACGAAAACAAGCCAAAAAGTAAACTAATTATAAAAGCCAAATATTCCCATCAGTGATTTCAGATAGATGGCAGGTGATTTAATAAGCCTGCACATACCCAGTCTGCCCGTTCGTATTCTCCCGCCGCTTCTCGCAGTCGCTTCTATGATGTGTACATTATGAAAACCGTGTTTAAGTAATTTCTGAGCGGCACCAATTCCAGAGATGCCACATCCGATTATAAATATCTGAGAATCACGAGCTGAACGCAGCGCCATTGTTTTGGTTCGTGCACGACGCAGAGCACCGAACTAAATGTGTCTCTTTGCTGAGGACTTCAGCACACGCTCCTCCCTGAACTGTACTTGAACTACGTAACGCCGCCAAGACAACAGTCCCTATCGTTATATGGAAATATGACAGGTTCCTCTCTAATGCTGCGTCCGAAATCGCATACTGCTTCAGTAGGTACTACATTTAAAACCGAACGTACTACTCGACCGTTA
>JAUCNO010001053.1:5497963-5521937 GCA_032353835.1 Enteromius viviparus
CGGACATACTACTCGCCTCGCATGCTGTTTTTCGCCTACTATATAGTAGGGTAGTAGGCGATTTCGGACGCAGCATAAGTGTATCTAAAAATGGCAAACAAGCCCGATTTCCTCACACAACAAACTACATCCTAAAGCCCGGAAGTGATTTCTGTTTATCCTTACAATAAACATAAATAACATTTTAAATGTTGTAGTCAAACGTTATCTCTAGAAGTTAATGCCGTCATATATACAAATCTATCTATTTTCCGTATTAATTAATGTATTTTTGCAGTGATAAATGTTTATAGGCTAACTGCTGTTTGCGCATATAGCCCTCTCTTTGTAATGACATTTTAATTGTTATATTATTAATTTTTGTGTGAACTTGACTTATTAAATTATTTTTTTATGTCCTTTATGAACACTATGAAAGCAACGACAGGTTTTTACAGCCTTTTCAGTTTATTAGGTTTTTAAATAATACGCACAACTGCAAATGTAACAACTGTTCCCGCCAGAAGGGGGCAGTATATTAATATTTGTCGATGCTAGACGTTTGTTTTGTTAGCAACCCAACCAGTTACAAAGGGTAATTATCTATCTGTTAATTATCTTAGCAAAGTTTTATATTCAGAAGTTAAACCTAATTCAAAAGAAACCATCATATTACATTTTGTAATACTTATATAATATATCATTTCTTAAACTATACTTTGAAACCCACTCTAAAATAAAAATATGATCACCAAACAATAAAAATTCAGAAAAAAGAATTTATGCAACTGCCATAATGTATGTTTAGCTTTTCTTTTATTTGTTTTTTCCACTTTGTTTAATTTATGTTTGTATTAATTTAGTTTGGTTGTTATGTATTGCATGCTTGACTGTGTGCCTTGCTTTTGTGTAATGAAACAGTTTAAAAAAAAAAGATACAAAAGGTAAACACATCAGACAAATTCCTTATTTACTGCATAAGTCACATAAAAGGTGAGCTAGGTTTCTTTAGATTATAGTGCTAAAAAGTATGCCTACAGACTATAAGGTTTTAAGCAAATAAATATATAAAATGCCCTGCTTTTTTTTTTTAAAGTAATAAATATAATACATTTTGACATTACACATCATGTTAGTAAATACAAAAACATTAACTAATTATTCTGCAGCATAAAAGACTGACAAGTGAACACAAGCACAAAGTTTATTTTTTCTCCTTGTGCAACTTGTCCAGGAAATGGGAACCACCTCGAGTAATGTAATGTTCCTTGTTCCCAGGATGCCTCCCACTGTGTAACATGGGCACTTGAGCCAGAAGGCTCTGACTTCACGTCTTAGTCTCAATAACATGAGCTTTTGTAGCTTGTGGGAACTGACTCAGTGCAAGGGTCACTCAAAGAACAATAAGAAATGCTCATTGTGAACAAGTGGGAAACAGCACTTTTTTTTCTCTCAAGCAATGAAACAATGATTTAAGATAACAAAATGAATGACTAAGAGATTGTATTGCAATAGGATCATATGCATCTATTTTAAATATTATGGCAAAACTTACTTTTAACAAGTGATGGAAATGGCCAACGTTCACTGAGGGGAGTCTATGTTGAGGGGTGTGGGGGGTTTAATTAAATACATTTAACACTTTGTAATCGAAAATTATTAAATATTTTCTCAAAATCTTCTTGTGTATAAAGATAAGCACTTGCAATTCTGGCCAAATTTAAGATCTGTTGTGTTTGTGAATTTGCACGTTATAATATAAGAATCATAAATGACCTGTTTGATCAGTGAAATTAAAGAATGATAAAAAAATAAATAAAAATAAAAAATAAATATACATATATAGGATGATTGTGTCTCTAACTGGTCTGCTTAGCTAAAAGCTTATTTTACAGGTACTGTACTGCAGATTTGTAGATTAGCTATATTTAATAGTTTACACTTTGCAAAAAAGTTTGCATGTTTTAATATTACATTATTAAGGACTCAGAAGCACTAGCGGTCCTTTATTTAAAAAAAAAAAAAGGAAAATACACTTTGTGATCAATGACAGAAATTAAACTTTCCATTGATATTTGTGTTTAATAATATTTGGCATTTAGAGGTGGCTGTAAATCACTGAAACAACCATTAAAACGCTTCAGTTAAAACGGTTGATTCGTTTAGTAATGAAGCAGTTGACTCTCTTTTTGAATGGGTCATTGAATCATCGACTTGCTAGATTTGTTCAAAAGCAGAGAATCATTCATAAACAAAACAGCGCTGTGTGTGAGACTAGATTCAACTCTGACTTTGCGTTTTAACTTATTTTGACGAAATAGAGCAAACAACAACAGTGTTTCTAAAATTTAAGTGGCTTAATATTAACATTTGTATATGAAAATGTGTAAAACTGTAAAATGTTCACATTTGCAAACTTGTTCTTCTCGCGATCTCAGAAACTAGCTACCATTTTAATCAATGGAGCTCTCTACACCATACACTTGGTCTATTAGTTACATCGTCTCTCTACACTTTGTTTGTTACCATGAATGACAAACACTGCAGTCTGTTCTGCAGATCTGTCCTGTGAGGAGCACCATGATAGAGAAACATTTCTATTGACTCTCTGCAGGTTTTATAGGACAAGACAGCAAACCATTAACACAGTGCTACGTTAATGTAAAGTTACAGAACTAGGACAACGAGTATAGAAGCTTTGAATGGATGGATAAAATATAGAATTTACTTTAATTTCAAAATAAGCCTAACCATTTGGACTCCCAGGACTCCGTCCCCCTGCTTTTAACATTGTCAAAAGTCTGGAAATGATGTTAGATATTAAATTAGATATTCCACATGAGTACTAAAGTAACATGACTCTGTACAAAATGTTAGCAAAACAATGTCCTCGTATATTAAGTTTTATTTTAAAATGTATAAAAGGTAATATTGTTACTGCAGAAACATGTTCTAAGTAAAAAACAAACAAAAACACAGTATTTTGTCTTTTAAGTTATAGTGTGTAAGTGCATCATAAAATAATACTCTAGCTTATTTTTAACACCTGAGAATTGTGGCTAAAAGTACTTACAGCTGCTAATTGCTAGTTACCAGTAGCCTATACTTTTTATACACTAGTTATTGCGCTCATGTCAAAAATGAAAAACCTAAAACTAGCAATCTGTGGATCACTAATGTTGACTGTACAACAGATAAGATGCCTTTGATCTAAATGGTCAACATTTTCTCACGCATAATTTGCAGTATCAGAGATGCCATCCAATTTTTGCAGTATGATTGATCTCAGTGCACTGTATCTGTGAAAAAAGATCAACACAGATTAAAATCAATACATTGTTGTTTTGTTATAGGAAGACAGTTTTTATTAAAACTTACTTTCTCGTTAGTTTTAAAATCTCACGCTCTTCCTCCTCTTTCAATTTCTTGATGAAACTGTCCAAAACAGGCATTTCAAACTTTATGTACTGTGCGACCTGTAAGAAAATGCATTATTGCATTAACCACGGAGATATAAGAACAGAGTATTCTGACTATTAACAAAAATATCATGAAGATCCACCAAATATGCATCAACATTTTCAAATCACAATGAATGTTGAGTATGCAATAGAAATTTTTGTACTATTGTTAGTCCCCAGGATAGGATCCTAAAATTAGACTTGATATGTAGCATCTGGAAGTGACATTATTGTTTACTGAGTCTATATTTGCACAACAGAATGTTAGTTTGCCAGGGGAAGCACGTTCAGAATGACCTATTGTGAACTTTGAATGTACAAAATACTCACATCATACGTAATCTCTTCACCAAGGTCCTGTTCCATAATAAATATTCGAGCGATTTTTTCACATGGACCATGCATCAGACGAGATACCAAAGGATATTCAGTGTCCTTAAGTTTTGCTCTCTCTAAAGACAAAAGAAGAGGAAAAAATATAATAATTATAATCTGCAGATCAGTGTACTCTTAAAAATAAGGTCAAGTTAAAAATGACTTACCCCCTGATTCATGGACTAGATAGAGGCCAAACTCATCTGCCTTACTCTCAACCTGTACAGAACAGGGAATTAACAAGAAGTATTTTTTTAAGTTTTAAAAAGATTGTGGCTTTCAGCTAAAAAAGGGAAAACTTACCCGAAACTTATTAAGGAGCAGGTTAAGAACTTGCTGTGTTGTCAAAGTGCTGTTCACTCGCACATTAGTCACTGATCCATATGATGGAGTAAAAACTGATGTCTGTAAAGAAAATATACAAAAAAGCGATCAATTTCGATGATAATTAGTTGTTTAATATTTAATATATTATGTGGTTACAATTAGTATAAAAATGATCAAATATATCATCTGTGGTCATCAGTTTATCTGTGTCAACAACCAATTGTTTCATTCAGATGTTTGTAGACACTTCATAATTATAAATTAATATAAATTCATAATAAATTATAGTGTACAACTGCTGTATAAAAAACATTAAAAAGACATTAAAAAAAATAAAAAAATAACAGATAAAATAAACAATAAAAAAACAACTCACATTTAAAAAAAACAAAAAACTTAAACTTATTTTATTTAATTTAGCTGTCAAAGAAACATTTCTTATTTTATTCAGTTTAATGTACTTAATGTACTAAAATAAGTAAAACTACAACTGAAATAAAAATAATAAAAAATCTATATTTAAAAGAAATAACTAATACCAGTGAGAAAAAAAATGACGAAATTACTAAAACTGATAAAAATAAAAGCAGAATATACATAAAATTTACATTAAAAAAAAGCATTATCCGAATATTACTAAAATAACACTTCTAAATAACATCTATCTATCTACATCTGCAGAGGCACCAGAACAACTCATATGACCTTCAAGGACCATTTATGAGAGAGACAGGTGATGCTCGAAAATAAAAGCCCATGCAGCCAAGGGGAAGGACTGCACAGGAAAACACTGCCTCTCAACAGCTGCATCCATCTCACAACACTGATGTACTACATAAACACTTAAACGATGGACACTTCCTGTCACAGATGCTGCTGTGGCACTTTATGAAAGCACAGGCCCCTTGCCAGGCACAAGGCGTGCTGTCTTTCACGAAGCACTATTGTGCTATTGTCCTGAACTTGAAGCATGGAGGAGTTCCAACTCATCCTTGCCTCCCATCTGAGACGCTGCCCTGCTGATCTCTGGGTGAATGCTTTATAGATTGTCATAGTTCAAGTGCACTAAGGTTACCTGTGTTTTGTATTATATAAAAGAAAAAAAAACGTTTTAACACAAAAGTTGTTTATAGTACTTTGTGGTTGTAAAAATGTCCGTTGATGGAGAAGCGGTGTCTCTTTATCCTCTGTGAATCAGCAGTGCTGTGGATTTTGGATCTTCTTTGAATATTCACAAAGCTCGCGTCACTTCTCGTTCTCAGCAGCTGAGGAATGTCTTCCTCAGCTCCATCCTCACCTGCAGCAGAGCAACCAGAGGCAAGAGCAGGCTAATGAGGCATTCAGTGATGTGCAGGTAACACGTGGTGAACATCTAGATGTGCTTTTAGTTCAGTTAAAACTTCTAATCTTTAACAACCACCAATATTGTTCATTTTACAACATGAATCAACAACATTTTTGATAAGATTTTAATTGCCTATAGAATAATATTCATACTCACTGGGTATAGATGAGGCACTGATTTTGTTGTTGTTGGGCTCTGAACAAAACGGGTGTTCAGCATTTTCATTCCTGTAAACAATAACCACATAACTGAAATACATAATGGAAAGCTTTATAAGAATAATTTTTATGGAAGAAAACATTACTTTTTTTTTTATTCCATCTAAAGAGGTCATACTACATATTATGATATTTATTGTTATTTAAATGAAGTTTGTTAAACAAAAATAAAATTTTGGTTACTAATATTTGGGACACTGGGACATGGAATAAGCAATAAGCCTTAAGGATCTTACAGTAAATAAGCATCTGATTTAAGGTTCACATTATTTTAGATATAATACAATATGTAATTCAATATGTAATGCACAATTAATGGTAAATTAAATAAATTAATCTAAAAAAATACATATTTTTATATATTATTGATTGAAAAAAAAAACATTGTTATTTTAGTATCATTGCGATATGGTTATATTTTGTCTTAATATTATAAACTAGTTTAGATTTTATTTGTTTTCATTTTAATTTATTTAAAATATTAATGAATTTCTTTTGTGTTTGTGTTATTTGTATAAATTTTTTATATATCTATATGCAGTTTTTCAATCTAAACTATATGACTTTTTGAAATGTTTTAATTTATATATGTTTATATGTAATAATATAAATGTTTTATGGTTTTAGTTCTACATTCAGTTTACAACAATAACCCAACTAATTAATTCAACTAATGTAAATAATATTTACTTTAACTTTGGTGATTTTTTATTAAAAAGACTAACTGTAAACTTTCACTGGCAAAAAAAACATCAAATTACTCTGATTTATCTGTTGCTATCCAATAATGCAATGACAATCGTCTTATGGTCACGTGCTGAATCTTCTTGCTCACACTATCAAATTAAGGTCACTGCAGCTTTCATCATTAGAGCTGATTAAAATTCAGATGATTCAGAAGAGTCCTGCACGTGAGAAGAAGTAGTAGCCCAGGATTCTAAATAAGCTATTCCACTGTTGGTGAAAGACGAACACCACATAACCGCAGTTTTTCACCCATGTGCCATAATGTTCCTCAAACAAAACTTTCTAATAATGACCACAGGTCATCATTCCCTAAAGAAATATAGAAGTGCATCAAATGTCAAAGCAATCATTTGTTGGCTTTTAAGTACACAGCATTATCTACTGTATGATCTTATCTGAGCTGAAAGAGAAACGCCATTTAACCCACATAAAAAGCTCTTCACCCATATCAAATCTTGGCTCATGCCTTGAAGCGTCTACAACTGAGTTAATGAGAAAAACAGATGGAGTTATGACCTAATGAAGAAAGGACATATCTGGGTGTGGTTCCACCCACCTGCTGGACTCTGAGCTTTCCGACCGCCATGCACTCGAGCAGTCGTAGCGAAAGCGCTCGTTGTCATCGTGCATCTGCAGTCTGATTGGCCTTCTCAGGCCCCAGGAAATGTTGAGTAAACCCTCCACGATCAGCTCGCCCTCATCCTGCAAGAAATAATAATAATCATCATTAACTCCTTTGTCAGATGGAGGAAATCCTGCTGGCTCATGTCTCAGCTCTGTTTCAAGTGTACGTGCTGGAGAGGCAGTTGCAAACCGCAGATATTCAATTGAAGGAGGTGAAGTTATGGAAAGTCTTTTTGGGAGGAGTACAATACAGCACGTAGATGTATTATTCCAGAGTTTGATTCTGAACAATGATGTGCTTTCAATTCGGTAATCTTCAGGCTATTCAGAAAATGTTACAGTGCTGTAATATACTGTGGGTCCACAGCCAGCTCAAAAAGAAAAATAATTCAATTCAAATGAATATCTTCACTATCACTTTTGATCATTTTAATGCATCTTTCTCAGATAACTCTTTTGAACATCCTGAGGTTCTGCATGTTTTAAAATGGGGAAAATAGAAAATTACAATAATGATAATTGGATTAAATAATGGACAGTAAAAGTATTATGTGGCAAATGCATTATAAAAATGTATTAGGCCTAGATAAGTAGATGGATGAATGGACAGATGGATAGACGGAGAGATAGACTGTATGATACTTTCAAGCAGAAACGTGCCACTTAATCACAGTCTTAATCCTTTCAAGGCCTAAGTCAACAAAGTAGATAAGTCTCTTCCGTTCAAATACAAAGAACGATACTGTCTTGAAAGAGCTAAATACACCACAGATTAGGGTGCAAGGTTTCATTCAGGACAGCTGCTTAAAATAACTAGTTGTAGAAGATCATGTAACGGTGTCACAACCATCTATTTTTGTACAATTAAACGATTTAACCTAATTTGATGAGCACCTTTCTTAGCTTTACTGTATAGTTTTGGTTTGAGCTGAGGGGTGAACATTATAATTTACGTGTCATATTATTGCCCCAGCTGCATTTCAACTTAAACTACAGTGACACATTCATTCAACAAACCACAAAACCACACAAAACAAACCAGGTGACGTTTACATAATTATCCAGATGGAAGAACTTGTCTCAATATTTCATATCAGTCCTAGGCTATTTATTTCTGAATTCACAGAACTCTATTTAATACTTAATTGTTCAGTTCTCGACGGGAGATTCTTGTGATTTTTTAACTAAATAATCATTCAACACAATCACAAGGTCAGAGCTACAGCACACCAGACTTTTCCCCAATGGATCTCTGAGGACCTGCTCTTCAACCAAAACCTGTGACCAAAATAAAATGTTGTAATGGTGTTGGCAGCTGTTGTAATTGTGAGTGAGTGCAGTGTAATGCCATGTAGGTGGAGGGCTGAGTGCTCCCAGGGACTCATTGTTACTGCAATGTAAATATTCGAGGCAGCTGCGGCGGGGTCCCATTGGTCAGCTTCCTCTCTACTCTCCGCTAAGCACACACACTCTTCCTGTCAGGCATGCAAGGTCAACGCTTAGCTAAATTTAGTGCCATTAGCCTTGGCTCATAGTCTCTTACTGCCGTGGCCTATAAAGGGCGGTGAGCTGCCTCTAAACCAGATCAAACCAAACACAGTCTCAGACACAACCTCTGCACAACAATCAGTGCTGCGGTCCTACAAGCTTGTCCTACAGGTAAGTTTAAGATATTTGATTTACTGATTTATATATGTTTTATATTTGTATATTAATATATAACATAATATATTATATATATAAAAGTTCCTTTATTTGCATCTATGCTTTCATACAGAACTTTTAACATCTATTAAATCGTATTCTAATATTAAGAAAATATTGACAGTAAGAAAAAAAAAAGTTATTTTAAAAACTATTCACTAAAAGGTTATTTTGGGAAGCCAAAGTTTGGAATTTCTTTTGCTTTATCTTTGCGAGTGTGTAAACTTTCCATTGCACAACAGGCTCTTGACAATGGAATAAGGATTTTTAAAAATGTTCTTCACGAGAGAAAATGTTTCTTTTAAGAACCAATCACTTAAAGGTTCTTTGGTGAACCCAAATGAAAACATCATAGTGGAAAAGTTTGTTATTAAAACATTCTTCACATTTTGAAAATACAATAGAACAGTTTACTACATAGTGAGCCAAAAACAAAAACTGGTTCTTATTGCCTTCTTGCAAAAAAAAAACAAACAAAAAAAAACTTTTGGAACCTTTATTTTTAAGAGTAAAGATACAGAAAACAAGAACAACTAACAGTCTTTCATCTTTCTCCAGGATGAAACCCAGAAGAATACTCTTGTCTGTGGCTCCTCTACCAACAATAACAGAGTCGCACGAGGACCTCTCACAGTCCCTGGAGGAATACATGAACTCCATCAAGGAACTTGCTCAGCCTGCTTGCGGCCCTTTGAGGATATCAAGGACTCAGAGGCGTAAGCCCGTGGGAAAGCATGCTGGTTCTACCTCAACATCACGCAGTGCTTCCCGCGCTCTGCAGCCCCGCCGGGCTTCCCTGGGTCTGGACGAGGCCACGCTGAGGTTCAACAGTCAGGTGGACCGTGGCACTAAAGACCCACTGGACTGGTTATTTGCGCAGACACACTTACAGTCACACAGAGAGGATTTGCGCAGGACTGACAGTGCACCTGCTTCTTTGTGGTTAATCTAATGATCCAAAGCATCATGCCATATTATAAGATAACACTGAACGAGCGATGGATAAACTCAACAAAGGATCTCATGAAACTTAATTTATTTTCTGAACAGACTTTTTGTACAAAGAGGCTAATGTTTACATGCTGTAAATTACATGGTTTTCTATGTTGTTGTTTTTTAAATAAAATTTACGAATGTATTTAACTTGTTTTTTTATGTGTCCTTTACTATCCATCTATCTCAAATGTTTCAGGTCATACTTAGAAGGGAGAGGTTATTACGTGAGTATAGGAGAGCATAAGTCTGAGTCTGAGCAGAGCCCCACGAGGCTTTCCTTCTTCAGTTAAACAAGGAGAAAAAACTCATTGCAAAAATTCATTGTACTTGGAAACACTTGGAAATTAAGTCAAGAATCTTGGTGTGTGTGTGTGCGCACACACTTAGTATTTATCATGTAATGGGGACCAATTGTCCCCACAAAGATACTAGTAAATAAAATACTAGTAAATTCTGACCTTGTGGAGATATTTTTTGGGTCACCGTGAGGAAACAAGCTTATAAAACAAACAGAAAGTTTTGAAAATCTAAAAATGCACATAGTTTCCTGTAAGGGGTAGGTTTAGTTGTAGGGGAGGAAAAGACATCATAAACTACATTTCTAAGTTCTGTCCTGAAGCTATAGGGCGACCTCTGTTGGCGGCATGTCATTTTACAGCAACCAGCAGAGGGCGCTCGGTAAATGCTCTGATTCTGACCTGTTGCCTGAGGACAAGGAGGAAACATTCCGGTTAGAAAAGTCTTTTCTTTTGTAGTATTACCATGCATTATAAAAAAGTTGCAATATAATGCAGTATAGTACTTTTTTTTTTCATTTAAGTTGCTTCTAGTGTTTTCCACCCAGTTTCATCACAATGCCAACAACTTATTAACAGATCTAATAAAATAATTATCTTCTCTCAGCCTGGCTAAGATGGCTATAGCTGACCAGCTACAAAAAGCGGTCAAAACAAAACTCCATTAAAACAAGTCTGCTAACTAGCTATAACCAGGCTAACAGCCAACCATTTACGACTGTATTTATAGCTGTATTTATTTGTTTATTTATTTTTTCCATTTTTTAGGATGTAGGCAGTGCTTAATTTGTGCCGGTGTAGTGGTGAATTTTGACCCCCTGCCAGATTATGACTCCCCTAGTATTAGTAGGTTTAGTGTTGGGTGTGGGGGAGGGGTTAGGATTAGGATTACTATTGATTTCAATCAGTCATAATTTGGCAGGGAGTCAAAATTCGGCAGAACACCGGATCCGGATCCCACTCCCCACGCCACAAAGAAAAAAAGTTTGTGCTGACAATCCTTTAGGCTCGCTGTGTAAGCCGCATCACTGGTCATGTGACCTGCCCATCAGGGAACCATCATTTCGGATTTTTTAAAATAACAATACAAGTTGAAAATAATTATGAAAAATAACTTAATATGTTACTCGCAAAGCAGCTTTGGATGTGACTGTAAGCGCTCAACTTTGACGCTGCCTCTGGAGCACACAAGCATGGCTTTTCCAGGTTTTTCATAAAGGAGCCCTAATAAATAGAAAGCACCCTGTTAATCACATTTCCACCAATGTGATTGCGCAAAGGCTCCTTTACCTCTCCCTCCTCTAATCACTTGCCAGATTCAGGTCACCCCGTTTTGTTCAGGGATCTCGAAGTCTACGAATGAATCACTGGATGTAGGTTGTTATTTCACAGAAATTGCTTACAAAAGTGGAATTTTCATTCCTTTGCTTACAGACCTATTTGTTACGCAGACAATAATCTTTCAAAGATGTGACGCACCAACCTGGCGAAATGTCAGTTCCAGTGATTCATTTTTCCTTAAGTGTATTTACTTGTGTAAACATGTTTGCATAACTGGTGCAACTCGACATTTGCAAGTTGTGTAAAGATGCATTTTTGTGCGCAACGTGCAATAAGCTCAGTGAATAGATTGTGGATGGTCACTGCGTTCTGTGAAATCTGACACTAAAATCTCTCAAAACTAATATCACCAAAATGCTATCTTGCAATGAAGTGTTTCCTTACAATAACTTGTAGATGGAGCTCTTTATAAAAAGTAGTTTAGGCTGGTTTAGTGGACCAAGTTGAAAGTGTTCAAGTTACATTGAAGGACACTGAGAAGGGAAAAAGTAATCTAACATGTTTTTAAACGTTCTTAAACAGAAATCTGACACTAGTAAATCATTTTCATTTTCTGAAACAGTATATGAATCATCTTCGGGTAGGTTTGGGGGTTCAAAAACCTTAATCTTATATAAAGCAATATTCTTATAAGTTATAGTCACTTTTTTTATCTGGGCTTATCTTTGTAGACATGTTGTAACATTAATAGACACAGGTGTAACATAGTGCCTTCCACACAGACAATAGTTGGTTTAATAGAAATATACAATAATCAGGGGACCTGAAGCATGACAAACCTTGCTACATCAGTACTTATTTTATAGAATCCTGCTATCTATCATGATTACTCGTTTCCTTTCAACGCCTTTACTTTCCCATTGAACATTCAGTCTTTATCTTAATGTGTCTTTCGTCAATCTGCACTTATCTCCCCCACCACTTTCTCTCTCTCTCTGTCTTTCTCTACACAGATATTATCACATGGTAGCATCTGTATATGCTCACAATACCTGTGGACTCAGCCTCGTGATCTTGAATAAAAGAAAAGAAAAAAAAACTGTTTTCTGGAATACCCTTAACTCATCAGAGTTCCTAAACAGGTTTGTCATGAAAGGCATTTCATCACATTACGATCCTGTTGGAACTTTTCCAAAGGTACATTATTCTGATGCAACAGTACAATGTTTTAATACTAAAAAATAAAAAACAAATGTGCAACAGTAAGCTGTAGAAATATCGCAGCATAAATTCTCCTCATTCAGTCACATACGATTTTATGGTCACTTACCATTCACTCACATAGAGACAATTAAAACACCCAATAAAAGCACCCGATTTTATGGTCTAGGAGTCTGTATTATGTCCAAATGTTACATATTTATAAATAAAGCACTTCCTGATCCATTAATGTCATTTAGTTTAAAAAATATATTATATTATGCATAGTCACACACACAATGTCTAAAAACACTATGTGTGTCTGAAGAGTGGAAAATCTCTTCACTTTCACTATCACGCTGAAGTTAAATTGGACCAAACTCATTCTAAAAACACAGGCAGCCTGCAGGGATTTCCCAGAGATCAGACAGATCACAACAATGTGACAGAATGTGTCCTGATTGCTGACAAATCACACAAACCTGCTAATAAAACACATGGAAATAATTAGGAGCTTGTTGGTACTCTCTGCCATGTTTACTGACAGACGCAGATTGTGAATCATGTGTAGATTGTTTAGTGAATAATTACATCTCTTCCTGCGACCTTGCAAAGGGGCTTCAGTGCGAAAACGAATAAAGGGACTCGTTCACTAGCAATGCTTGTACATGTATCTGTTTTCATTCAGAAATAATGATTCATAAATCAAGATTATGTAATCAGATTCCAAAAATTAGGTTCTTGTAATTAGATGAAATTACATTTTAAAATACTTGGAATCAGACTACTTACTTTTTGTTGACTACATGATTAAATATTATTCACGTAATAATTTATTGATTTTTTCCTAGTTCTTCTTTTTCATCTTTTAAATGTATACTTTCAAAAATAGCCTACCATTTCTATACAGTCTGTACTATTTGGCTGTAATTACAAAAAAAAAAATTGAGAGGCCAAACAGCTTTTACCACTGAATTTAAAGAAATCATTGTTAAGGAACATTTTCTTAGCATTTCAACATTATATCAACTATGGATGAACACAAAGAGGGTTTATTTAATAATGTATTGCTTTGTTTTCGAAAGACTTCAGTCTTTCAAATACATTAAAAGGCACAAATTCATTATTTCGTATCGACTTAAACAAGTGATAAAATTAATCTGAAATTAATGAAAAAAGTGATTAAATACAATCACAATGAATTCACCAATATATACATAAAGCATATAAAATACATATAAAATTTTTTTTTTAAAAAGTATATATAAATATATATATATATATATATTTAGATATAAATAATAACAAAATTGTATTCCCATTTAACCAGCATTTTAAGAATTCCACACTTGGATTTACTCCATTGTCCCACATATTTAATATGAGACAATAATCTTTCTGTTGTGCTGCAATACAGCTTCTGACTCAGCTCTTGGTCAGATTAGATCAATTATTCACTAACTAGGAAACAAAAGATTTGATTTAGGTCCAAAGCTAGTTTCACTTTCTGTGATGTACCATACCTCACGAATCCAAAGCTGGAAGATTTTTCCCTCATGGTAACAGTTGTACGTTTTTAGAAGGGACAAAATGTCAGACCTGAAAAAGGGACATGATTTAAAAACAAGGGCTTTTAGTTAGAAAGCATGTTTCTAATGTTATCAAAAGAGCAAATCTTACTTTGCGATTACTTTCTCCTCATTCAGCCTCACATAGGAGGTCTTGTCAGGATCCATATTGGGGTTCCTTAATAGAAAGACTTTGAGCTACAGATAAGCAAGACATTGGGAGAGAAAGCAAGGAGAAAGAGACAATGTTAATGATGTCAGAACAAGAAGAAGTGAGTGATTAACAGTGAAAAATACCTTTAATGTTATTTCAAAATTACTCGGATGACTAAGTAAAAGTAATCACGGAAATATGAGGAAATCACATGGTCCTACAGTTAACAGATTTTTGTAATCTTGCCATAAGGCTTGCCACAACATGTTTCCAGACCTTCTGAGAGGTCACAGAATAGTAATACTTTCCTCAGGGAAAACCTTTGAAATTTTAGAATATTACAATTTATAGTAAATGCATCTGACAAGCTTCAAAAGAGAAGAAAGCACCATCAAACAGCTCCTATTACTTTAATTAATTAATTACTAAATAATCATTAATTATCATAGTTATAACCACAATATATTTTCACACACTATATATATATATATATATATATACATTTGCAGCTCTCAAATCTCTTTCTCTATCTCAGTATTTAAAACTGTCCCTCTATGATTTGCCAAGTGCAACACAAATCCTTAACATTTAAACAATATGTAATTTTGGGTTCAGACAACTGTGTTTGATTAGTTGGGACAACATTGTGTTTGTCTGACAAGAGTTCTTATTCGTTTTAAGACAATAGCATTTTTTTTAGTATGTGAGAATGTTTCATAAACTGGAAAATTTCATTTTATACAATGAAATGAATATTATCTGTGGTCACATGCCTTCATCCTGTGGGAGTAGCGACAAACACTGGAATTTTCAGGAGTGGCAAAGAGCTGGGAAGTCCCTCATAGAGGTATAAATGAAAGCGGGCCACTAAACAATTACACTCAGAAACACTTTCATCATGACGCTGACAGTGTATGCTTTCCTGGCTTTCACCCTCATGATCTTTCTAATAGGTGAGTTAATCAGAACAGGTGAATTACAGTGACTGAAATAAAACAGTAACTGCACCTGTTGGATTATAACTGAGTTGGCAAAATTCTACGTTATTAAATCTTACATCTCTACAAAACTAGCTATACAAGTTTAACTAGCCTATAAATTACTTAAATTACAATAATAATATACATTTTAATGCTTTTGAATACATTTCTTTTAAATTTCTGCTCACCAAGGCTTAATATACTTACAATAAAACAGTAATATTGTTAAATATTTTAAAATGTAAACTTACTTTTTTAATGCAATTTATTCCAATGATGGCAGGTTTTTTTTGCAATTTTTTTTTACTTTGTTAATATATATATATATATTTTTTAAACTTTTTTAGGATTCTTTTATGAATAGAAAGAAACTAAGAACAGCATTTACTGTCACTTTTGATCATTTAAATGCAATGCTTAATGTTTTAAAAAGTACAAAAGTCATGTGTGTGTAATAACTTCACTTTTTCTATTTTCCTAAATACAGTCCAAGTGGTGGAGAGTCAATATGTTCCTAAGACCTGTGTGTGTCCACAGGTCCAAAAAAGAGTCAGGGGACCATTTTCAAATTTGAAAGTAACTCCTCAAGAACCTAACTGCTTACAGGATGTGATCATGTAAGTAGTTCACATACGTTTCGCATTATAAGATTCTGAATGCACATGAAGAATTCGATTTACATGTGTTTTTCTCTGTATTTTTCATTAGAGTCACAAAGCAGAAAAATAAGAATGACGTGTGTCTCAGTCCAGATGGTTCCCAAGGCAAAAAACTGCTGAAATGTTGGCAAAAGTAAGAGAGTGTTATGGCTAAATGAGTCTCTGAACTATAGCACACCTTATCCAAAAATCACTCATTCCAAACATCTCCAAATATGACAGGAGTCTTAATCTGCTGAGCTTGAGTATACCGTTTTTTTTTCTTTCAGAATGCAAAACGATGGCAAGGACATCAAAAATTGCATACGTCGACAAAAACAAAAGCCAAAGCAAAAAAACAAGAAGCAGGGTAAACCCAGGAAGGTCAAGTCTTAACCTCAAATACTAAAGACACTGAGGCGAAGAATGTAAGAGATTGACATGAGGGAGTACTCTTCAAAACTTGTTCTAATTGCTGTAGCGCTGATGTATATTCATATGCACTAAACAAGCCAAGGACATAAGAAAAGACTGAATTCAGAGGAGTGCACGGGTGTATTTAGGCCAAAGGACGGCATACACTGAAGACATGTTACAACAGGGATAGCATCTAACTTCATACAGACCTGTCACACAGAGATGAGTTAAGCCCTGCTATGCAGGTCTAACGTACCGGCCAGTCAGAAGACACATATATTTATATATTCCTTTTGTATATTCCATAAATGTATATATTCTTATAAATGTGTGTTCAGTGATCAAATGCTTTTACAGTTTAATATAAACTGAACTAATATAATAAACTGATTTAAAAAGAAAACTTCAATTTTTCTTTACTGTTTTTGCGTTCTCATGTCTGTTTACATAGGACAAAATTTTGCTATACAATTGTTAAATTCTCTATTATATACTGTATATAAAGGGTGAGAAAAAGCAGGGGGGCGGGGTAGTTTTTCACTGATAAATCAATATAACTTTATGTTTAACTTAATTTTTTTAATTCTATACTGTTATTAAACACTTAAAAATTACTCGGTATAACCTAATGCAGTCAGCTTGATTTAGTCATTTAAGAATAGAATAGAATAGAATAGAATAGAATAGAATAGAATAGAATAGAATAGAATAGAATAGAATAGAACAGAACAGGATAGAATAGAATAGAATAAAATGAGTTTAACAGAATATAGTGAATCTGAACAGTTGAACACAATAGAACAAACCTACTACAGTAAAAAATAGAAAAAAGTGGAAAAGTGTCTTATTACAAAGAATAGAACAAAACAGAACAGAACACAGTTAATTTAAACAACAGAATAGAAAGCAATAGAACATATAAACATGTAAACAACAGAAAACAACAAAACAAATATATACATTTGAAAAAAATTCTAACAGAATGCAACAGAATAGAATTAGGAACAAAACAACAGAACAAATATTAACAAAACAAATGTGTAGAATAGAATAGAATAGAATAGAATAGAATAGAATAGAGTAGAGTAGAGTAGAATAGAATAGAATAGAATAGAATAGAATAGAGTAGAGTAGAGTAGAGTAGAGTAGAGTAGAGTAGAGTAGAGTAGAATTTTAACTGTAGGCTGGCTGAATGTGCTGAACATGAACAGGTAGCACACCTTGCCAATGTCAAAGGTCTCTATGGTGAAGATGTCCGTCTGTCCCGTCTCAAAATAGTTCCCCAGGTCGTTATCGGAGACAACCAGCAGCATCTTGTTTGTGTCGCCTTTCTCTCCGTACAGCTTCACGAACACCTTCGAATCTGAGCTGGCACCATTAATACTGCCCGTCTTTATTGCTATGTGATAACCAACAGCTGGAAAAAAACACACACACACACACGTCAAAACCTATTGTATCTGGCTTATGTTCGCGCACACAGAAATAGAAAGTACTGTACGTTTTGTTTCACTGTTGCACACATTTTCCTTTTTAGCACGTGATAGTGTTTGAGTGTGTGTGTTCACTCACTGAACAAACGTTGACCATCGTCAGTAGGGACTAACTCTCTCACAATCTGCCCGTCGTCTTCATTACGATCCAGCCACCTGAGATGAGACAGAGAGAGACGTGCAAGATGAGTGTTTGTATTTGTGTGTGTGGTATAGGTGTATATGTAGCTGAGCTTTCCCGTTGATGTAGCTAGGGTTTCCTCAGCACTCATTAATGTCCATTAGTAACCAGAGACAGTTTTCTCAACTACATAATTGACTTAAACACCACTCTCCCATGTTCTTTACCCAGCCATACACGCACATGTAAGTACATACTTATACCAGCAAGGGATTTCCAACTTGACTAGTTTGTAATATGCTTTAGCAAGACAAGCTAATGTCTGTTAGACTGCCTTGCCTGTAACATGGGAACTCGATTGATGACGCCTCAGGTTGCCCCTCCTCTCTGATCATCACCTTATCCAGGAACCAACCACATCCTCCGCCTCGTCCGTCATGACCAATCCGAACCCTCTTGATCTGTCCCAGTGACACCGCCTCTACTAGGAACTCATCATGCTGAGAAAAGAGTAAACACATACTACTTCTACAGTATATGGTACACATACTATGCACATATACTGTGTACTGGGATCTGTATCCCACAATGCAATGTGTTCATCTTTAGATTTCATTTTAAAAACGAACCAGATATAATATCTCCAGCAACTCATTATTTAATCAGATTAACAAGATATTTAGACATTTATTTACATATAAATTAAATTAAGTCTACCTTTAAATGCAAAAAAAAAAAAATACAGTAAAAACAAATAATGTAAAATATTATTAAAAGTTAGAAATTTTTGAAAATTTATTCCCTTCAGAAATCAATCTAACATGCTGATTTGCTGCTCAACAAGCATTTCTTATTATTATCAATGCTGAAAACAGCTAGGCTTCTGAATATGCACATGTGTTATGCTGGCACTCACGTTTCCTTTCTCAAACTTGTTGGCGTTGTTTTTGCTCATGAACATCAGCCGCTCTCCGGTGTCTCCCAAGTCACCAATGATGTTTAAATAAACACTGGCATCTGTCCCACTTCCGCTGACGTTTCCCGTGCAAATCGTCACACGATATTTCATAACTATTAAACAGCAATAAAAAAACATTTACGTTACCCTGGAGCACAAAAGCAGTAATAAGCAGCACGAGTATATTTGTAGCAATAGCCAACAACGCCCATATTTTCCTTTTATGCCAAGATATTATGAGATATTTGGTACATTTTCTAACATAAATACATCTAAACGTTCATTTTAATTAGTAATATGCATTGCTAGGAACTTCATTTGGACAACTCTAAATGTGATTTTCTCAGTATTTGTGGTACATGGACACATATAAATAATAATATAAAGAATCAAACAAATATTTGCCTTTGTTTGTCAAATTGCTTTTTCTTGCTGTCAACCACTAATATAGTGCCAAGTTTGGATTATATATTTGTCCAAAGCACATGAAGGTTCTTCAGTGGTTCTTTGAACTCAATGACTGTATGATCAGCAAAGCACTTTATTGTTATTATGAAAAACTAGTTATTGTTTTGGGTCACCATTGACTTCCATAGTATTTTTTTTCCTACTATGGAAGTCAATGGTGACCAAAACAACCGGGTTACAAACTTTCTTCATAATATCTTCCTTTGTGTTCGGCAGAACAAAGACATGTGTACAGGTTCGAAACTACTAGAGGGTGAGTAAATGATGACCGAATTTCCATTTCATTTTTTCTATTCCTTTAAGTTATGTTTTTTTTTAAGTCTGTGATATTTCATCCTTGGTTTTCAGATTCATGCTTTGGTTTCTGTGACCTTTAAAGCACTAGTATCTACATGTACTGTAGGTGTTTTGTGATACTTACTGTATAAAGGGTGAAAATGGTTAAGAGTGAATGTATGTGTTCAGCAGATTTTCTCACGTGGTAAAGGTTCTGGCATGAGTTTTCCGGTAGCTGGCAGTTCTCTAACGATCTCATTGTCATCTTCATTGATGTCCAACCAACGGTTACAAACAAATGAGTATTTCTCCCTAGTTAGGGTCTTCATCAACGTCACCTTTATACAGATAAAACCCAGTAACCAAGAACATTTTTGTACACATTATGTTTAAATATTAACTTATCTCAGTTGTTTCTACTACAAATGATTAGAATAAACAGAAATAGACACAACAGAAAGATTATTAAGCTATAATGAAATACATGCGTGTAGCATAGATTTGGACATGTGAAACACTAATATACTTACTTTTAGCAGTAAAGTGCACAAATCATTTAAAATAGTAGCAGTGCAAGTAGCTGAGAAAACATGATGCCTGCTTGCTTACATCATGACTACAGTGTGAAATGGACAAATAGTTTCTGTGTAATAGTGCACTAGTATGTAGTGCAGGTCTCTCACCCTGCCAAGATGCCAGCCAGAGAAAGGATTCCTCTTTTCGTGCCAGATTCTCAGCTTGCGTATCTTTCCGATATCGGGCATCTCAATCTAGAGCGACAGTAAAAATGTAAAATACAACTTATTTTCATCATATTTTTAAATTCTGGACACTGCATTAGAAATAAAACATATATATGACATAAAGCAGATAAATTGACACTTGGATATACAAACGTGTTTTGGTGCCACTGTATATTTTTAGATTGATAAAAACAACATTAAAAGATAAACACACGCAAACATACAATGAACTTGTCGCACTGTCCCTGTTCAAAACTGTCCGATTTGCTCTCGAGTTTCATCTCGTCGCTCTTGCCTGTCTCTCCGTACACCTGCAGGAACACCTGGGCATCTGTGCCAGCACCTTTAATCTCGGATGTAAAGATCCAGAGAGACCAGGGGAATTCTGGGAGACACACAGATGCAGAAAAGATTCATTTGTGTGTCTTGATCTGTTTGATTCAAGTCTGTTCAGTCGCTGTTTGGATTCTCTTTATATTTTGGATTATTTTGAGAAGTTTTGTAAACTTGGCTCCAGAAGACTATTCTTTATTGCTGTTATTATTTTTATTAATATAACTATAGAATTGATGTGATTTTTTTATAAATATAATTTGTGTTTTATTGCTGATTTCATCATCAATAACAAATCAAATATTACTTTATTATTGATTATATTATTTTCAAGATTTTTTTATCACTAATTTTACTTTTTTTTACTATAATCATATTCTATCATTGAACTTATTGTAATTACAATATATTTTATTGTTGATTTTATTACTTTTTATGAGCATACTTTTATTTTACATATGTGTGTGTGTGTATTTTTTTATATTGATGTTAATCCCTTTTACAAAATAATTGTATTTTATTATTGATTAAATTTTTATAATTTTTTGTCATTTATTAAAACATGTCATTTATTTAATTTTTTGATTTATTAAAATTTTTTTTAAGCAAACTATTTTGTTTTACTATAGATTTTACTATTTTTGTGTCAACTAAAAGAATAAAAATAACTTGCAAAGTTAGATTAAAAGTTAGTTCACCCAAACCCGTAAGAATTAGGATACATTTGATAAAGTCCAAGAGCTTTCTGACCCTGCATAGACAGCAATGCAATAGAAATGTTCCCTGTCAAGGTCACACAGTCAATCTGACATTGTGGTTAACCCTTTAAAAACAACGCACCACAATTTCAGCACATTTAGTGTCAGGTTACACTGTCAGGTTAGTCTTCATGCTGCAATACAGCATCTTTAGTGACTGTTACCCCTGATGGTTTTGATCATTTGCTCACTCTTTTGCTTTTTCTGTCTGAGCGAGACCATCTCATACAGTTCTCGCTCCACCAGTCCATCCCCCTCATCTTCATCCAGCCACCTTCCGCAGGGAAAGACCTGCTCTAAACCTGTGAACGGGCAGTATACGGTCACCTGTGAGAGAAAGAGACAGACAGATCACACGGTGTATGTATGAATAAGTAATGAAAGCTTCAAAATAGCCCCGAAACACACCTTTTCGCAATACCAGCCGCAGCTAATCCCTGCGTTGTCGTGTCCGATCGTGACTCTGCTCAGCGGGCTGAGCAGCTCCAACAGCTCCACGTTAAAGATGTCGATCTGAGCGCGCTCAAACGTGCCTCCCTCCAGGAATAACTTACCGCTGTTCTTAACACCCTTATGACCGTGCATGACGAAGTGGATCTTAGAGTTAGTGCCGGCTCCGCGAATATCACCCGTCATCACCTGCACGTTGTATACGATCGCTACATGCACATACACAAACAAACAAGAGCATGCAAGATTTAATCTAGTGCACTTACTCTTACAGACACAAATGTTTGCTCTTACCCATTGGCTGTGTGGCTCCGGCGAGCACATCTCTTTGTATTTTGCCGTCCCCTTCTGAGATGTCAAACCAGGCATTGACAGGAAACTCATAAACCTCCTTATTCCCCATGTCGTCTATTACAACCTGAAAACACATGGGAACTATACTTCGGAGTCGGATAAATATGCATAGTATTATAACGCTATAAAGCTAAAATTAAAACAATGCAAAACCTTTAAGGTAAAATGTAGATAAGATATTCTATATGACGACTTTAGATGAATAGTGTGAATTTTGTACTTTATCGCATGCCCAGCCAGCAGAAGACCCCTTGTTGTTATGTCCGATGGTAATTTTTCTTAGTCTGCCGAGATTTGGTGCTTCGATGGTGAATTTGTCTTCATTGCCGCGCTCAAAATTGTCCTTTCCATCACTGGCTAGCTTACGTTCTCCTGCAAAAATCACACCAAGACACAAAAAGAGTCATACATATAGAAAAACTGACTCTATTTACTACTGAAAATAAGTAAACGAAAAAATAAATGAGTATTATAATTGTAAGAAATACTGTATGTAATTAAAGAATTAAATGCACTAGGAAATTAGATTCATAGCACATTTTTCATGTGGTAAAATAAAAAAAATTAAATCATCTCATGGTTTAACATAAAAACAAGTTTTATAATTGTAAAACTTTGTCTAATAATGTTCTAGGCAATTAAAGTTTGACCTTTGTGTGTTTTGTTAGTGCTGTCAAATGATTAATAGCAATTAATAAACGTTTTGGTTTACATAAGATATGTAAGTACTGTGTATATTATATTACTGACATGTCTATACATTTATAATCTTTTTTTAAATATATAAACACAACATGTTTTTATTAAATAAATACATGCATGTGTTTGGATTTATACTGTATATACATAATAAATATACACATCACAAACATATATTATGTGAACACTAGTTTTTTTACAACATAACATTAGACACCTGAATGGTTTTACTGACCTGTATCCCCAAACTCTCCGAAAATATTGAGGTAGACATCAGCATCGGTCCCGCTGCCTTTGGCATCCATTGTGAAAACACTGGCTATGTACTTGTTCTCTGCAATATATGAACAGACACACATAAACACATTTATAATACAAAACCTGGCATTATTATTTTGCATGCACCATGTATTTTTGACCATTAAAAATCATTACACCACGGTATTTACTATCATTAAAACCACCATTGAGCTCTTTCTCAGAAACAGCTTCTACATCTAGTCTTTCTCCTATCTGTGGGATGTAATGTTATATTGTCTGTGGTATCTGGGAATGTTGGACTGGTGATATTTTGATCCCCGTCTGAAACTCTACTCTACTACTAAATTTCTCCTAATCATTTGTATGCAACCTGAGTCTGCTGATGCTTGTATGCATGCATGCATCATCTATGATCGTGATCACATGACCTATGTCATGCTGTCTATGGGTTATATGGAATAAGACGTGAAGTATATCTTAAATTTATATGTAGTTTTATTATTTGAGAGTTGTAAGATCTTGTTTCAGGTACTTTAGATATCAATGGGAAATTTACAGTGTGTCATATCATGCACATGTGGTTTATGTAGTGTTAATGTGTGTATGTCTAAATGCTAAATATTTAATAACTGTAATAAATATGTCTAGGCAATCAATGTTTTAACAGATTCATTTAATAAAATAAAATAAAATAAAATAAAATAAAATAAAATAAAATAAAATAAAATAAAATAAAATAAAATAAAATAA
>JAUCNO010001053.1:5536944-5561514 GCA_032353835.1 Enteromius viviparus
TGACTGCAATTCATATAGGTAATTTGGAAAATCTAAGAAAAATATGATTTGCATAATAATTTGGAACGCAGTGTATACCCCATGAAGGACCCTCCCCTTGAACAATCAGGTTTTTGACATCTTCCTGTCCACCAGCCCATGGCTTCCACTACCATTTCAAAAACATATTGACACAAAGGTCAAACTACAGCGATCTGAAATAATCTGGTCACATCCACCACCCAGAAGCACACACACCATTACTCAATCAGACAGAAACTGCATCTCAAAACATGCACACAAACACACACATCATTAAATCACAAACTCACTCTACTGCAAAGGGAGGAGCGGGGAGTCATTAAAACAAGACGAGTGGTGATAAGAAATGATTGGAAAGAGGGAATGAAAGAGTGATGGAACGTTACAGGCCAGCTGGAAAGTCTTTATGACCCGCACGAAACAAGGAGTGCGCAGTACACTTAATATGTGTGAAACATTCAAAGGGTCTGTTCACACACAACACTGTTTTCTGCTCAGCCAATGAAAACATGTACTAGATGGATGTCTTTGTTTGTCCCCATTAGGGCCACTCTTTTCCCCCCACATCTTCTACTGTGAGAAGTGCATTTCTAAGTTGCTATGTAAGGTTAGTTGCAGTGGATGAATGTCTGTGCATTAATGTCAATAGACCAATCAGAAGACTCTTGAGGGCGGGATGAGCATATTTTCATATTTATAAGCATATGTACACATTAGTTTTTATACACAATAGTGTGTAGGAGATAATAAGCATGTCTTTTTTTAAATATGTTGCACTCAACTTGTAGTTGTTTTATCGTATCAGCCCATTATATGTGAACGACCCCTAACAACTAAGGAAAAAGAGCTGTAAATATCAATCAAACGCCTCAGCGAATGATGTCATAGGGAAAATGTGACATTACATCACTGCACTCTGTTGGTCTGGAATATTATGTGTATGCAGCTGGGTTGTCGCTTTATATGTAGACTGGGACACAATTTTTATGGGTGACCCCGATAAATACGTAAGAGCGGGGGTAAAAATAAAATGAATATGTAATTTCTGAATAACATTTTAGACATGTTTATAATATTGATTTTATGCAGTATAAATTGGTAAACTATATGATGCCTTTTAAATTGAAGATGGGGGTCCCTTGCATGAGGAGGAGGTCTGTAACACAAAAGATTAAAACCCCCTGCCATAAAGGACCTCACATAGAACACCTGTCACAGGGCCTCTGTATGTGTGCGGAGCTGTGAAGGTCTTTCCCTGACGTGTCAGGGACATCTCCGCAAGCGCTTACCGCAACCGCAAACTGCTCTGAACTTCGCTGAGGTCTGTGTTTTTTTTTTAAAGAATGAACAGAAAGGCGAAGCGGAACGTGAGCTGGCACTGTCCGACTCGCCAGCCTGCAATTGTGCATATAAATATCTTTGGCACGTCTTAGAAGACGGCTGAATCTGCACTGACGCTGAGGAGAGAAGACAGGGTCCCCTCCCAAATGGATTGTCATATCAGATTTAGGTGTATAGGTTATTACACCCTTGGGCTACTGTTTCCAGCACTGTCGTCTGGATGGGCTGGATTGGGTTCCCGAACTCTTGCTCTCTCTCTCTAAAACCAAACGCACACACAAACACTCAGTCTTTATTTCCTCTTAAAACTTTCTGTATGTCATTCAGTTGGACAGCGTTCAGGTGAAAAAAAGTTCAAGGGTTAGTTCACCCAAAAATTCATATTCCGTCAAAACATTTACTCCCCCTCATATTGTACTTATTTTTTCTAATAGAGCATCAAGGAAGATGTGTTTTTTGTCTATGCAATGGAAGTTAACGGTCACCAAACTTATCATTGGTTACAAAATACCATCTGTTGTGTTACATATAAGAAATAAAACCATACCAGTCTGAGTAAACAATGAGAGGATTCTTAACTTGGGTAAACTATACACTTCAGAACATTTTGTTTTATAAGGGATTTTCTTGTTTTTATTTTGTTAATCCTATTTTGTGTTTTTATGTCAATTCTGGTTCAGAAAAAAATATTCCATTAATGCCCCTGGAGTTCTGACTGTCTAAAACGGCCACATCACTGAAAACTGATCAGAATATGATCAGGTTATTACACAAACACCTTTAGCTAATAGCACACACATCATAAGCTATAGCAACAATCAGACAGAGTGCTCTACTAAAGAAAAGTCCAGAAACAGACTTGATCTACAGTATGACAGAGTGGGCTGTCTGTCTGTCTCTGGAACTGCAAATGGCAGCCACTGGGGGGAGACAGCTTAAATTCGGCTAGTTCAAAGTGACTTTTAAGTACTTTACTTCCAGGGTCCATTACTTTAAATCACGCATGGGTTAAGTGCCATGCTCAAATTCAAAAACTCTCCTATTTCTAATTCGCCCCGAACTGAAACTGGACCGGTGACTTCTGGAGTCAAATGCAAAACCATTAGATTACGACAAAAGTCTCATTTATTAAGACCTTCCACCCTCAATGAACATGCTTTAACTGGGAAAGTCTGAAAGAACTGTCTTTAAAAATGTCATTCTTTCACTTTTCATTAAGCTACTTTTAAAAAGCTGCATGGTGGTGTCACCAAGATGTGCTGACTTGCACTTTGCATGTAGGACTATAATGAGAGGGATGACAAGAAAACATCAAGCATCCTATTGATTTAATAAAGTGACTTGACTTGCATTGCTTCTCAATTAACAAACTGAGTAGCTTGGTATTACCCAACAGAACCTGCAGGGTGTAAACTCATGAAGCCTATAAAGCTCCATGAGGCCTTTTAATTTGTCCTCTGAGAGCCACTTATGTTAACGATCTGCATCACTACAAGCAGGTGAGGGAGTGAATATTGACTTTGAATCATGAATATTGATCAGGTTATGTTAGAATTGATTGGCTTACTGGCACTACTCAGGAAGTCAGTTAAGCAATGCTAGCATGCTGAAGGCCTGAAGGAGGTTATCAAGCAATTTCAGGGTGACTTTATCATTATTCATCAACTCAATCTCTTTCCCATTTTTTTAAACTTGCCCCATGAACACTGGATGTACATACAAGTTAATTACACTATGTTCAACTTATTTCAGTGAACTGTTTCATTCAAATACAAAAATCATTTTATGCAAGTTCAATATAATGGCATATTTATGTCCTAAAGTAAGTTAATCAGCATTTTTATGTTTCTTTCAGTTTCCTATTATGTGCATTTACAGTAAAGCACTAAAATTAATATCTTACCTGAAACTTGCACGTGACCGTAATATTCCCATTACAATCATTTTTTATTTAAATGTTGATAAAATTGTCCAGGCTCTGGATTAAACGGGTTTTTTTTTAAGTCATCTCTTATGCTTACCAAGATTGCATTTATTTAGTTAAAATGTTTATAAATGCAATAAAATAGTAGTCTTGTCAGATATAATTGATATATTGTTGTTTTAAATATTATTTTAATCCAATATAGTGCAGCTTTCTATCTGAATACATTTTGAACTGTTGTGTATTCCAGTGAGGACAGAGATGAATTTTCAGCAGTTATTTTAGCGTGTTTTTTATTATTATTTGTAACAATTATTCAATTTGTAATATTTATTTGTAATAATCAGCTATTAAATTAACTAACGTGTATTACAGTAACTACCGGTTCTCAATCACATGACTCAAGAACCTTTAGAACTGGTTTGTGATCGTATTGTACTGCCTGGTTTTGACATATTCATTAAATAAACAGGAGGGGTTTGTTCAGGAATCACTCCTATCTGCCTTGGAGGCCAGGAGATGACGTATTTAAAACAGTATCTTTACCTGGCGGTGTTAAGCAGAGGGTGTTTGGTTCCCACCAGCTTCCTAACATGCATGGCCACATTGCTGAGCTCGTCACTGAGTAGACACCTTAAACTCATGAATGAAGTTGGATATCCCACGATCTTCTCAGCATCAGACACCACTTTAGTCCAGTTAGATGGAGATGGGTTGGAAAAAATACTTAGATGCCTCCATCCAACGTATGAGAGCCGTGACCTCCAAGCCATTTTAAAAACAAAAGAAACTAATAGACCAGTTATTCAAATGTATGAATGTGCATTGGTACTTTCAGATTCAAGTTCACATCAGAGATCTCACACGCTCTTACACTTATTTTATGTCAAATCCAGCAGCCTCTGTCCTCCCAATGTCATCTCCTTAGGGAAGAAAACATCCTTTACTTTTACACAGAAGTCGTCTCCACTGATCGATCGATGGTCCTTAGTTGATGCGAACACATTAGTCCAAACCGTTCGTCCTTGCAGGTTTCTGAGTGTGCAGTTGTACAACATTAAACTCTCACGTTTTGACAGCTGCACCGGGACGCCATCTTTTTACGAATCAGTTTACGGCTTGTCGTAAAGACTGCGCTGTTAACCCTTTCGTCACCAAAACCCAATTGAACAAACTGAGGGAAATGTGGAAAACAGTCTCATAAATATGTTTCGTTTATTTAATTAGTCGATACCAGATATTTTCTTTACACAGTCACAGTAAACTGTTCCATGCCTATATCTGCCAAAATTTGCATCAAAATACTTTGATTACACTCACAACATTTGATAACTGGATTCTTTTACCTTTAAAAGGATGTCATTCTAAATTTTTGTGATTACATGGTTAGTTGCATTTTAGGATTTGCATTTAACATTATTTCTTGTCTGTTGTTTTCTTGTCTAATAGAACATACAAGCGACCCATTTTTGGGTTATGACCCACCGGTTGAGAAACACAACTCTGTATTGCATGTCGTAGTGTGATTATTCTGGATTTGTGATAATCCTCATACTGAGATCACGCCAGTCAAATGAATCCCATGGGATAACAATGTTGACTTCAGCTGTATCAACTGTTAAAAGCCAGGAGGGAATTTCACTTAAGTGCAAGAACCTTAATGATGTCAAACGTTACTTTTTACACAACCTGACTTGTGTAATTGATGGATAACGTTCTTATTTTGACACTGCAGCCTTTGTTGGGAAATTCACATTTTCAAACCAGATGGTGACACTGTTGTTGGCCACAATGTTACCACTCAGATACAAGTTACATTTCAGGGTTACTGTGTTTGAAGCAAAATGACTTCATTTTAAAATTGTTTTTTAGTGCCATGAGTGATAGCGTTTTGTAATTTTGCAAATAATATCTGTAACACTTAAAATGTTACTAGTATTTGACAGTAAAATAATGTAACAGTAATATATTTTATCTGTATAAATGTATTGGTGGCTTTTTTTGTTTAATGAGATTAAGAGTAAAAGATCATGGTTCACAAGGATTAAATTGGTATTATCTGTTGATCATATGCCACACCATCCCAATCCGTAGACATGAAAACAACCTATAGGTTTGAGAATAATGAGGGAGAAACAAACTGTTGATTACACATTCACACATGCTGCTGTGGGCACAGAAAGAAAGAATGACAGAAAGGGAAAAATCAAGGGCCTCTTTGCTCTCCTCTCTCTTTGAAATTCAATCAATTCGACCTTCTATTTAAGACTGGGTTGCATTACTTTAATCAACAACACATGGCACATGAATCTCAGATTCCCCATTCACCTATTTTACAGTGAAGTATCTCAGAAGTTATTTACCCAATATCTATGTTACCCTGACAGATGCCCTCATCATCACAGGTTGCATGTATAATGGCACTTCCAACAATTTTTCATTTCTGAACAGGATCATCGGAGCCCTCCTCCAGATCATTCCAAAGCCACTTCATGCCGTCTCAGGTTTTTTGATATCAGATTAGTCTATATCTACTTATCTGGTGCGTAAACCATGAACCAAACCAGTCCAGCCTTAGAAAGTGTTTCCTGAGCCAGCACATCCTCTGCATTATTCTGTTCAAAACCTTTACCTTTAGCATAAAGTTCTGCTGATTTGTCAACAAACACCTCCACAGGTTAAAAAATGAATGTTTTCCGCGTTTACAAATCCTCCACTCAGTCTTTCTAATGGCACTCAATGAAATTATACCAACGCCTAAATAATCAACCATCTGCTACATGATTATTGCAGTAGAGCTGCTTTTTTGGGGTATGCACATTCAATTCACCTGTCGTTCTTTATTTGCTGCAGTAAAGTGTTTGCTCACTGCTTCATTTGTCTTTTCGATCTAATCTTTGTCATTCTTTCAGTTGTTGTCACTTATGATTAATTAACAAATTAAAGCTGTAATCATCACATAATTAAGAGGTCTGTTGTGCTCATGAAGTAATTCAATCCAACCAAAAACTTCACAAGCAACATTTGTCTTTCTATAGAGTTGTCTTCCTGTTCAAGTGTAATATCTAGTTTGTGGTGTAATGGTAAACTAGCGTGCACAAAGAGGAATTCTTGGGAAAAACCTTACAGTCAGGCAAGAACATATAGTAGGTTTGGCTTTTATATGCGATTCAGAACAGAAATCTGTCGTATTTAATTAAAGAGCAGTGGTCTTAATTTAAAGAAGCATGCAATTCATCCAAGGTTAAATGACAATAGTGCAGTTATTCAACAACTGAATGCAATCTGCACTGGAAACCCACATCATTTTGAATTTTTGAAAAGATTGAGCGGAGGCAAGGTTGACCCTCATTTGGTGGCTGTTGTGTATTTCAGAGGAGAGCTGTACTTTGCTAGACTCTGTGGGTGATCCGAGTCACATTTACGAGAGTACGAGTACATTTTCTGAATTAAGTTGTGGTGTGTATGTGGAATAAAGAGATGCTGCTATGGTGGATGAGACTGCCACCCATACAACGCGAGAGAATATTGCATTTTCAAAGCTTCATCTGTGCTTGTGATTGTAAAACGAATGTTTATTTTACATGAACCAGTGACGGATTCGGCATCCAGCTGTTTTACATCTACTTTTAATTCCTTTTGTAATACTTCCCTCTCATAGAAATCCCATAAGTATCTTTTTGAAATGGAGACACACTAACACATGCATTTTCTCACACACACACACTTGAGCAGACACAATACACACACAATATAAACAAGCAGGGATTACAATGAGAACAGAAAAGGCTGATGTTGTCTCATGACCACACTTTTTCCACCAGGCATTTCCCAAGAGATGTAAATTCCATCCTCTAATCTTATTTGTCATTGCATATTAGAGCCTTACTTGTGTTTACAAACCATATTCCTCTGCACTTGATACACAAGGCTAAGAGCTATGGAATCGAATCGGAGTGAAAGCCAATCCACGCTGGAGAAAACACAGTTTGGCCTGTTAGAGAAACGGGCTGAAGCACCTCCTCTAGTATCAAGAGGGGTAACAGTATCCCTGCTAGAATGTAACTGTTTATCATGGGCTAATGTTCGGCAGGGGCTGCCAGAGCTGTGTGTGCTAAACAATGCACTCATTCAGGCCGTCGCGCATCTGCTAGTGATCTGGGACGGGACGTCGATACGCTCTCAAGGACGACGGCCTCTGGTCCGATCCAGAGAGAGGAGGTCTTGTGCCATCCTCCCTACATGTGCCATGCTTGAGAGCCAACTCACCAGTGGGCTGGAGATGGAGAAAACGAGAAGGAGAGAACTTGGGAGTGATTTATTGAGGGCTAAACATACAGATTATTCTCTTTCTTAGAGAACGACTTTTTAAAAGTATCCTTTGTGACTTTCATCTCCATCTTTATAGTCCATTAACTCTTTCTGTCCAGACTTTTAGGCTCCATCCTCTTCACAGTACCCTAGGTTTGATTCACAGAGAGGAGCGTTAGTGTAAAAGAGACTTATCATGTGATTGGTTCGTTGTTGCAGGTGGACCTCTGCATGCAATCCAAGATGTCCCCAAACTGCTTCTTAACCAGTAGGGTTTAACCCCAAAATGGGTTCGGTTCTGTTCTTTTTTGAATCGGGTTAAAGGATGGCAGGTAAAAACTAAATGTAAAAATTCTTACAATCATGCTTAGATAGCAATATAAAAAGAAAACACTTCCCATATATTTTGTTGATATATATCAGTCAAAAAAAAAAAATAATAATAATATTTTGCTGCATATTCACTTGTGCTTGTTCCATATTTGCACTTTATACAAATTTTATACAAATTTATAAGATTCACTTTGATGTTCCACTCAGAAATTGCTAGCAAATTTCACAAATAATTACAAAGAAAGAAAGACAAGTAACTTAATAATTAATTAAGCTGAAAGACTTAAAAGAAAGAGTTTAAAAAAGCGTTTTTCTGTAAAATACCTTTAAAAAGCATTTTTATGCCATGTTCTATGGATTTATGGATTACGGATTTTCTGTGGAATTATGTCAAAAATAGTAATCTAAAAATTATGCCTGATTTAAGATCTATTTTTCTCTTACCTCGTGCTTCAGTGCAGATATACTTGTGTGTGTGAGAGAGAGAAAAACTGAAAGTGAGTTTTAGGGACATTTAAAAGAAGTAATATACTGTGGACATGCATCTCATCTCTTGTAACACATTTGTTATTCCCCTGTAAAGTCTTTGTCTGTCACTCGCACACACCTTCAGAGTAGGTTTTAATTACCTGCAGATATCTGTCTCATAAACACTAACACCCATTATGATAATTCCTCCCATTCAAAGATGTTTAATTAAAAGGAAACGATTAGGACCCCTTGACTGTTTTATTTCCATTAATTGTCTCGTATGACAATATCAAGCACCCCCTGCGGAGCGCTGATAACGCGCGCGGGGTGAACGATAACACATCAGACAACGGCACCTATTCACTCCTATCGCGCGACAACCTCCGCCACGCGTGGAGTCCTGAGTGAAAACCGATCTGTGGAAAATTGGGGAGGAAATAGCCTTCCCGGGATCAGCGTGGCCGTGTGGAGTTACGGTGGAGGCCCCTCCCCCTGTCTGGCTCGCTCTTTTTTCTCAACCTCTCGGTTGGCTTTCCGAAAGGGCTCGATCCTGCTCACGCTCAGAGCGCTGAGAAATAGCAGGCAGAAGATGGCTGACTCTACCGGGCACGGTGAGCCCACAGCAGCAGCAGCAGCAGCATCAACTTCACTGGAGCTTCTCGCACGCCTGCCATTCGCTGCCACTCCGCAACTCTGAAACGGCCCCGCCTCGCTCTGTGCCGTGCGCCCGCGGGGTTTATACCCCCAAATATTGACAGAGATTTAAAGAAAACATGGCTGAGATGGAGAAAGAAGGAAGACCTCCGGAAAACAAGAGGAGCAGAAAGCCAGCTCACCCCGTGAAGAGGGAAATTAACGCAGAGATGAAGGTAGGTTGTGCGTTCGCTCTCTCTCACTGGCGCCCATAAAGGCTTGTCATTTTTGGATGCGTTGAGCGCACCGCCGCTCCGCCCTCGGACTGAATATAGAGAACCGATTCATTCAAGCGCTGTGTGTTTGGGGTTAATCAGCTAACTTTGATTTTTTTTTTCATGGGTTTCAGAACAGGTCGCTATTATTTCCCCCCCGTTTCTTTTTAGAGCTTAACACACCTTCCAAACCACTCTAGTCTTGCTTTCCAGTGATTGAGATTTTCTGTTATGTTTATATTGCATTATGTTTTTTTTTAAACACGTCTGTATGTGGTTTTCTATGTCATATGCGCGTAAAGTATCAAATGTCCACAGTCACATCACGAGAAGGTTCAGAGTGAAATCCCCTTCTGCCTCCACCGTATTTGACGGAAAATCCAGTGCGTCAGTCTCCGCGTCAAACTGCTGCGTTACTACTACTACTAGCACGTTACTATCACTCTGCTAAACAACACAAATGCATGAAAACAGAGTAAAACTCAATAATGGAATAGAAAACACGTTGGAAGGGTGCAGCTGTCCAGCTGTTCTGATGGGAAGCGCTGGTCCCTCCAGATGTTCATCTGTTCAACACTGACTGAGCGCTGTCTGCTCGTGACAAATGCACATTTAAAAAGCCTTTTGGGCGAATTGGTGTATGCAATCATGGTTTGGTTCATTCAAGAACTAGGAAATTCTTTCACTTTTTTATTCTGTCTGAGCAGAGCCGTGCGTTCGTGTGTTTTGAAGGCGCACACAGGCGCTTTGTCTCCTGGTTTTGTGGTGCTCATTGTCTAAAGCGTTTGCATCAGCTGCCATGCAGCCTAATGTTTTGGAAACGCCAAAATGTATCTGTGCTCTTTATCAGATCACGCTACATTCATTCTGGTAGCATCATCATGTTGATATAGACAGGGACGCATTTCATTAGTGTTATTATTCATTTGATAACGTGTTTCGGTCACTGTAAACGCGTGTGTGGCTTTGGTGAATTTGCTCCGTTTGCTTTCTTTCTTGTCGGTGATTATTTAACGGAACCTGCGCGAGGCTCACCGGTCCGCCGGGGCTCTAAATTTGACAGATATTGATTGACCTGTAGCGGAGATACACGCGTGCGTCTACCCGGTCTCCTTAAACGCCACAGATCTTTCAGTTTGACGTAATTCAAGCACACACACACACACACACACACACACACACACACACACACACACACACACACAGAAGGATGCAATGCTGCCCTTGCAGAAACGGACTTATTCTGGAGCTGAGATCTGAATTACTGGGGGTTTGAGTGGCCGCAGACCTCTTAATTAATCAGTCATTATTTAAAAATAATGTGTCAGTTATTATGGTATTGTTAGTTATGTTTAGAATTACTTATTTACGATTATTATACAGTTTTGAATTATGAATATTGAAGGTTTCATTGAGGTTATTCTGTTTTATTAAAAAATCATCAGGGTCTATGGAGATCCTCACTGTGATATCATTTCCTGTTCAAGTCAAATTAAAGCAAAACAGCTGCATTCATATTGGTTACATCACTCACTTTGACTTGGCTTTCATTTTTTTTTAATTAATACTTAAAATTAAATAACTTTATTGTTTTTATAAAAAATAATAATAAAAGGAATGAAAATGTAGTTTCTATGAATGTCAGCCTTGTAATGACACCTTTTTCTTGTTTGCAGTCTACTGACCATTATACCACCTTTGAATATTAAATTTTAATTTTAATTTATAAACTGAAAAATTTTCATCATCATCATCAAGTTATCTGTGCGAGTATTACTTGCAGCTGTAATTAATAATAATAATAATAATAGTTAATAGATTTAGGAGAAAAAAACACTTTTGGTCCATGAATAAGATTTTTGAGTAGGTTTGCTGCTTCTGTGAATTGAAGTGAAAATGCAACGCTGCATATGTAACATGTTTACATTGTTTTTTACACTGCTGATGTTTCCTTTAATAAGGAATCAATTTTTGTACAGTCAGTTTTTGACAGTAAAGGACTGGAACAAATACCTTGCTTCTGAATGGTCCACCACTTGCTGGAATCATTTTTGCTTGTTTTCCGTTATGTTCTTTCCATTCCCATTCTAGAACAAATAAAAAACATCAGTATCAAATGTATACACGACAAGTTAAAAAGAATTGGCATTCTGTCCACTTATCAATTCCTTGAGAACAAAACTTGACTCAAGCTGTATTTGACTCATTCAGGTTACAAAATATGAGATTAAAATATGGCAAGAATGAAGGTAGAGTTTAGCAGATGAAAGGATGTTGAATAATTGCCATCTGAGTGAGGTAGGCAGCATCTTAGAACTCAGTTTAAATACTGTGGCTCATCTTTGTTACAGTGCATTCAGTGAGTTCTCCCAAAACTTTGTATCTGTCACACACTTTCATCTTTGTTTTGTGTTTTACTGTGCTCATCTCCAAAGGTCTGTGGTGAGTGTTGGCCTTGTCAGGGGTGTTGTGTGTTCCATTCAGACAAAAGTCTGTCATTTTACCTGTAAAAGTTATCATTTTTACCACAGAGCCGTGGATGAAGCTGATCTCTGCTTTACTTTTGACTGAGCAAGGACCACCGAAACCCGATTATTTTAGGGCAAATGATCTAGACAACATCCAGCAGCAACTTACCTCAGGATTAAACTTGTAAATATATATATATATATACCGTATATATTTATACACATATGTGTGTGAATCTTACAGACCACGTATCATGCATAATACATTAAATGACAGCCATATAACAGAATTTATTACACATTAACATAATAATGTACCATAGTCATAAAGACACCATATCAAAACACTGCTAGTGATCAAGGCACTACCTTCTTTGGTAACATATGACACATGCAAATACAATATCACATTTGCTGAGCATGTTGGGTAATGGATGGTACAATAGTTTTTGTACACACATTTAAAACAAATGAGTACTGTGGTATAAATTTTTTTACATTTATAGTGTACTAGCTGGACTAAGGCACAGTGTTACACTGATATGCTTCATCATGGGAACTGACAGAAGTTTAATCATAATTGCTTCAGCTATCCTGAAACACAGGTGTTTTTCACAGACGGCCACCCACAATGAACCTTCTCAGCCTGTGAATTTTCCCACTGGATTCTGCGCATTAAATGCCTCTTTGCAAAAATTAATAATGAAGAGTATTATTTTTTAAGCGGTCATGTGATGAAGAGAGATTTACGAGGATCTTATATCACCTTGTAATAGCAGGCGACTTGAACAATTTAAATGTTCATAGTTTTAACAAAAAAATACTATTTAAAATATAATAAAAATTCTCTTTAAAATGTACTCCATAAAAAGCTGTATCCTCTAAGGCAGTAAGGATTAAAAGGTTCCAAAGGGTTTTTTTCCCCGTGGAAAAACCTTTGGGTCCTCCAAAGAACCTTTCAGCTAACAGCTCTTAAAAGAACCATTTATTATAATAAGCATTTAAATAATCCAAAAAAACGTTTGTGCAATGGAAAGTTTCCATGGATATTAAAGGTTCTACCTGGAACCATGAATGCCAATAATGCCCTTTTATTTTAAGCGCGTATAATTCAAAACAGTGGTCCATCAATATTGTTTTTTCAAAGATAAGCTCTTAAATTATTACTTTAGGTTTCCCTAATCCTGGACTCATGGTTGCATCCGTACAACAACATCCCATACATCTTATCCAGACACATGCAGGTACCCAAGATACACCATACAGTTACCACAGACAGACCACAGAGACGCCGCCACGGCTGAGGGCGGTGGTCCCATGCATATGCAAACATTGCAGATGAACAATGTGCGCGTGTCACGCCCCATGCAACATGAAAAACAGGAAACAGCAAAGCCATGGAGACAAAACAAAACTTTTCCCCAAACATTTGCGTCAACAGACACAGATCAGGTTCTGTGGAATCAAAGCTAAATTTGATATGCGGTGTTGAGTAACCAGAGGAGGGTCTGTTTGAGGGGTCTGAGATACATGCACGAACAGGTGTCGGTAACAGAGCGAAAATCACAGCAAGGTTGAACACTTGCATCCCAAATGTGTCTGCCGGCTTTCATGCATTTTTCCTTCTTAAACTCAGCGAGTTTAAAAACGTACAAAACTGTCACTACCCTTTCAAAAAGTACTAATATGTTCACTTTAGACACTAATATGTACTTTTAAGCTACTAAGATGTATCATTCAGGTATCAATAAGGTACCTTTTAGCTTTTGTACCTTAAGATATCACCCCGGTGACAGATTTTGACCTTTTTCCCCCTGAAAGTATGTATAAATTTAGTATAAGTCCAGTTGCTTGTTCTTTAAAGATGCAGGAAGGTAAGTCACTTCCTGCTTGAAGGCCTCTACCTATGTAATAAAAACTCCCAACATGCAGAAACAAAGCATACTGTAACACATAAAGAGCGTGTGTGTATAAATACAATCTGCGTTTTACTCTGCACTTCTCTCTTATTGCCTCAGTGAGAACTTGAGACCTGAGCATTATGAATTTCTCCCTCTCACGTATCAGATTTCCACCAACACACACACACACACACCCAGCCTATGAGGAGTCCCTCGCTTTGGTGCTGTTTAAAACAAATCTTTCTTTAATTTTGCTCTTACTTACACAAAATGAGACAAAGGGAAGAAGGCAAAAGGAAAGAACCAGAGAGATACGGTAGATTGTACACAAAGTGGCCTTGTGGAGGATTAGACCTCTGAGAGAGATACACAGAAGAGACGTCTGACAGTGTTGCCTTCATCTCCGTCTGCTTTCATGTGCAGCATGGTAAAATAAGCCCCATGCTGGTGATTGCCCCGACGGAGAGGGGGATGAGAGAGAGGGAGAGGAGAAAGGAATGTATACAGCAATAGGCAGCCTAAGCTGTAAAAACTGAAAGCTGAGAATACAGGCCGGATCGGATATCAAGGAAGGTAGATGGAAATGAAAGCAGAGCATAGTGGTGGTAGTGGGGGGAGAAAGAAAGAGAGAGAGAGTATGGAAGAGAGAAAAAGAAAGTGATATTCAGTATGAGAGACGGACAAGAGAAAAAAGCAAGAAGGGAATGGAAAAGTGTGGGTTGGGAGGAGAGAGAAAGAGAGACGGGGAAAGAGCGGTTGGTCAGAAGGAAAGTTGGTGAAGGGAGGAGGGAATTTTATCATGGTGTACAGTGACCTACTCTTGTTACCGAGTGCAGGGTGTCCGATTCCCCCCGCCGTCACAATCACGGCGAACAGAGAGGGAATGAGATTTGCAGCTTCGTATCTTGTAACTTTTCTAGCGTGAAAAGCATTCTCCTCCAAACATTTCCCATTTCATATAGTCTCTGTAAGGGAGGAAGCACAGTATTTTTCTCTCTCTATCTGTTTTTTTCATAGTGATTTTTTGGTTTTATCAGAGCGTGTGTTATTACCAGGCGGCCTTTGGAGGGGAGGAGTGCAGGGAATTTCAGATTGCAATTATGTGTATGGAGTAACATTTAGTGCAGAATCCAGAGCCTTTGACAGAACTCAAGCTGATCCGCAGCACTATTAGAGAATAACTCACGGCCTTGATGCACATGAGGATGTTTTAAATTCTTAGTTTTCCTCTGTGGGTTTGTAACTGTTTTTATTTTGCAATGGTTACATAGGCACGAGTAGAACTGTGCATGTTTGAGTTTATAAAATAATAATAAAAACACACTTTAATTATAGTAAAGGATAGAATAGATTAGCTTGAAAACTATTATTTTGTTTTAATAGCTTTTCTTGTGTTTTTAAGTGTTTAAAAGAGATGTCCAAACTAGGGCCTATATTTAATTAATTTTTTTTTAATTATTAAAAAATCAGGCACCCTGTTTTATATATTCCAGTATATTTTTCTTCCTTTTCGAGAATGTTTTTAACTCCCTTTCTTAAAAAAATTGTAAATATATATATATATATATGTATATTTTTATATATATATAATAAAGTATCAATGTCTCCAAGCCAAATGTAGCATTATCTTTGACCCTGTATTGAGTAGGTGTGACCCCTTGTTAACACTTTAAGTCAGGTGAGCCCTCTTGAGGAACTGTTGAACCCCTCTAAACTCAGCTGGTGTCCCCAGACAATCAGAACTCTAGAAGTGACCAAAAACTCTTCGGAGCGCAGCTCAGGTGATACTAGATTGAGCCGTGCTGTGCTGATACAGTCTCGTAAGGTTTCCTGTGGACAGGGTGTGATTACTGCATTGTGACTGACCTTGTGAACTCAATCCTAAAACAGACACCTCACCTTACAGACCAGAGGCAGGACAGACACCTGGTGGCCATACAGCAGAAGTGCAGGGAAGGAATGGAGAAGGGCTGTTCATCATTTTGTACTGTGAACTGTATATATCTGTGCTTTTGAATGAAACATTATATTAAATTCTAACATAAAAAGTACATTAGAGTGAATCCCTCGTTTAGCCTTTGTAGTTTACATGTCTATGAGTGTTCATAAAAGCAGTGCTATAGTGTACACTGGTGAGTAAACACATTAACTGAGTATGTATCGCAAAAAAAACATAACAATTATATGCTGCTTGATAGTTAATGCGATTGACTGACAGTTTCTCTGTTTGATTGACAGTTGTTGACTCGTGTCTCATCAGGTCCCGTCCAATCGGCCCCTCCCAGGGGCGGGGCAGGCAGGCAATCTCCATGGCAACTCGCCCTACTTGATGGTGAGAGCCTCCCTCAGACTGACTAAAACAGAAAAAGTGACAAAAATAAATAATACATAGTGTTTAGATGCTCCCTTATGTCTTATGAACACGTTGAGGTTTAAAACAAATGGGAAAACAATAATTATTTAATATTTAGATATTACCTTTTTTTTTTTTACAATTAATGTAACTTATTTTTTATTTAAATGTATGTATTTCATATAATTTGTAATATAATTTAGTATATACTTACTCTATTTTATTCATTAAGCATACATCTACTGATATATTTAACAAGTATAACTGCTCTTTTAAGGTAATGCTTAAATATTAGTCAGCAGATGCAGGGTAAATGGCTTTTAAAACCTCAAAGTATTATGTTTTTTGTCTAGTAGGTTAAAGCTGCATGGATTCAGCTGTGGTCCGGTCAGCTCTGATTTGTTTATAATGACTCTTCCTCTTCTGTTCTCCTGTTGTCTGGCTTAGTATTGTTTGTTTGCATAGTTAGATGTCTGTTTGATGCCTTGGTCTATAGGCTCTCCAGATTTCTTTCTTAAAGGGATATGAAACGTTTGAAGCTATTTTCAGTCAGATTTGGTCCATCGATGAGCAAGTGGATTTCTTGGATGAAACAACTTTTGGCCTTGGTTCACAGTAACCATGCAAACATAAGATTCCCTGTGGAGATTTTATTTATCCGCATTGCAAATTCTACCACTCAGAGGTTTTTACATCGATTGTCTCAGCGCAGTACACCTCCCAAACAGACTGCAATTATTCACTCTTTCAATATCCCCGTTTGTGTGTGTAGGCCTTTTTTTTAGTAAGAACGCATTATGAAATGAGTAGTTCTTTACTCCAAAAATAGGTTTTATTAGAATTAACCTATGATATGTGAGCATCGTCTGCAGTGACATAAAGTAGTTGATTCCTTACAACTTACAGTAATAAAGTTTAATTTTAAATTGTTCTCTCTTTTGCTCTCTCTTTATAGAGTTTTGCTGAAAACACCATGAATGAGTTGCTTGGTTGGTACGGATATGACAAAGTGGAGTTACGAGACTCAGATGACATAGACATCCGCAACTACCCTGATGGAGAAATGCGGCAACACATCTCTGTACTGAAAGGTGAGCTCTGACACAAACGCAAAAGTTTTGCAAAATGTATGGGTCAGTAAGGTTTGTTGTTGTTGTGAAAATAAATGCTTTTCTGATGTGATCTGAAGTTTGAACAGAGAGGATTGATCATGCTAAAACGAATATGACGTGCTTTAGTATCTGCGGCACTAAAATGATGACAGTTAACTGTCTTGTAATATTGTCAAGCCCAATCACAATGCTGGTGGGAGGAGTTAGTATAAATAGCCTCTGCTTACAAGGCGGGCTATTTGCACTTATTGTAAATTGACATTACGTATTTTAAATTGTAATAATTGTTCTCAGTTTTCCTTTTTTTTACATTTCAAGCAAATAAATGCAGTTTTTGGTGAGCGTTCGAGACTACTTTCAATAACATTTAAAAAAAATCTTACCAACCCAGAACTTTTGCTCTTATATTTCTGCAACTCAGTGCTCTGTTCAGACTTATAGTCTGCATGAAATCAAAATGGACTTTATTTACTTTGCTAGCACACATTGCTAGTCTTGATGGGAGCTATTAATCAATGCAAGTTAACATTTACTTCTGCTCTAGAATGGCATTCCTTCTCTGATGACGTCAGTTTGACAGCTGGGACAGTAAAAAAAAACCCAGGATCTTTAAACACACCCCTCTAACAATTAGGCTGCTGTGAGAGGAGGAGCGCAAAAATAAAACACCATCCTCTACTCAATATTTCGTTTCTGCTGGAAATACTTCACTTCCCTGAAAAATAGTCGGCAGCAACTTCTGATTCACACAGACTTTCAAATTTAAATTAAGGGAAAGTTTCAGCATCTAACTATACCTTCTGGACCCTCTGAACACTTGACACATGCATATATGTATTTTTTATCATACTATCATCCCTTAATTCCACATTGGTTTTTTGTAGCAGGTTAATTTCACAAACCTTTTTGCCACCAGAAAGAGCCTAGAGGGAATTGGAGCAGTAATAAGACAAAATCCTGACAAGGACTGTCTGATTTTAAATGCTGTTAAAAAGAGAATGCACCGTTAAATTCCTGAACTCTCTTTATCGTTCCCCCGAGAGCCCTTCGATAAACCCACAGCTTTATCTTTGCACCCTCCATGCTGTCTCCTGGCTGGCCTCTGTGCCATAGCATTAGGGAGTCTTAAACTGTCATTTTTCTGCAGCCCTGTGGGGACAGAGAAAGAGATGCGGAAACAATGAGCTGGCTAATTCCTTGCTAAGTCCATACCCCAGCTTCCATTAAAGAAAATGGTGATTTAGGCATTAGACGGTTCCATGCTAGCGCCACATTTCTCCAACCTACCACGCCTGCCATGTGACGCTTGCCGCAATTACTTTCTGCCTTCAGACAAATCCACAGCCGCAGATTACGATATTTCACTATTGTTGGTTGACGCTGCTGGAAGTGGAGAGATTAGGCGAAGGACAATCAGACTTAATTAACTCGTTTAGCCGTGATCGTCTCTAAACGAGAATGCCGTTAGAGTTACAAATGGGCTTTTCTGCTATCTACCAGTAATCTGTTTGGGTGCCCTTGTTGAATCTTGTCTTATTTGCTGCAGGTGGAGGTGTGTATGTGTAGTATGTCTTCTCTAGACGCTGTAAGAGCAATTTTAATCAGTTTTGTGTCATTTTACAAGTCAACAGTAATGTGATGTGTGCGTTTGAGCGATTGCTAGAGCCTCAGGGTCCCAGAGTTGTGTATTATGTGAATGAAAAAAATAATACACTGATCCCGAAGAAAATTTGAGCAATTCCTGTAGCTGTAAATATGTAATATTCATACCTAGTTTCACAATCTATCATACTTTTGTAATGTAGTTCTTCCTAGTCAAACAGTACATTAATCAGAAAAAACATTACTACTACTAATACTTTTTATTTTATTTTATCCATTCTAAAATTATTGGATAGTGATAAGTGGAAGTTACATTATGAATCGAAATAGTGCCAAACCTGAATGTGAGCTTGTTAAAACAACAAGACCACAAAACCACAAAACAATCAAAATGTATGTCAACGACAAAAAAGAAAAAGGTTCAGAGGAAAAGCAAGTTATTTTGATTGAAATTCAAAAAAATCTGTAGAGAATGTCAGCAGAGTCAGTTATGGTTTCATTTTGACTTGAATGGCGATGACAGTTAAACCCACCAATGACATCTCCCACAACAAATATAGATCCCACTAACCTCATGTTTTTCACACTGTGACTGATTTGTGAAACATAAACTTGACTTGCCATTACCTCTCTCCTCTCTAGAGAACTCTTTGCCAAAAGCCTCCACAGTGGAGAACAGCAGTGGTTCTCCTCCACACGCCAACAGCTCTGGCTCAACTCCGACATCACGAAATGGAGTGACAGCCGAGGCGTCTGCAAACCCCTCCTCCTCGAAGGAGCACGGAGGCCTGCCAATCATAGTGCCCTTAATCCCGCCCCCTCTGATCAAAGCACCAGCAGGTAAGAAACACAGGCAGTATTTGAGTGTCTTACATGCACGGTTGCCATCATTTTGCCTATTAAGACATGATCCAGGATCAACATTTTTTGTTGTTCCTGGATCAACATTACTGTCCAAAAATATAGACTACCCCTTAACCTAACCCTACCCAAAATATATACCTAAAGTCAGTGGGAAATGATAGCTGGTTAACAAGGGTGTAGAAGCACCAAACCTTGATCATTAGCCTAAAACTAACAAATTATTGCGGAAATCTGATTGGTTGATTGGAATGTTGATCCAGGAATATCTTGGTGAAATCACGCTCACTTACATGCACACATTCAGCTGAACAAAACGTGTGTTTTTTATAATCCTGATAACGTACACACAAAGGGTTTTTATATTTCTAATTCCAGGCTACATACTTCACGTGTTCAGATATCATGCTGTAACTTAATGAACTCTGTGTTACTGTTTATATTTGCATATTTATTAGACTGATAGCGTTAATTGAATAACTTCCAAACATTGAAACTGTACTGTTTTAACCATTTCCCTCAGATCCTGAAGCTAATGTGTGACAATTTCTGCGAAAAAATTTAAACATTATTGTTTATAATACTGCTTGAATCTATGCCACCGCTAATGAATTGCTAAGAGCTGGGACAAAAAAAACTGTGTTTGCTTTCAAAATTAAATTTGAGATAAAAATCTGCCATATATTACCATATGATAATAGCAAGAAAACATGTATTGATTTGTCGGCTGGTTGAACACAAAAACATGCAGCTGACTAATGTATTCTATGCACCCTGATTCCCAAATAACTCTTAGTCTTTAAATTAATTATCGAAAACACTTGGGCTGCACCTTAATATTATACTTCCCAAATATCTAATAGGTGAAAACATGGTAAAAAAAAATCATAGTATTCAAGACAAAAATAGTAAGGCAAAAAAGCACTCAGAGGACCTTACTACTTTCTGAAGATTCTGAAGATCGTTTCCAGTAGGAACCTTAATTATAAATGTAAATAAAATACAGCTGAGCATGCATTTTGACACTAAGAGTCCACTCTCATGGTTTTACCGCTTCAGACCAGGGTCATGGTGTCAACGGGACGGCACCATGGTGAGGTGCACCCCTAAACCATTGTTCTGTGCGTTGGTGTATTTGTGTGTGTGTGTGTGCGCCTATGTATGCGTGTTTGTATTTATGTGTGCGTTAATGTGTGTGATGTGGTGAGAAACAGATGGTGTAGACTCGCTAACTACCAAAGCAACAGAAGCCAACTCCCCCCTCCCCATCCCCGCCCCTAGCCTGTGGCCCTCTTGAATTATTCATGAGCATGCGCATAGTGACAGAGGGCTTTTGAAGTGCAGGTATGTACTGCTCTACCACCGGATGTTCCACAAACACACACACACATGCTTGCACGAGCCCTCTTAAATTCAGGGTTCGGATAGAGCAATGAGGCTGTGCTGAGGAAAAACAAACAGAATCGCCCTGGCGACGTTTGTATTTTGAGGGTTGTAGAGGAACACTTTGAGTCTTTGTTGCTCTGTATGATGCAGTTAGTTCTTTTTATAACTTTATATACTTAATCTTTTTATGTACTTTTTCCCGTCTGCTGAATCTGAAGATATCTTTAAAGGATTTAAGGCTGCTCTGCCTTTTCTCATAATTAAGTGTAAAGAAGAACCAATGTTTTTCAAAGCTTGAATATGGTATGGTTTCAGATGAAATAGTTCACACCAAAATAAATATTTGATCATTGGTAATGTAAGTATTTACCCACATCTTTTCTATACAATTGAAGTGAAAGGGGTGATGATGACCAGGCTTCAATCATGTCAAAAATGCACTAACTTACTCTTTTTGTATTCGGTGGAAGAAACTATATTAGTCTGGGATGACATAAGGTTAATTATTACAGAATGTTACTTTTTGAGTGTTATTCCTTTAAATCATAAATGACTTCTTGTACTTTTTAAACAGGAAGTTTGCATAAGTGTCAAATAGGTCTCCTCGTTCCTATATTGTTTACTATTGGTTAAGCTAATTAGGCAACTTAAACAGATTGTACTTTTCTAGAAATTAAAAAATCTTGTTTTTTGGTTCTCTGCTCTGATCTCATCTTCTTGTGCTTGTTAGTTTGATTTGATTGGTCAGACGTGGATCTGATTAATGAAGAATGTTGTATGTTTAGCATATGTTTAAGATAATTAGGAATCTTAAAATATAACTTGCTCATTACAAAAGAAAGAAGAAACAGAGAGAGGGGTGAGAGGAAAGGTTAAGTCTAATGGGCAGACATTTTCTCTCCACACACTCAGATTTATCTGATCATTAAGCAGCTGCTAGAGGGCGAGAGTGTTAAAGATCTCTGAGGAGAAACCATTTGACATGGGCAGACGCATTCAGATGATCACATACTAAATCTTATGTTGGGAGTCCCATCTTACAAAATGTAAACTTATGAAAGCACCAAAAAAGTGAGCAGTTTTCTATTGTGGCGGTGTCAATTGTATTTGAATCAACTGGCTTGGTGTGTGTCTTTGTGGCCCCAGAAGCTCGCTCACCCCCATTCCCAAACACACTCACATATGCTCGCACTTCAAACACCCAGACCCGAACACTTGTGCCCGCAAGCTTCTAGTTGTTAGTGGAGCATGATGGGAAAGATCTAACATCATGTGGCATGCGCTGGGATGTAGGCAGATTGACGGACGCACACACACTAGAAGTATACAAACGTATATAGTCAAGATGTGTGTGGGGTGATGCATGATGACATGATGACAGGAGAATATTATCTGGTATATGATGTCTGGTATATAAACATGAATTGCAAAGTCTCTTTAGTCTATCCTTCTTCTTGATAAAAAATAATATAAAAGATACAATGCTTGTTTATGTGTGTTCACATATGCTGGTGTGTTTGAATTTATGTAGTTTTGTAGTATTATGTAGGTTTATGTAGTATGTGAAATTTTGCTGCGTTTCAAAAAAGCTGACTGAATAGATATTTCAACATTCTTTCTCTTTTTCTCTCTTTCTCAGAGGAGGACACCTCCAATGTTCAGATAATGTGTGCGTGGTGTCAGAAGGTGGGAGTGAAGCGTTATTCTCTTAGCATGGGCTCTGAACTGAAGAGTTTCTGTAGTGAGAAATGCTTCGCTGCTTGTCGACGTGCCTACTTCAAACGCAACAAGGTAAATACCCAGTCTCCGCCTCTTCCTGTCCCCTCAGCCAATCAGGCTCCTTCTGTCTGATGTCACTTCTTCTGTTCTTCTCTAACCTTCATTGTTACTAAATTCTCTTGCTCAAAACATTAAAATACATCTCAAATAGTGACAGGTTTGAAAGAAGCAGGTGTTTATATAGTAACTCTCATAACAATTCAAGTCATTTTCCCATAAACAGCAGTATATTTCTAGAGGTTATTGTTGTCAGCTTTATAATAATAATACATTTTTAATTTTATCTATTATTGTTTGAACTTCACTGATATTTTTGAACATGGTCGGTTCACAAAGACAAGCTGATGGCATGAGTCATTTCTACTATGCAATACATTATAGCTGGATAAAATATTAAACTCAAAATTTTAAGGATGGGCTAAAATTGATTTGTTTTCTTTTAACATATATCACTTTACATTGTTTTTTATTTTTATATCCTTTAAAGAATATTTCATTTCTTTTACTAATCTAGCATAATTTTGGTGAAAATGAATTTAATGGATTTCATTAAATAATCTCTGTGATTTTTGTCATATTAGCTGGTTTACAATTACAAACAAACGTGCAGTTTATTTTGTTTCCATCCTGTTCATTTTCTTGCAATTATGTAAATAATTGAGAGATTTATCAGTGCATATCTCTAAAAGTCTATTTTCCCCTTTTAAATAGATATTTCCTTTACAAAAAACTAAATTTTTTAAAAATTTTATTACAGAACACAAAAAGTACAGCACAGCGTAACAGCAGTGAACCTCATTTAGATTTAGACCTCATGCCATCAGAGTGAGACAGATATTGATTGTGTGTTTTCTCTTCTATCTAAGCTTGGATATGTGAGGAATTGCAGTGTAAGTATACTGTGTTTGGATTTCTCCTCTCCTCGTGTGTGTTAGAGACTCTCTTGTACACGTATTCACACACTGATGGAACTCATAACATCATGGACGCATGCAAACACACTTAGGCACATACACATGCAGACAAAAGCACACGCACTTGCATACACACAAATACATGCATTTTTTCACAGACAAGAGTCTCGCATGCATGCGTACACACTCCCACATGCATGCATGTTTGTTCACAGCCACCCCTTGCTTAGTGTGTGGTGTGTTTGAGGACAGAGTGGACAGCATGAACAGACCAACAAATATGAGCTTAACTGGCACTACTACACACACACATATAAACCTAAATGCGTACAGTAGTCTGTGTCACTAACAAAAACATGTGGATACACAAAACTGACATTTGTGTACATTTCATAAACTGTTGAGCAGTGTACAGTAGATGTCCAAGGGCATAGAGCTAACAGATCTGCATTAAATGTATAAAAATACATACTTTAGGATTTTATTTCTTTGTTGTAAAAATCATAGGTTGTACAGGTCATACGTATTATTCACATAGCTGACTATAAAAACATGAGTTTTGCGGAACTAATATAAAGAAATTGTATATAGATGTGCATGCCCATATATATTTTGATACTGAAAATGCCTACTTTTTTAATGAAAGAAATTCAAGAAATAAATCAAAGTGAGAAGTAAGAAGTGTAGGTAAAAAAAATAAATAAATAAAAAGAATCCCTACACACAAATAGAAAATAACTCCTTATTCCATGACAGTGAGTTCACAACAACTGTTAGGAACTGGTTATATTCATATTTTTGGGTTATATTTCGGGGGGGGGGGGGGGGGGGGGGGGGGGGGGGGGGGGGGGGGGGGGGGGGGGGGGGGGGGGGGGGGGGGGGGGG